>CM046434.1:13181448-13581448 GCA_025506505.1 Flaveria sonorensis
GCAAGAAGTGTTGAAAGAACAAAAAGCTGCTAAAAGGAAGATGAGGAAAGAGGCTGCAAAGTCAAGAGCCATCATCGAGCTAATCAGAAGAAGTCTACTGGCAGATTAAAGATGGTGAGCTTCTTGAAGTTGTATGGGTTCTTCGGAAGGAGACTTGGTCTAATGTCGCTATCTACTATGGATGAGCACATTAGAGCGATCAAAGATCAAAAAGGGTGAGCTAGTTGACTTGCATTCTCCACCAAGTCAGGTTGCATTTGAAGCTAAGGTCAAGGTTGAACCACAGAGACAACACAACCCGGGCCTAGTGTTACATCTCAGTCAGCTTTATCTTCTGACCCACGACAGGGTCCTGTCCATCTCCTTTTGAATCTGGGAAGGGAATGAACCAACTGATTAGGAGAAACAAGAAAAAATCTGGTACTCAAGACCAACCACCTCAGTTAAAATACAGAAAGAGGAAAAAGATGGCCATTAAAAGAGACAAGAAGAAGAAGAGAAAGTCAAGGCATCCATCTCTTCACCTCGGATGAGTCAGAACATCCTGAGGATGATCAAGAAGAGGCTCTCATCCAACTCCTATTCAAGTAGAGCCTCTTGCTGCTAAAGACCCTTGTCTTGGGCATTTGCTACTCACCCAGACAGATGGTATGTCACTAGAGATCAATGGGGTCAAGATGTGTACTTCTGGTAAAACATACTTGACCTTCCTCTGCATGATCTCTATGACATGAGAAGGTACTTTGAAAGTCTGAGGCATCCTGACCAAGTGATGATGAAGGGAATGGTCTTGATTTTGATAAAGACTGTCAAAAGATGAAGATTAAGATTCAAAGCTCTCATTCAGTTTTAGTAGCACCAGCCTATGTGGAGTTTGTAAGGATTACACTTAAAGGTTGATACAACCAAGAGCTCTCAGCATGCACATGTGAAGTACAAGGAAGTTACTTCGGAAGATTTGATACAACTCAATGTAATATACTAAGTATCAAATCTTCCGAAGCCAAATGACCATTTCTTCTGAAGCTAAAGATGAAGTCTTTCTAAGCTTCAAGACAAAGTATTCCGAAGCCAAGAGATTGATTTCTTCCAAAAATAGAGAAGACATGCTTTATCTGACTTACTTTTGACAAAAGCTGAACCACTTTTCGCTACCATCTAAGAAGACTCACCAACTTATATGAGTTGGTGAAAAGTCCATACTTTTGTCAACTGTAGAATATGGTCATAGTGTCTATAAATTTCTACTAATGTACTTTTATCCTTTTGTAATATATTAGATGTAAGCTATGACATGTCATAGTCACTAGTCAAAAGGCAAATCTACCTTTTGACTTTACATTGATCTTGTTGTCTAGATTAGTGTTTCCAGTGGCCTTCAAAGTATGGTCAGTTGTAGGATGTAATATAAAGTATCTCAAGTACTTGTCATTAGAATTAAGCTTTGTAAAACTTTATAAATAGAACTTGAGATCAATATACAGTATTCTTGAAAACCATCTTATTATGTTCTTGTTTTTTTACTTGTGTTCTTTGTTTCACCTTTAACCTGGTTTCCTATTTGATCTGCTAAGTGTCCTAAGTCTCTCCAAACATTGTGAAGCTATTGCATTGACCCCTTTCACGGTTCTACAATAAGGGATGATCCGTGTAATTTACTAAAAAAAGGTACTTTAGTTCAACTGGTTGAGCATAATTATGTTGATTAGTTTGCTCGAGATCAAACCTTGGTAGTCATGGTTTGTTTTTCTGGGAGCTTCCTTTCTATCTCATCAGCTAAAAGAAATGTGTGTTCTTATCTCACCCTTCATAGACCTTACTATTTGAATAGGACTCACAGAATTGGGAATTTTACATATTTTCCCTCCTAAGACAGCTAATTACATATTTCTCCAAGCCACATAATCAATTACATATTTTCTCTTCCTAAAACATGTATATTACATATATATTATTTCATTATAATTAACTTTTTAAATGAATGTTCTATTTATTTTTATAGTGGAATTTCACATACTGATTTTCTAGTATTGTAATTATTTAAAGTTTTGACAATTGCTTTTGTATTCGAAAATGTAACTTGGGTTATCTATGATTGTTGTTTTAAAATAAAATTTTTAACTTTTGAATTTTAAAGATGTAATTTTATTATTATTTATATCGTAAGATCGACGTATGTAATTGATGATCATAGGAAATGAAACATGTAAAAGATTTTAGTAAAGTTAAAGATAAATAGTCATTCAATAATTTAGTTTTGGTAAAATAGATTAATATGTAATATATATGTTTTAGGAATGGAAAATATGTAATTAATTTTTTGGTTTATGAAAACATGTAATAAATGATTTTAGGAAGGCTATATATGTTAATACCCCCAATGAATTTGTTTGCTTGTTCAAATAAAAGATAGAGGTAAATGAAAAGAAAAAAATAAAACACATAAAATATTTACTTTTTTTATTTTCTAAAACAGTGGAACGTGAAATTATATAGAATGATTTTGATTAAGTTGTTGTGTTTCTTACCCTCTTGTTTATTAACTTTCAACCTTAGAGCATTCACAACCTATTCCTTAAAAGTTTGTGAGTGTAAACCTTATATTATATGTAACGATTTTAAGTGGTTTTAAGTGTTGTGAGTGGATGAGAGAGAAAACGTTACTGTTCGTCTGTAAAATTTAAAAATTTACTGTTCAACCCTTATAAATTTTTTAATATATTTTAAAATGATTGTGAGTAGAAGAGAGAGAAAAAATAATAACAAAAGATATAAAAAAATATTATTTAATTGAGATGAGAAAAAATAGTGATTTTTAATGTATTATAAAGATAAAGATAATGAATGAGTTATGAATGCTCTTTTGTACGCCTTCAACAAACTCTCGAATTCCATTTTCCCATCTTCGCCAAATCAATATCTTTTATGAATATGGTTTGAGAACAGTTTAATTGTTTGATTCTTCGTACTTTGCAAATTCAAATCTCTCAATTTTTTCAGCAGGTTCAATTTTTCATCCTCTAGTTGTTGGATATTTTAGGTTTAAAAACCTTAATTCTCGAATACTTTCTTGCGTGATAATTCAATCTTTGCATGATAATTCCATGTATACGTGATTATTCTTACACTTGCGTTATAATTTCACCCGTAACCTTCATTCTTGCGTGATAACTCGTACACTTCGCACGAAAAAAAATTTTGTTCTGTAACTTTTCTAGACATATATATATATATATATATATATATATATATATATATATATATATATATATATATATATATATATATATAGACTCTAATAAAACAAGGTTTTTGAAGCCACATGACATTCTCTTAAACCATCAATTTGACACGTGGCACACTCTTACACCATCTTTATTTTCAATTCCGCTTAAAACTTGATCATACTGTAATTATTTCAGTTTTTTAATTTTTAATATATTAAATTTACCATACTTATAGACATCTTACTTACCATACTGATAAATATTTACTTAAATATATTACCATACTAACATACTAATTTAAATTACAATTTAAAGCTTTCATTTACTTACAATACAGATAGACATTTTACTTAAATATATTACCATACTCACATACATATTTAAATTATACTTTATAGCTTTCATTTAACCATTTATATTACGTCTTAAAAATTCCATTTAACCATATATTAATTCAACTTCTACGGTATTATTACTCTGTTTCTATATTACTTCCTAAAATAAACTTCTTTAATTTAGTGGATTTTATTTTATGAAATTTTTAACTCATCAAAATTGGTTTTCAACTGTATAATTAATTGATCTAATTATAATATATTTATTAAATTACCAAAGTATCAAATATTTAAGGACTATATAGTATGTAATATTACTCTGATACGTGTATTAAAAGAAGCTTTTTTATTTTTAGTAAATGAGCAAATTTTTTTGTTTAATCATAAGTTTTAGTAACTCTACACGGTTTAAATAAATAAAATTTATAGAATTTAATAAAAAATAGTTTTTTTTACCACTTGTCATTCTCTTAAATAATTTTTTTGACACTTGTAATTTTTTTAAACATTCTCATTTTATTTTTCCTCAAAAAGATATTATAGTAATTTAAACTAGGGGTGCTAAAGGGTCGTGTTTTTGGGTGTCGGGTCCAACCCGACCCGAAACCGAAAAATTTTACCCGAACCTGAAAATTGTGCCATAAGTGTCGACCTGAACATGACCCGAAAATTTACGGGTTGACACGAACACGACCCGATTGAACCAAATGTTTTATTTATTATATTTTTTTCACATATTAATACTTTAAAATTATTATTTTACAACAAAAAATACTAATTAATATAAAAATTTATATTTTAGTGATGAAATTTTATGCTAATTTCTATTTTAAATTTTAAATTTCGAATAAAACACATAATAAACTTAATTTGTGACACAAAATATATAAAATAAAATAAATAAATAAAAAACGGGTCAAACAGGTCAGCCCGCCAACCTGTTGGGTTGAACCCGAACCCGACCTGTTTAGATAAGCGGGTTCACAGATTCGACCCGAACCTGACCCGAACCTGACTCGAACCCGTTTATAGTAAACCCAAACCAACAAATTTCGTGTTAAGTTTTTGTCGTACTTTCGGGTCGTGTTAGAAATTCACACCTTTAATTTAAACATTCAAACTAATTTCTCTCTCCTAATAAAAATCAATTTTATTAATTGATATATTTCTCTCTTTTATCTAGATTTTTTTAAATCAAGTTATGTTTTTAAAAATTAATTTTATTAAAGAAATTAAAATCACATCTTTTTATTAAAATATAAATAATAAAAAAACAAAAATTTTATATATATAAAATTTACTAAAACACTAAACCTTTTTAAACAAAATTTTTAAATCCATCATTTTTTAAAAAATTATAAAAAGTATGAAATTTTCTAAAAGTAGTTTTATTAAATCTTAAAACGAATATTTAAAAATAAAACTATTTAGATAAGTGAGTTAAAAAAATAGTATAATTGTTTTATTTTCGAACTATTACGTATATATAATTTTAATCATATCTTATATTAAAATATCGTATTTTAATTTTTCGTGTTTATTATTAACTATAATCCGTTTAATAAATGGTTTTCTAGCCTATCTATTTATCTATATATCTATCTATGTATAACAAAGAAAATTTAAAATAAGACTTGATACAATTATAAGTTTATCATTCTAACTTTTATTTTTTTTTATTACTATTAATAATACTGAATACTAATAATATTACTCATACTATTTTTAAATTAAAAATTATATAATTTAATAAATTAAAACCTTTTTTATAAAAACATACTTTTAAAATAAAATTTTTATAAAATACAGAATACAACAAACTTTTTTAAATTCATTTTTCTTAAAACAAAATATTTAAAATCAATATTTTTTATAAAATAAAAGTTTAAAAAATATATTATTGTTTATTTACTTAAAATAGTTATTCATATGCAATTATAATCATATTTTATCTTCAAACATGGTTTTATAATTCAAAAATTTTTATTACTAATTATTTAGTATTTTATTTATTAAATCCGTATAATACATGGTTACTAACCTAGTATATATAAATATATATATATATATATATATATATATTATATATATATAATATATATATATATATATATATATATATATATATATATTTGGATATACTTAATGGACGGACGGAGGGAGTATACAGATCAACTACCAACGACCACCACTACTAGCGTTTTCAATGGCTGTTCTTCAATCCGCATGGCTTCAAAACCCTAATTCAACTAAATTGCTACACCCTCACCGGAGATTATTATCAACGCCGTCGTCATTCTCCCACCGGCGGTTCACCGTTAGGTATATCCATTCATCCTCCACTCATTCTTATTAATCAACACCAATCACTCTACTTCTTCTTGCCCCCAAATTTAAGCTTCTAATTAATCGATTTGGGGGTTTTTACTCATTCGCAGATCATGTATTCCATCTCTGGCTCAGAATGCTAAGTATAACAGGGAGCTGCGAGCCGCCGTCGATGCCGTTGACGAGCTTGCCGCCTTTGTGTTGACGTAAGTTTCATCATCGATACTGACATTTCTGTTTCTTTAATTTCAAATCATTACAGACCTTGTGAATTTAGGGTTTACAATTGTGTGGCGTTGGCTGATTGAATGTTGAACCAAACCCGACTCGAATATATGTTTGTTGTAAGAGCACGAGCCATCAGACCCACCACTCAGCAATAATCCAGAACAGAGAATTCAAGCCCAACTGAGAAGAAGCCAAAGAACCCGGATCCAGCCCAAGAGATTTGGTGACTATGTGATGAGCGCCATGTCAGCAAGGATCTAACAGAATTCTGTTAGGATGGTATATTTAAAGTAAATTATGTATCGGTCAGGGATATGCAAATTGTTAGATCTTATGAGTCTCTATTTTCTCATCTCCTTCTTAGTATTCTGTTTCTTCCCATCCCCAATTCTCGGTTCTTACTAAAATTTCGATATAACCCTTTTGGAATTGTGTTGATCAGTCCAATTTGGTGCTTCATTGAACATCTGCACCGATGGCAGATGGAACTCGACTACGTGTGCTAGACGATTCTCTCAAAACGGTTCAGGAGGATCAGAAGGGTTTACGTCGTGACGTTGATGAATTATCACCGCCATCGGCACTCAACAGCAATCCATCAACGAATTGATTAAGCGTCTCGAATCTACACCCGGCAAGTGGACGGTGACATACCTCGCGATGATGGCGCAGGCACCTCTTCGGTGTTAGGTCGCCATAAACCGGCACCGGTGTACCTTCCCCGTTTCCACGGCGATAACCCAGACCGGTGGGTCGCTCAAGCTGCCCGTTACTTCTCCTTCTATTCGATTGCTGATGCGGATCGGCTGACCATTGCTTCCTTCTACTTGGATGAGGCGGCGGCGGACTGGTATGACTGGTTGGAACGTCATCACCGGCCGACTACTTGGGACGCTTTCACAGCGGCTCTGACCAAGCGATTCCGATCATCAGAGCTTGAGAAACCAGAGGGCTTATTGGCAAAACTACAACAGACAACAACAGTGGCGGATTATAGGGCCCGTTTTGAAGCAATATTAAATCGATCGATTCCGTTACCAGTGTTGTTTTATTTCCTGTTTACGGGCGGATCTGAAACAATCGGTTATCATCCATCAGCCCAGTACGTTGGAGGATGCGATGGATAAGGCCCAGTTGCATGAGCAGCGGGTCCAATTAGAGAAGGGTCTGGGCCGAGTTTCTCTGGGTTCGTCTAAACCTTTATTACCCACTCCAAAACCTGCTACCACCGACAATAACCTCAAAATTGGGGCTCCTTCTACTCCACCGACAAAGGTGGGATTCCGGCGATTAACTCCTGCTGAGATCTCCCAAAAAAAAGCGTTGGGTCTCTGTTATCGTTGTGATGAGAAATATACCTGGGACCATAAGTGTAAGGCTACTCCTCAACTTCTCTTCTTTGACGATGATGTTTCTGATCTAGGTGGGCAGTTAGAGCCCTCGGCGCCATTGCCAACCGACGCTGATTTAACTGAGAAAATACAACTCGAGGAGGTTGCCGCTCAGTCTGCGATTTCATATAACGCCCTCTCGGGTGGGTGTTCATCGACAACATTACGTTTCACTGGGTCTGTTCATGGCAAATCGGTTCAGGTACTCTTAGATGGGGGTAGCACCCACTGGTTCGTACAAACTCGGATTGCTCACTTTCTTAATTTTACAATTGAGGCTGTTCCACCATTCTCCGTTCTCGTGGGCAGCGGCGAACGGTTACCATGTTCTGGGTTGGCTAAACAGGTGGAATTAGTAATTCAAGACCATTCTATTGTTGCTGATTTTTACGTCTTACCATTGCAAGGGTGGGACATGGTTTTAGGGGTTTCCTGGCTCGCTACCCTAGGTCGGTGATTACCGATTATTCGAAAGCAGTTTTTGAGTTTACTCTCAGGGAGAAACGGGTTACATGGCAGGGGACACTACCAACACAACTCAACCTATCTATTTTAATGGGTTTCGTCAATTGGTTCACTCCAAGGCGATTGGTCAATTGTTTCACTTATCATTGGTTCCACCGGACTCGTCTCCACCTACTTATCATCCTGAGTTGCAAGCCATTTTAACTAAATTTGCTGATGTGTTTACAGTCCCCACTGGTTTACCCCCGATTCGTTCTCATGATCATCATATAGAGTTGCTACCCAATAGTGGACCTGTCTCCGTGCGTCCTTATAGGTATCCTCATTTTCAGAACACAGGAGATTGAGCGTCTAGTTCACGACATGCTCAATCAAGGTATCATTCGTCCAAGTACGAGTGCTTTTTCTTCTCCGGTTATTTTGGTGCGAAAAAAAGACGGTACATGGCGGGTTCTGTGTTGACATCGGGCATTAAATGCTATTACGGTGCGCGATCGGTTCCTATTCCATCAATCGATGAATTATTTGATGAGTTACATGCAGCTACCTATTTTTCCAAGCTTGATTTACTAGCTAGTTATCATCAGATTCGACTAGCCCCGGAAGATACAATTAAAACAGCTTTTCGGACCCACGACAGGAACTATGAATTTTTAGTTATGCCCTTTGGGCTAACGAATGCTCCGTCTACATTCCAACGGCTTATGAACGATGTATTTCGTCCATTTCTTCGCCGTTTCATCTTGGTTTTTCTTCGACGACATTTTAATATATAGTAAAGCATGGGATGATCACCTGCATCATCTCAGTCTCACTTTACAACTACTACGCACTAATCAGCTTGTTGCTAAATTGTCGAAATGTACTTTTGCTCAAACACAAGTCACTTATTTGGGACACGTCATTTCATATCTTGGTGTGGCTGCGGATCCCGACAAAATTAGTATCATCCAACAATGGCCAACCCCTAAAATGTTAAGGATATTCGGAGTTTCTGGGATTTACCGGTTATTACCGTCGGTTTATTAAAAATTATGCCACCATTGCTGGCCCTTTGACAGATCTCCTCCGAAAGGATGCCTTTGTTTGGAATTCTACAACATTGCAAGCCTTTCAGCAACTCAAACAACTTCTCAGTTCGACTCCCATTCTTCGATTACCGGATTTTGACAAACCATTTACCCTCGAAACGGACGCTTCCGGTACCGGTGTTGGAGTTGTCCTTTCTCAAGATAAACATCCGCTCGCTTATTTTAGTAAGAAACTTTGTCCAAGAATGCAACAGGCTTCTACATACCATAGAGAAATGTATGCTATAACACAGGCTATCGCTAAGTGGAGGCAGTATCTGTTGGGTCACAAATTTACAATTCTGACAGATCAACAGTCCCTTAAACGTCTCCAGGATCAGGTATTCAGACCCCCGAGCAGCAAAAGTGGTTGGGAAAACTGTTGGTTTTGATTTCGACATTGTTTATCGTCCCGGGAACCAAAACAGCGCTGCTGATGCGTTATCTCGCGTCCCTGCGGGTCACCTCATGGCTATTTCAGCCCCGATTCCTTCTCTATTAGGGGATTTGTCTACTGCTGCCAAAACCGACCTTGAACTCTCTAATTTTATTCGGTGTTATCAGGCTAATCCTCTCAAATTTCCCGAGTACCAACTAAAAGAAGGGTTGCTCTTGTTTACGGACGTTTAGTGGTGCCAAACAACTCCGCCCTCCGTCAACAATTAGTCACGGAATTTCATTCGACAGCCTTAGGCGGCCATTCGGGAGTGACCCGTACCTACAAACGATTGTCAGCCACCTTTATTGGAAGCAAATGCGCGCAGATGTCCAACAATTTATTGCCCAATGTCAGATCTGTCAACAAACCAAACCATCCTTTTTATCACCTGGGGGATTATTGCAACCGCTGCAGGTTCCCGACGCGGTCTTCGAAGACCTTGCTATGGATTTTATTACTTGTTTGCCGGTTTCACAAGGTAAAACCGTTATTATGGTCGTGGTTGACCGTTTGTCCAAGTATGGTCACTTTTTAGCCTTACCAACTGCCTTTAATAGCTTCACTGTGGCTACTACCTTTATCAATGAGATTGTTAGACTCCACGGTGTGCCATTGACTATCGTCACTGATCGTGACCCACGGTTATGACAGATTTTTGGAAGGAGCTACATCGGGTCAATGGTACAACTCTCAAGTTTAGTACCGCGTACCACCCACAGACGGACGGGCAATCGGAGGCGCTTAATCGTTGCCTTGAAATGTATCTTTGATGTTTTGTGGCAGATCACCCTAAAAAATGCTGCAGTTTTTACCGTGGGCGGAGTTTTGGTACAATACATCGTATCAACTTCTTCTTAAATGACACCCTTTGAGATTTTATATGGACGGAAACCGCCAACTCTTACCCGCTACCTTCGTGATTCGACCACTAATCTGACCTTGGCAGCCCAATTCGAGGAACGTAATGCTGTCTTATCACTCTTAAAAACTAATCTCCTGAAAGCTCAGTCAAGGATGAAGTTGGCGGCCGACAAGCACCGGCGTGATGTTCAGTTCCAGATTGATGATTGGGTTTATGTTCAGCTTCAACCTTATCGGCAAGGTTCGGTACGCCTCCAACGCCATCACAAGCTTGGTCCTCGGTATTTCGGACCGTATCGGGTCATCGCCAAGATCGGCGCTATCGCCTACAAACTCGATTTACCGGAGTCGGCTAAGATACACCCTGTTTTTCATGTATCCTTACTTCGAAAATGTATTGGCAAACCGGCGCATCAAATTACACCCCTACATTTAGTTGACTCTACTTCTACTATGATCCTTCAACCACAACAGGTGCTTCAAACCCGCACTGTTTACAGAGGTACCCAACTAGTTTCTCAGTGTTTAATTCAGTGGGACGGATTACCATTGACAGCAGCCACATGGGAAGATACCGACAAGATTAAGCAGCAGTTTTCTGATCTCCACCTTGCGGACAAGGTGGATTTTGATGGGGGCGGTATTGTCATGAGCCATCAGACCCACCACTCAGCAATAATCCAGAACAGAGAATTCAAGCCCAACCGAGAAGAAGCCAAAGAACCTAGATCCAGCCCAAGAGATTTGGTGACTATGTGATGAGCGCCATGTCAGCAAGGATCTAACAGAATTCTGTTAGGATGGTATATTTAAAGTAAATTATGTATCGGACAGGGGTATGCAAATTGTTAGATCTTATGAGTCTCTATTTTTCATCTCCTTCTTAGTATTCTGTTTCTTCCCATCCCCAATTCTCAGTTCTTAATAAAATTTCTATATAACCCTTTTGGAATTGTGTCGATCAGTCCAAGCTCCTCATTAGAGTCCCTATAATGTTATTTGTCTTTAAAATATAAAAAAGAAATTCACCACAATTATCTATAAATTTATGAATTATATATATGGTTTGAGTAGTGATTTCTTATATTTACTAAAAACTATTTATCCCTTATAATTTTTTATTAGTCTAAAAGATAGAAATAATAGTAAAAATTGATTAAAAGAATATTATCTAATTGAATATTGAATAAAGATAAATATAAGAAATGAGATGTGAGAGGTTTTTAAGAGAGATAAAATTTAAGGATAAAGATGATTTTTGTTAAATAATAAAGATAAAAGATAAAACTCTACTGTAGATGCTCTAAAAGGCATCAGCCTGAACATGGCCCATGCACCGTTACTATGACATTTTCAACCCATTAGAATGAGTCAAACTAGTTGACGTTTATAATCAAGTTGTAAAAGTGGTAAATGGATAGTAATAAATGGGCTAAACGTGTGGCAGGTCGACCTGTTTAATTAAATGGGTTAAACAAGTCAACCTGAACAAGACCCGTTTATTGAACATGTTAGATATAACAACTTAAAAAACCTGATTATTTTCGTGTTTGTTTGTGTCATGTCTGGAATTGCCATCCCTGCTTATAATGTCATATGTTAGGATGTTTTAGAGTTCTGAAATCCTAGTACTCTTGTGTTCTCAATGAAATTAGATTATGATTGTGTTCCTTTTTCTTGATTATTGATCATGTTTAATGTGATCATGATATCATCATGATTGCGTAATTTAGTAATCTAGTGTTACCTTTTATATTCAGGTGAAGCGATCTTTGTTCACAAGCGATGGTAGGATTCTTGAAAAGAACGACCAGACGCCAGTCACAATCGCAGATTTTGGAGTTCAAGCTTTAATTAGCCTGGGTATATGCTTCTGATTCCTTCTCTTTATAGTATATCTGATGTTCTAGCTGAATTGCTTCATAGTTCAACAATAACTATGATGTTCATTGAACTTGATTCTGAATAGTGTTATTAAGCACTTGATAGAATTGGTTTCAAAATGATTAGCTTGATTTTGTTAAGCATGCTTGTTTCCACATTGTTTAATTTCCATAAAACTGTGTTTGTTCACTGTGTATCTAATACCGTAATCATGGCAGAGCTCGGGAAGTTGTTTCCTTCCATTCCCTTGGTGGCTGAGGAGGACTCAGCATTTTTACGGTCAAATAATCTTGTAGATTCTGTTGTAAATGTGGTTACCGATAAATCAAGCACCCAGGATAAAGCATTAACACAAGCTGAAGTGCTTGAAGCTATTGACAGAAGAGGCGAATTTGGACCCAAACCTGCCACATATTGGGTATGTTTATGCTTTATTTGATTAATTGACTTTCATCTATTTCCATTAACGCTGTAACGTCATTTGTAAATTTGTGGAGCAAAATGGCCGTTAATGAGGTAAATAATATAAAAGTTTTTGCTAGTACCACTTAGGAACTAAAGATGTTAATGCAAACGTACATATTTCAGCTTTCATATTGGTATCTTGTTGTTCTCCTATTTTGTGATTTTATGTTAATTGAATGGGCGTATTGCAGGTTTTGGATCCAATTGATGGCACACGCGGATTTGTCAAGGGCAGTGAGGCCTTATACGTGGTAAATTTTAGATCCTCTTAATTATAACCAACTGCAGATTATTGAACGTGGCAGATTGTGCATTCTGTTTGTTTCAAGTTTAACTACACTTCATTTTCATACGATGGTAAATTAATTTGTAAGGACCTTTAGGGCGGTAATTTTGATCCATTTACCCAAATATGTTGGTTCGGGTTATGTTCACCTCTAACAAGTCAAACGGGTTAGGCTAGTAGATCTGAATAAAAAAAGAAACTTGACAAAGTAGTCAAAAGTCATTAGAAGTGTGTGCAGATGAGTAAAACCTCCTAAATCACTTTATTAAACGAAGCCTAGATTATTGTAACAATTTATATTAACTTAACTAGCAAATCAATCATTCAAAAATTCAAAAAAAATAGACAAAAAGTGTTTGCTGTGTTGGCCCAACCTGTTTTGACCCTTACATCCCTGTTTTCTCTCACTACTCCATTTATACCAGTCCATTTTCCATCTCTGATAATGATAGATTAATTAGTATAAGGTGTACCCGGTGCTTGACTTAGCTCCTGCTTTGTGTAGGGTCAAAGGAAGGGTGGATCGCTTCGCGGTCTGATGTTCACAGCCTTACCCTACACTTTGTGTAGGAGGATGTTTCCTATGACTTGAACCCATGACCTCAAGGTCACAAAGTAACAATTTTACCAGTTGCTAGGATTTGTTTATATTTAACTGGTGATTAGCTCAAGGAAGGAAACTCCTTCAATAGGTACTAAGAAGGCTAGTAGCCATAACTCCTGTAACACTAACCAAGACATAGTTGAGTGAGAAATGATGTCCCAACTCCCACCACATTAGCATCTAGCTAAAGCTCTAAGCAATGTGGGTTTTGGTCCACATATCATTACCACAACCTGAGTTTTGTGGACATCGAGTTAACACTCTGTTTAACTGTTAAATTAGAAAGTCATGTTAATTAAAATTTACAAGCTTCATTGTTTTCATCCTTTCTATATTTCTGTTTCACTCCCCTGCATGGCTGATAACATTAAAGGTAGGTTTGGCTCTTGTGGTAGAAGGACAGATTGTGTTAGGTGTAATGGGATGCCCCAACTGGCGGGGAGATAAATCCGCTTCTGAGGTCCAGGAATATGAAAACGATTCTGGAATCATAATGGTTGCACATGTTGGCTGTGGAACATGGGCCAAGGGACTACCTGATCTACGCAACATGTCTGTTAACTGGTACAGATGCTTAGTTGATGGCTCTACTTTGGTTCATAAAGGACGGTATTGCATTTCAGAGAGCCAGACATGGGAGTCATTGCCATTGTCATCTTCCTTTGGTTCAACAACCAGTGTGGATAATGTCGGGATGAGGAAGTTCTTCTTTTACCTACTTGTTGTGGAAGGTTTTTTTTTACTTATTTTACGATTACTTGCTCTAGAAGGTTTACTTTACTAATGCTATATGCTTGCTATTTTGAATTCAGTTTATGCAAGTACATGATGGTAGCTTCAGGGAGGGCGTCTGTTTTCATTCAACATGCAAGGGCTGAAAGAGTGATCAAGGTACGAGTTTATATTTTCTATTTAATTTCAATTTTATTGAAGTTTTAGCAAAGAGAGTGTTTTTTGAAACATATTTGCAGAAAGGATTTTTTTTTCCTGATTGTATTTCTAGTGAATTCACAGTTTCAAACCACATTGAATTTGCAGTCTCAAACCACAAATTTTCTCTCCTCTATCTCAAAATTTTTTAAAATTTTCATGTAACATATAATTTAGCTTTTCAATAATAGTTTGTAACAATAAAAAAATGTAAATACACAGTTTTGTTCAATTTCTTGTTCTCAGTTCTATGTAAATTTTATTTGGAGCTGAGTTGTATATTTTCATACTACGAGAGAAATATTTTATTTTGAATAGATTGAATATATCAATAAAATATATATATCAAAATGTAGACAAAAGAGATTTAATAACGTTCTGTATTAAAAGTTTTCAAATATTGCCTATAATAAAAACTAACTTATATGTTAAATGAAAACTAGAAAACAAAATAAGATAAAATTTAATATTTGTGAGATTTTGGGGAGAGAATTCGTGGTTTGAAATGTGGCTCACTAGAAATACAAATCATGAAAAAAACTGCCCATATTTACAAATCTTTTACAGAAACACTTTTCCTACAAAGATTTCTCATATTATTTTATAGAGCAAAAAGATTGAGCACGTGCGTATAAAATTGGCTAATTGATATTGGGAATTAGGTCTGGGATCATGCTGTTGGAGTCATATGTGTGCAGGAGGCAGGAGGAAAGGTAATTTAACCTTTTGCTATATGCTGTGTATATGATTCTTATACATCTCTACATAAAACTGGTTTTGTATTGAACGCCCATACATATATCAATACCCCCGTACATATATGTGTGGGACTCTAACGTGTGAATTCCTATACTCTGATGTGTTCGTGAAGCATTAATGAACATGTGACAGGTTACTGACTGGAATGGAGATCAACTTGATCTTGCTGCGGATGAAGTTGAGCGCAAGGCATTATTCCCTCCGGGTGGCATTCTTGTATCAAACAGCAGCTTACACCAAGAGATACTACAGATCATTGCATCCAAATCCACAGTTATTTCATGACATATGAGCGAAAATCTCTTGTTCATGTTTTCTCAGCTCTTTTATTTTTTCTTTTTTTACATGTTATATACAACACGAGAGTGACTCAAATTCAACAAGCAAAAAAGAAAACAAAAGATTCCCATTTGTTCCGCCTGTTTCTCATGATCATTTTACGGGCCTCATCTATGTTTATTCTCATTTATGTGAACTGAACAAAGAGCAATAATGCCACTGTAATTCACTTGTAAACTAGTGAAGAACCACTAGTTTTTGCCATCTTTTTTGTTTTTAAGTTTTAACCATGTTTAGTTTGGTTTGTCGTTCAGTTGCATACTTTTTGGTAATTGGTTTTCCCTTTACATCCTCTACTCTAAGATCATTCATGGATTCCTTATATATTGTTAGTGTGTTTCATATATTATATGGAATGGTTGTGAGAGGAGGAGAGAAGTGGTATTTATAATGGTTACCAATCCATGGGTTTTTGAGTTAGGTTCTATTTAAAATAGTTGGAATTAAATATCTGAGTCTTATCTTCCTTGTGAAGAGTTCTTCCGCTTTTTAGTGAAATTTTGTTGTTAGATTCGTAGACTATGCTTGTGTCGTTATCCTTCCCAGAGTTTGTCTTATGCGTCTTGTCGTCTTTCGCCTTGTTTTATTCTTCCCTAGCCAATGAGGACGTTTCTTATTCGTTAAGGTTCGATCCTTACTTTTCTTTGTTTTTCATGAATATCCTAAGTGTAGAAGTAAAATTTGCTCCTTCCCCTCTTGAGCCACGGTTTATGCCTATTTAAATTTGCGAGCCGTGACTTGGGTTCTTCTAAATGTCTTGATTTTTCATGTTCGTGAGCAGCGGCTGGGATATGGCATGTACATGCGAACTGTGGTCAAGCTTCCTCCCAATTTTTTACTTTGTTTGTTATTTGTTTATAGTTGCAGCATGCAAATCGTTTGTCGTCAACTTATGCTCCAGTCGGCTTAACTTTGTACTATTATGCCAGCCGCGGCTGAGGGTTGGTATGTGGTTTTCTTTATAGTCATAGTGGGTGATACCCCATCATGTTCCCCAGTCTAAATTTATGATAGTCTTATCATATTAGATTAACGAACTTCAACATGGGAAGAGTCTTTATCATATTTGTATTGTATTTATATATATCTATGTGTTGGTTGTGTATATATATATATGTATTATATATTATATGTGTGTAATATATGTATATATATATATGTGTGTATATATATGTATATATATATAGTGTGTATATATATGTATATATATATATATATGTATATATGTATATATATATGTATATATATATATATGTATTATTATATATGTAATATATATGTTATATATATACATATATATACATATATATACATATATACATATATACATATATATACATATATATACATATATATACATATATATACATATATATACATTATATATACATATATATACATATATATATACATATAATCATATATATATACATATATTACATATATATACATATATATACATATATATTACATATATATACATATATATATACATATATATACATATAATATATATATATACATATATATACAATATTACATAATATATGTGTGTGTGTGTGTGTGTGTGTGTGTGTGTGTGTGTGTGTGTGTGTGTGTGTGTGTATGGGTAAGGATCTTTTCAGTACTTCTAAAGATCGCGAGAACTGCAAGAACTCATTCTAACCATTGATTAATATAGTTTATGTTTTTAATTTAATTTATTTATAAAGAGTGTTAATGTCATTTTATATTTGAGTATTTTTGTTCCCTTTTTTCATTTCTTTTAATTATGTTAGTTATTGACTTTTCAAAGATGACCATTATCGCAGGTAGTTGAATTCCAGATTTTTCTTTATCATATCATCATGTTCAACATTAATATAACAAACCAAAATCAAATTTCTGGTGAAATTATAAAAATTCAGGAATCATATACATTTAATTTTTGTTTACATTGAAGATGAATTGAAGATGAGATGATGACGACAAAGAAGATGATGTGTTCATGAAGATGAAGATGGTGGCATAATTGGTTTCGGTTTTGAACCTAATGAAAATTATAGTAACATGATTTCAGTGTGTTCAAAACTGAAATCAAATCAGTTCATACTTTTGAGGTTTTTGTAATTATCAATCAAAGGGACGAAGGTTCATAGCGACAAAGAGGAAGACGATAATGAAGAAGATGTTGTCGTTGATAAATATGACGATGAATACGTAAAAGGGTTTCGAATTTTGATGATTTTGAAGATGATGACGACGATGAAGATAGTGTTACTGATGATGTTGTCTGCTTGATAATCATATTTAGGTTTGTTTTTTAGTATGATTTTGGTTTTGATTATCCAAAAACTCTTAAAGATCACAAAGTGGTACGAATTACATATATGTATACAGATCTACGTTTATGTAAACCTATGTGTAAACTTGTTTACATATGTGTAAATCTAGTATAATTTTAGTTTATTTATATTACAGGTAAGCTATTTTAAATTTTAATTTTAGTTTTATGATTTTTATTTTCATTTACACATATGCAAAACTGTTTTCCTTGAAATTAGGTGTTGATTTTTTAGATTTATGTTGTTGGACTGGGTGTTGTGTTTATTTAGATTTATGTTGTTGGATTAGATGTTTTACATATATGTAACTTATGTAAATCATACAACTGAGGTATATATGTATATGTGATCAATAGTCTTATGAATCTTTAGTATCACACACTTTGGTGGTCTAATGCATATAAATCATATAATTGATGATCCGATTCATATATAAATATATATGTATAAGTGGTTATTACCAAATAAATTTACATATATGTAAATCATGTAAATCTGGCACTTTACGATATGATGCATGTGTATAAGTGATAAACAATTTTATGAATTATATATTATAAATTTTATTTGCGTCATCTTGTTTTGATGTACACATGTGTAACAACACCTATTCTATCCATACATACTTTAAGATTTAAGGGATACTTGTTTTCTTATATAGATTTATTGTAATAGTTTAATATATATGAATATCTTAGAAATTTATATATTGTTATTAAATCTATCTTAGTAAATAATATATAAATTACCTCATAACATATATATAATGATATGTTTTTATTTAATTTAGAAAAAGGTGAGAGAGGGAATAAAATACATGATTTTCCATATCTTAAAGGGTTTCTAAAAACCTAAATGGTTTTAATTTACTAATATACCTTTTAAATTAACTGATATATTAATTGACATTATTACCATTTTTAATCTCAACCAGTGAGTGAGTGTGTGTGTGTGTGTGTGTGTGTGTGTATGTGTATGTATGTATTGGTTGGTTATGGACCATAGTGGAATGAACGTGTAAACTTGGTTGTTTTTTTATGATATATTAATTGACATTATTACCATTTTTAATCTCAACCAATGAGTGTGTGTGTGTGTGTGTATGTTTGTATGTATGTATTGGTTGGTTATGGACCATAGTGGAATGAACGTGTAAACTTGGTTGTTTTTTTATGTCACATCGAATAGATAAATGCAAAAATATAGGTGTACGCTAGGGGGAGGGGGTACGCCTCCTATGAAATGACAACCCAATGACCTTGTTACAGCCTCGCTTTTTGGTCCTCATCTTAATAACGCCCTAAGGCCACGGCCCCTAGGCCTATTGACCATTTATTTTGATAAAGTTTCTTTTTTTGTAGGCTTTTTCGTTATCACATGACCCTTGGGGTTCCTTCCTATAAATTATTTCTCTTCTTCATCTTTTAGGGGTTTTTTAAGTTCCCCTCTTAAGCTCGTTCCCTTTGAAGGTCACCTTTACCTGGTAAGCTTCTTTTTTCTTACTGTTGTTTATGATGGAGTGTAGGAATGATATGGGCTCTCAGACATCGCCGATCACACAAGATTTTTTAAATAACTTTGTCTCTCGCTACGGCGTTGGACCCGAGTTGAACCCTACTGTTCTGTCGCCTACTACGACCGTGGGGGAAGCTCCTCCTGAAACTATTGCGTTGTATACGACCTTCTTTAGTTTTAGCAATTTTTGCATTCCTGTTAGCCTTTTTTTGTGTGGCATCCTACAATATTATGACATTCACTTGACACAAATAGTTCCTTTAGGTTTGAACAACGTATACCGTTTTGAAATATGGTGTCGTGCACTGCAATTTAAATCGGAGGTTAACTTGTTTAGGGCTTTTTATAACTTACCCATGTTGGTGATTGGGTTACATTTGAGAAAAGAAAAGCTCCGCGTCCTTCTATTGTTTCTCGGAACCCAACTAGTTTAAAACATTAGAATGAACGCTTCTTTTTTATTTCATCCATTATGGTTCCTTTTGAGATGCATTGGTTGGGTGTAAAAAATCTGATTCCTAAAAGGTATGAATATGAAATGTCTGCTTTTGAGGCTTTAAAAGCTGAACCGACTGCTCTTCGGTCTTATTTCGAGCATTTCTTAGTGATGGTTGGCATTAGTCGCAACTGGACTGAGCCACATTTGTTGTCCATTATGACCTACTAGGGGAATTGTAAGTTTTTTTTTTATTTTTTTCTATTTATTTGTCTATGATTCGCTATATTTTTTTCTTTTCTTGACCTTTTATTATGTTTGTAGGAATGGAGCTTTTTAACCGAATGAAGCTCTCTGCTCGAGAAGATGTGATCGAGCAATCTGAACCATTGGGCGAAGGATCTCTACCTATTTTGGAGGCCACTGCCAGCTTTGTCATGCAACCTGGAGAATCTTTACCAGTGTCTTTTGGTAAACGTAAAAATGGTGTTGAAAAGGGCCCTACCCCGTCGGAAAACGTACCAAGATCTCTGGTGAAAGGAAAGGATTGGGGGTCCTATTTTGAAACCTAAACATGTTTCGGATTCAATTGGTCCGGTCACGACTTGTTTTGAGGGACGGACTACCGTCGTGCTCGTGAGAAAAAAGGTATCGTTGTGGCTCACCAAGGATAAAAGTGCAAGCCGCAACTTTGGGGAAAATGAAGGGGGTCGTCGTGGCTTGTAATGAAATCAAAGGATCAGCCATGATTTCAGGCCGCGACTTGTCTGGGAGTTTCGACGACGAGTCACCTTTAAAGTCTGACGACGCGATGTTCCAACAGATTCCACGGAAAGTAAGAAAGCTACAGACTTTGAAGGTAGTTCCTCGGCGGGGCAGAGGTGAACCCTATTGAAATATATGTTCTGCACTGGGACTTGACCAATGGTACTGTCTTTAATACACCATAGTTGTGTCGAGAATTTATGTTCTCATCTCGTACCCCGACTGAGTTTCACCATGGTGAAGATTTGAAGAATAAAGAGTTGTCCAATATTGGTGGATAGATGGGGATTAGAGAAATCCGACAAGTCAAGAAACAGGTGGATGGATTGAAGAATGAAAATACCTCTTTGCAATCCTATTGTTCATTGCCGGTGTCGGAAAAGGAAAAGTCTGTTAGGGATCTTAGCGAGGTGCATGAGGACCTTTGTATTTAAAAGGCTGTTGTGAAACATCTCAACTTGGAGCTAAAAATCATAAAGACTCATCTCGATCTCGTATTTTGGAGCTTGAAGGTATTGTTTCTCGACTTGAGGTGGAGAGGAAATGGCTTGTTTCCCATGGTATTGGTCAAGCTTTTAACAAGATTCGTAATAGCGAGGAATTCCTTAATATGTTGGAGGAGATTGACTCGCTTGCTGATAGGGTTGGATACAATGCGGGTCTTTATGATGGTGCTCGACTTGCGCTTGGAGGTAAAAAACCCGAGAATGCAAAGAATTTTAACAAAGATGCCTTGAAAGAGTTACGAGTTTGGTCTAAATGTTTTGATAAAGCTACTTTCCCTGTGGCCGATACTATTGCTGCTATGTCTAATCATGATCTTGAAGACATCAAAGTGTTCCTTGCACCTGAAGCTCCTGCGACCTCAGATAGTTAGTTGTTTCTTTTTAGCGCTTTTATTAATAGAGCTTGTGTCCGTCTTTTGTGTATTGTACTTGCACTTCATTTTCTGTTGTGATCCTGTTTATTATGTTTGTTTGGACTGTTAGTGGCAACTTTTATTTCATGAATTATCCTTTGATTACTTTGTTTCGAAATGGTTGAGGATAGGTTGCTCGTTCTACCAAAGTGTAATGGTTGTTATGCATCATGTTGTTCTTTTTTTTCTTTGTTGTTTTTGAATGTCTTCTTGTCGTGGCATAGGTACCTACCTTGTCACATGGTCGCTTGGAATTATAGAGTGAGATCTTGTTTTCTTTCCATTGGATATTCATAGTATGAGCCGTGGTCGTGACTAGCGATTGGGACATCCCTATCGCGGCTCATTGTTAATCGTGTTCCAAGTTAGAGTAATGATAACCTTTGGGTGAAAACCAACAGTGACTCGCCTTGGTCTCTAATATGAGATCTCAACTATGCCTCACATGATTATTCAATAGATGTGGCTTGGTTATTTAGCCGTTTTTATGTCGTTTTATGCTTTATAACTTTAGTGTAACGTCGAGTTACTTGACTCCCCATAGTGTTGTACATACTACCTTGGTTGGGGGACCTAGTTGATTACTTCTCTTCGAATCACTTTATTGTTTGTGACATTGGCTGCTTAGTTTGATAGAGTGATCGGCTTTATACCTATTTCACAACTTGGTTGTGTTGTATCATGGTTAGTTTGAGTTGACCCGAATATAATTCAGTCATATTTACACAAGCTTGGTCACTTGCTTGAACCGGGTCAATCATGATTGAGTTGTAATACGAACTTGATAACTTGTTCCAATCTATTTATGAGCGAATTATAGCATGTGTGAAAACTTGGTTATTTTCTCGAATCGAATTAAACACGATCTGTATTATAAGTTCGATTACTAACTTGGATATGATTATATTTTTTTTGCAAGCTTGGTTGCTTGCTTGACGTATATATGATTAAGGTGCTTAGGGGTGTTTGACATTACTTCATTCCAACACTTGTTATTATTTTACAAGTACTCATATAGTTCTGGTGCTAGCGTTCACCTTTGTTTACGGAAAATCGAGTTACAATAGTTATAACATCTGATAACGATTTAATACAGGTAGCATCTACGGAGCTGAGCTCCGTTCCATGTTCTCGGTATGACAGTACCATCGATCTGACCAATCTTGTAAGCTCCATTGCTTCCTACCTCAATGATTTGGTAAGGACCTTCCCACCGCGGTCCAAGCTTTCCTTGATTCTTGTCCCTACTCGCTTCGTTGCTTTGCAAAACGTACTCTTCCTCTTTGAAATTCTGCTTCTTCATTCTAGAGTTGTAATATCTTTCCACCACCTTCTTACGTCTGGCTTCTCAAATTGTTGATATCATCTTTCGCTCCTCAAGTAGATCCAGGTTCAATCATAGTTCAACATCGTTATCCATTTTTGAAGCTAGAGTGAAACGGGGCGTAAGTAACTTAGTGCAACATGGAAAATTTCATTGAGAGGAATCAGCAAAGAAAAGAAAAAGGCTCAACATACACTAAAAAAATAAAATAAAATAATAATAAAAAAGAACTTCTTATTAAGAAAGAAAGAAGAAGACGATTATAACGATCTACATACCGGTGTTCCCGTATAGATCCACCTTGCTTCAAAATCAAGAGTCAAAAACTATTATCATGAAAAAAAAAGGATTGAAAGGATTCAAAGAGGCCTGTAGAGAAAAAACATTGATCCAAAAGATTTATTCATTACTACTACATAAAGCACTACATTACATAAACAACCACATATGCCTTTACTAGAGCTTTAAAAGCATTAGGCTAAATTCAGAATTTTCAAAACAGAAATAAATCAAAGGATAGGCCTTTAGTATCCCGATCTCGACAGGTATCATTGCCTCCGACCCATACGTTAAACTGAATAGAGTCTCTATGGTTGGTTATTGGCATAGTTCTATGAGCCCAGAAGACATTTGGTAATTCTTCCACCCAGTTTCTACCCTCTAAGCCAAGTCGCGTCTTTATCCCTTCCACAATGCATCGATTGACTCTTTCGACTTGGCCATTACCCTGAGGATGAGCTACTGAAGTTAGGATCTGCTGGATTTTCCATTCTTCACACCACATTCTAAAAGGATTCTCAATGAATTGCTTCCCATTATTAGTTACAATGAATAGGGGAAGGCCGAATTAGCATATGATGTTCTTCCAAACAAATTTCTTCACTTGTTGCCCTGTGATTGATGCTAGGGCTTTTGCTTCCACACACTTAATGAAGTTATCAACTGCCACTAAAAGGAATTTAACTTTCTTAGCTGCTTCTGGAAATGGACCAACAATGTTTATAGCCCACTTTTAGAAGGGCTAAGCTGTTGTAACAGGGAATATATCATTTTTTGGTCTATGACACATGGGAGCGTGTCTCTGGCAAGTTTTACATTTTTTAATTTCTGCTACGGCACTCCTATGCATACTCGATGAGTAATATCCCGCCCCTATTGCCTTGGCCACCACCGTCGTTGGACCTGCATGGATTCCGCACATACCTTCATGTATTTCCCTTATGACGTAGTTGGCTTCATCTAGATTAAGACTTCTTAGCAACGGACCCATGTATGATCTGCGGTATGATACCCCCTGTTGTAGCTCATAATGTAAGGATTTTGCTTGTATTGCCCTTACTTTTCATTTTTTTCAGGCAATCTCCCATTTGCTAAAAACCTGACAATTAGGCTTATCCAACATTCTTGTTCTACAATTGTACCAAAGATACTTCGTTTTCTTTGATTGACGGTGCTTGTAATACTTCGACTCTGACTTCTTTAGCTAAATGACTGAAAGTTACAGAAGCCAGTTTGCTAAGAGCGTTTGCTTTCTTGTTTTTACTTCGTGGGATAACATTGCGTTTCTTGAAATCATTAATCATTCTCTTTGCATTCTCCGGGTATTGTTTCATTGTTTTCTCCATTGCGTCATACGACCCATTGATCTGGTTTACTACGAGCAATGTGTCTACATGATCGTGGAGTTTTCGAATGCCCATTTGCTTGGCTATCCTCAAACCTACCAACAATGCTTCATATTCTTCTTTATTAGTATAAGTCTTGAAAGCTAACATTAAGGCGTATGTTAGTTCTTCTAGCCCAGATCCCACTAATATTAGACTAGCACCTAATCCCTCATCATTTAATGCCCCATCGGTGTGTAAGCACCATTCTTTATCATTTTGTCTTTTGGTTCTTATGTCGCTTCTGTCATCATTTTCCTCTTGTGGTATTTTTGCGAAGAAGCCGGTGACAACTTAGCCTCTCACTACAACTCTTGGTTTGTACTTTATATCGAAGGCTCCGAGCCCAATGGCCCACTTTGCCAACCTTCCAGAGACTTCAGGTTTTCTTAACATATGCTGCATTAGCTGGCTCATTCTGACTTCGATTACATGGTCTTGGAAAAATCTTCACAATCTCTTGGAAGCATGCACCAAATAAAGGGTGAGCTTTTCCATAGATGAGTACCTAGTCTCTGGATCTTTGAGGTCCCTGCTAATAAAGTAGATTAGTGTCTGCTCTCCATTTCAATCTATCATTAAAACCACACCGACAACTTCTCTTCCTGTTGACAAATACATTATCAATCGTTCCTTCAGAAAAGGTGCTACCAATGTTGGCAAGTTACTCAATTTGGAATGTTTCCTCTACCTCCTTTATCCATACAAAGTTTTTCTTATTCAAGCAATTCTTCAGTGTGGACATGAAGGGCAAAGCATCTCGGCATGTTTTAATAGCAACCTGTTAAGGGCCACAAGACATCCATTGGTGTCTACACATCTTTCACATATCTTGGTGATGGCATCTTGAGTACAACTACAATCTTTTTAGGGTTGGCTTCCAACCCCCTTTTTCATCATAATATCCCCTAAGAACTTTCCTTCTTCTACTCCAAACTATAGTAGAAAAGATTTATCCATCAAGCGTTAGTATATGGCCCCAACATTTTTTAAACCAAATGGCATCTTTGTAAAACCAAATATGCTAACATCTGTTTAAAAAGAAGTTTTGTCTTCATCTTTAAGTGCCATATGGACTTGGTGGTATCCCTTGTAAGCATCCAATAAACATTTTAAAGGAAAACTTGCTAAGGAGTCGACTTTCAGATCAATATCCGCAGTGGATAGCAATCCTTAGGACAAGCATTGTTGATATTTTTAAAGTTGATGCACATTTGCAACATGCCATCACCCTTCCTCACGATCATCAGGTCGGCCACCCAGGTCTGGTATTGTACCTCCCTAATTATATCTGCTTCAAGTAGCTTCTTAACCTTGTCTATCACCGCTTGGCTTCTTTCTTGGCCCATGTGCTGGCGTTTCTAAGCCAGTGGCTCTTTTGAAAATTATTTTTAAAAATAGTACTTTTTGGGGATTTGTGGTGATAAGGGGGGTTTTTCTTTTTGGGTTTTGACATGTAAGGTACCCGCCCTTGACAAGAGGTGAGTTCTAACACCTAGGTTAACGCACCCCGTTCAAGATTCACTTGCATTTGTCTTCTTGTTAGAACTTGCCCATGGGAGGGGCGAGTTCTCAAAAAGCTAGTGCCACATCAAATCACTGATTCACGCAATTCACATGCATTTGTCTTCTTGTTAGAGCTCGCCCATGGGAGGGGCGAGTTCTCAAAAAGCTAGTGTCAAGTCAAATCAATGAAAAAATAAATGTTATCATCCCGTGAACATATTTTGACAACCACCCTCTGACTACATCAACTTTCAAATAAATTTCAACTAATACCACCTAATTCAATAATACGCAGACAAAACAATTTCTTATATAAACCCATAACACATTCAAAACGAATACACAAATACAAAACTTTCATTCGTATTTTAAACACAAAAATGAGTTAGAGAATTACATTAGGTCCACTTAAGGAGTTGTTATTTTTAAGTGGTCAACATAGAGCTGATTATTATTTTCGAGACCAAGAAAGAGATGAAGGAATATGACATGTAAGATGGGGTGATAAAGGTTTCTGGGACCACATTGATGAAAAGTCTATCCCAAATAATGTTATGAGGTATATCACATTGGCTGGTTTTGCTAGTGTAATCGAGTGTTGTTATCACAAACTTGATCGTGGACTTATCTCTAATTTGTTGGGGAAATAGAGGCCAGAGACACACACATTTCACTTGTCGGCTGGAGAAACTACAGTAACCCTTCAAGAATAAAGACAATACCGTGAGCCTCGCCACGGGCAGAAAGGGTTTCTCCCGGTGACCACCCTTCGGTGTGAGAATAAGTATGTGTATTCAAGAATAAAAGAGACCTTTAGGGAGTTTTTAAGAGCTTTCAGGAATGAGTGAATTGTGTCTTTACTTGTTACAGGGAAGTGGTATTTATAGTGGAATCCAGGGGTTTTGGAGTTAGGTTCTATTTAAGGTAGTCTGAAATCAAATATCCAAGACTAATTCTTCATCGAGTGAAGAGTTCTACCCCTTTTTAGTGCAAAGGGTTTCTAACATGACATTAATGATCTTTGTCGTTATCATTGACTTCTTTCTTCCGTTGACCCTATTCGTAGCCTATTCTTATGTTAATATCTTTCCCAGAGTTTGTCTTATGCGCCTTGTTGTCTTTCGCCCTGTTTTTATTCTTTCCTAGCCAATGAGGGCATTTCTTATTCGTTAAGGTTCAATCCTTACTTTTCTTTGTTTTTTCTAAATATCCTAAGTGTAGAAGGCACATTTTGCTCCTTCCCCTCTCGAGTCGTGGATCATTCCTATTTTAATTTGCGAGCCGTGACTTGGGTTTTTCTGGATGTCTTGGCTCTGTTTTCATGTTCATGAGCCGCGGCTGGAAAATGGTGTGCTCATGCGAACCATGGTCGAGCTTCCTCCAATTCTTTGCTTTATCTGTTATTTGTCTATAGCTGCAGCATTGCAAATCGTTTGTGTCACACTTATGTTCTAGCCACGGCTCAGCTTTGTACTATTATGCCAACCGCGTCTGAGGGCGGTATGTGATTTTCTTTATAATCATAAGGGGTGATACCCTATCAGAACCTATTGTAAATGCTCTAATAATCTTATATGTTATGTCTTGGCGTATATTTCACGTGACATGGAAGCAAGCTAGTGTTTATGGGATCGTGTGTCATCTTGTCCTTTATGTGTTACATATGAGATGAAAAAAAGGTCTAGCCAGGAAATAAGATATCATAGATTTTCTTAAAATATATTTGGTTACTTTTGTGAATCTACTAACAAAAAAATGTTGGTTGTTCATCAAACATAACCATACCAATTTTGACTTTTGACTGTAGTTAAAAGTTGTTTTGTAACTCGGGTGCGTTTAAACAATTACTTCCATGGGCAACATCCTTGGTAACTAGGTGTATCGGCAGCAGCCCCTGGTAGGGTTCAAAGGGCAAAGCATGTGGCTAGAGTCGAGTTGCTTTGAAAAATTTATTGACATGTTTATATTGCTTTGAATATTGCTTCAAATGTAAAGTTGTAGGAAAATTCGACTGAAACTTGAGTTTGGTAGAAGCTTGTACTATAGTAGTTACTGAAGTTTGGTAGAAACTCTTCATAAATTGTAACAAATTGGGTTTGAAAAGTTCGATAGTAACAATGTTACAACCGAATGTAGGTTTTATTGATGCAGTTATAACTACCAACTGTTTAAACCGCATATTGAATCGTTATAAATGTTTAGTTAATCAATACAATGTTCCTAAAAGATTCATATGATTAATTTGAATTGTTGAAGTTCCAATATCTGGAACAAATTCTCATAACAACTAACATATTTGTTCTTAAACCATTCGTCTTATCCGATTAATGTGAAAGTGATAACACGATTTAAAAGGCTACCAGTGAACTTCAAACAATTATTTGCTATGGAAGGCGCACTATAAAAACCCACTTAGGATGGCATTAAAAACCTAGTAGGTAGATGTGCAGCCATACTTGGGACAATTTTCTAAAAGTATCACTAACAACCGTGAAGTTAATGTATGCTCTGTTTCAAAATGATGATATTACAAACTATACAATTTGCAACCCGCTGTACAATAAAGTACAAAGATTTATGCATGATGTATTATTCTCGAAGCACATCTTTTTATATTATGCTACCTAAACAACTAATAATGCATGCATACACTTGTCATAATCATCTTTCTCTTCTATCTTTTCAAACTTATTTGTCCTAACTCCTTTTTTTTTTTTACATAAAAGAAGACCACTACTATTTTATTATTATTTAAAATTTTATAAAATATATTATATCTGAAAGATATATATAAATTAATTATATAACTTACAAAATACAACTAATCTAATAAGGTTATTTTTGCTTTTTATATATTGACCGCTAATGTTTGTGATTTCTTTCTTGCGATACATCTTTTCCTTTTTAAAAATATTTTGGCTTTTATTTTTTTTCTATTTCTTTTTTGTTTTTGGTTTTAATTTCTTTAATTCAATTTAAATCCACATGACAAATTATACAACTCAAGTTATACCTATTGGTAAAATGAAAAAAGCATTAGACCTACCACTTAACATGAATATTTTTTATTGATTTTTTGTTTTTCCCTTCAATTAAGTTTAAATTTTACATTAATTGGTAAACCCACCGGTTATATAAGTTTTTACAACTTTTAACACCCACACCATATCTATGTTATCATTTCAGAATATATACCACTGCGGATGTCTACACCGTAGGGAAACGCGGGTGTCATATTAGTTACTTTACAAACAACACAACTTCACAGGCAATAGACCAAGATACAAATTACAGCCAGGTACAAGGAATAAATAGTGTTCTTGTCTCTTGGTTTAGTGGAATTGAATATATTTTATTATTTCGCTATAGAAACACAAATAAATTACAACAAAAAAAATAAGAAACTTAATTATTCAAATATAAAACTGCAAACCAATTAATTAAATTTACTATAAATGTATGTCTACTTCTAACTGATTATGGACTCAACTTTGTTTTAGAACGGGTGATTTACCGCTTGGTAAACATCCCTTGTGTCAGTGACGAGAAGTCGTATTCACCTCCTAACTGAGTCGGTAGCCTTAACGCTCCCTTGGATGGTCTATTTGCCCCGATAGGTTTCATGCTCGGAGCAACTTGACTTGCACCATGCATACTACAAAACAAGAAACGGCACCGGATTGTACATCATGCAAAAGTTGTACGTAGCCAAAAAAATCAGGTAATTGAAACTATATGGGTGTTCATGGACAGTTTGATAAAAACTATGGACCGAGCTGCTAAGGTTGGAAAAAATGACAAACAAAATTGACAGGTTGGGTGGGTCGGCCAGACCGGCAAGTTTTAGCGGTTTGATGGTTTGGTTTCGGTTCTAGTGGTTTAAGGTGATTTTTTTATTTCAAATGGTTAGTTTGTATTAGAATTTTAAAAAGGATAGAGATGGTTTATAAATATAATAAATACATAGCTACATATTCCAAAAATAGATCAGTAAAAAAAGGACAGTCGTTTCAAATAATCAGCCAGACCATTAAACCTTAACTAAATTGCATAAGGCTGAACCAACCAGCATGCTTTGGTTTCGATGGTTCGGTCAGTTTCAACATTTATGAACACCCCTAGTTGAAAGTAGATTTGTGAATCACAATGTACAATACATAGTGCAGATAAAAGTTACCTGGATGGTTTGTAAAACCCAGGAGTCCCAATAGGCCAGTGGACCCCGGAACCGTTCACGCCAATTTGACGATTAACTGGTAACTTAGATTGTTGTGGAGTAAGAACTACTAGCTGTCGCTGAATGGAAGATGGTGGCACAGTGGTTGGCTGTTCAAAAGTCCACATAACATGTTAAAATGTTGCAATTAGATCGATCAGAATAACTTATTTCTTGGTAAGGATACCTTTTCGGAAAGATTCATGATGTCTTGTTTACATGGTTCATGGGTGAGAGATTGGGTCATTGGGGTGACCCAATCTAATCCATCAAAAGATCTTCAAATTCTGATTTTGTTTGTATTTTGTTAGTTGAGTTTTTGTCTTCTGCCACAGGTGACAATGGACCAGATGCTGCAAATATATAGATCAAATAAATCTTTAAATCATAAATACATCTAAGAAAGTTTTAAGAGGGTGGTATAGTAGTAAGCATCCGATTCTTTGGTTTCTGCTTTCCACCCATTGGAAGCAGGGTATTGACGGGCCATGTGAGCTTGTCATAACAAAAGAGTACAACGAAAAGAGTATCTTTGTTTCATGATATAAAAGACTAAAATACCCTTTAAGATACAACTGATAATAGACATGGTACGGCTTAAAAACAGTAAAAGGATCTTACTTTGGTTTCTTGCTTGTGGAAGATCAAATAGATCAGTGGCGTGATAGTTATCAACCTTCTGATCCGATACAATCTTAACAACTCTATGCTCTACTGTTTTCAGTTCGGGTTCTATTTGTTTTGGCTGTACAATCTCAACAACTTTATGTTCCACTGTTTTCAGTTCAGGTTCGATTTGTTTTGGATGTATGACGACCTATACACATCATGGGTCAACTGATGTTACTAAATTCTTTTAAAACAAACCAGGGGACAACATTAATACTGGTGTTCAAGAGCACAAGGAGGAAGAGAATGCGTGATTTTGTTCATATTGTTGAACTGAGGGCTTTGTTTTTGCTGGGGCAAATGAACAATGACCCTAGTCGGGTTACTGACTATGGGCCCGAGTTTAGAAACTGGGACATGCTGTTCTCGTTTTATACTCGAATGAGGTTCAACTTTTCGCTCTCGAGATACCCATTTCTTTTCTACATACCTGTCAAATCATTTACAAATTTACTTGGCATATGAATAGCATGTGAAAAAAGAGAGAATCACATAGTTAAGATCAAAATTGGCTTTTTGTACTTTTTTTACTTTTACAAAATAAGGCAGTTCTTGTGAAAATGCCAAAGGACACTAAGGGTGGTCATAACCATTGAAACCAACAAACAAAAAAAACAAACATACCTAGTATAATCCCACACAATTAGTAGGGTCTAAGGAGGGTGAGATGAGGGCAAGCCTTCCCTCTACCCAAGGATAGAGGGGCTACATCTAGGGAGACCTCGGCTCACAATAGCCTTTTTTTCTACGAACATAATGCAGGTAACATATACTACAACAAATAGTATATCAAATTACAAGTGGAAGAAAACAACATGAGCAGAAATACAAAAAATTTCTAAGGCTAATGCAACTAACCCAAGGATAACTAGACTACAAACATCTAAACTAAAGGTGCACCTAGGACTACATGCATGTTGTTCCGTTAAAGGCACTTTCTACAAGTAAATTGCACACTCTACGACTAAAGGCTTACCACTGAATTCTAGTCCCTACCACTAAAGACTATCAACTAAGACTATAGGTACACCTAGAGAGTATCTAACATCATCACCAAGACTAAGGCCACACCTAGAAATCTGCTAAAGACTAATATATATATGACTAACTGCATCATAGGTCCTCTGAAAATCCCTTACCCTTATCCTACGTCTGCAAGAGGTCCTATCACTAATCATGTCCTCAGAGCGGTACAGGTCCACTAAATCATGACTAATTTGCTAGTCCCATGTCAATCTCAGTCTGCCTCTGCCTCTCCTCTTATCCACTCTCATGTCTCCACACTCCGGATAGGTGTTGAAACCAACAGAACAACCCAAACCAAAGCATGTGGGCCGGTTCACCAGTTTGAGATATATGGTCCAGTTGTGACGGTTTAATGGCGACGGCGTGGAACATGTCGTGTATACTGAAACCAGCCGTTTGAACTTTTTTGATTTATTTCATCATTTATTGAAATACGTGTTTTATATATGTATTATATTTCTTAATCATCTTTATCGTTTTAAAAATTTAAGATAAATGAACTATTTTCAATAGAAGTAAACAGAATTAAGTTCAACTCGCTAAAACCGGTCGGCCCGCCGACCACCCAACTCAACCAGGCGTTTGTTGTTTCTTGAAACTGAAGCTAGCAGTTCGGTCCAAAATTTTCATCAAAACCGACTGAACCGGACTATGGAAACTCCTAAAAGAAATTAAAGTTTGAAAGAAAAACATACTTTGCACGAATGAAATTTTCAATCCCAACTCTATCATATTTAGGGGGCAACAAAGCTTCCCATATTGATTCGATTTGTTATTTCCCATGGCTGCAATAAGGACAAATCATTTTTAGTAAGATATAACTTCATTTCTTCATTCTAATTTATTTCTTTTTTAATCCTTTAAAAAATGCTAGAAATACAGTGCTAAAACTATGGTCAAACATGAAATTCAAGATTATAGTCTTCACGTCAATCAACATTGAACCTTCAAGGGGTGACGCAGTGGTAAGAACCTCATGTTTAAATCTAGTTTTCATTGGTTTTCTACCATCACCCCTTGAAGGCTACCGGACCAACATAAGTTACCCTTTACTTGGTCCCGCAGATTAGCACGATAATGATGGGCCAGTGAGTTTTCCTTAACGAATTATCATGGTTACAAAAAAATAATGTAATCAACGTTAGTAACTACTGTACCTAAAAAAGCTATTGTGGTTGTAGAAATCCAAGAGAAAGAGAATCACAGAACAAAAATTCAACAATTGTAACCATCGTGGTTTTCAAAAATCGTTGAATGCTTAGGGACTTAGGGTGTAACTTATAACAGGTTTTTACAACTACAATGGTTTTTTCAAATGCTATAAATGGTTAAAACTTCAAACTTTGCTTAACAAACCTATATAAGAATGCTAGATGCACAAGATCTAACAACTCACCTTGTATACATGCAATCTGATCTGGCAGCCATGTATCGAGCGTAGCAGATCTTACCTAAAACACATAAAAACAAAATCAACAAAATTCAAAGAACTGTTTATAGTCATAAGTTATTGGTGATGGAACAGGACCTTTGATATGTGTACTCCAAGACTTCTATGAACACCAGAACAGTGCATACATATAAAAATCCCAAGATTCACACTAGCCCATCTTGGACCCCTGAAATCATAACAAATATTTTGAATAATTTGCAAATTCAACAAATATTTGAAAACAATAATTATGTATAAACTTTTTACTGCACTAAAATGCCATGCCACCTACTTGCTTTTGCAGTCAGCACATTCCCGATTCTCTGGTAATTTAAGTAACCCCTCAAGTATCTGCAACACAGGTCAGTAAGAATATTGCCTTAATTTTTCATTATTAGAAGGTAATTATAACTAGGAGTGCGTCCATTACAGAGGCAATTTTAAGTCGGGAACAACAAGGATCGCATAACTATTATTATGGAGTCTTTTAACGATATAGTTGAAGAGAAAAAGAGAGGCGGTTGGTTATGCAGATACATAAACAGCGTTAATATCATAGTTAAATCGACATGTAAAGTGTTTATGTGGTTATTGCGGGTCTTGATTTTGTATTGAAGGCAGTCAAAAGATCAATTTTTTAAAAAACATGTGAGATTCTGTTTGAATTTCATGGCACTGAAGGGCAACAATTTGAGTCGGCAACAGCCAGTTTCAACTGTCAAGCAAATGAAAATGTTGAATTTCCTCGTAATTATACTATTAAAAAATTATGTTATAATATGCAATACAAGAATTACAACTCATAGAAATGGGTGGGCCCAGGATCCAATGAATAACTTGGCATCTACTAAAACATCTTTTGATAGCTATGTTAACTCGTAGAAGTGAATACAAACACAAAAGAAGTCTTATAACTGTTTGATTTTATTCATAATTTCTCTATTTCTTTAATGTACCACAGCATTAGAGACACCTTTTGTGAATTTCTTAGCACCGCTGGACGCTGGTTTATAAAAAAAAAAACACAATTTGATCGATAATTCCTAAAGTGTTTTGGCAGACTATTCGGATTCTAGAAAAGAGTAGTGAAGTAAAAGAGTCGAGCCGCTCGTGAGCTACTCGAAATTTGTTTGCTGAAAGTTGAAAGCGCGCCACTAAAGCCTGAGTTTCAAATCCTAATGACTACACTCGCAAGCGTAAACAAGTCTATAAGTTATATATATAACATTTTTATTTAATATAACAAATATTTAATTACATAATAAACACTTTTATACATATATTACGATAAATACAACTAGATAATATATATCATTAATTATATATATTATAAACTCTAAACATATATTAGTTATAATAAATATAATTAAACCAATAAAAAAAGTAATAAACAATAAACAAAACTTGAATTTGCACGTTACAGCTTGTACACCATGCATTAGTTTGTACTTTCAGCAGGAATAACACTTTTGACTGTTGATAAATGAATTTGGCCAACTGCTCACTACATTATTTATTCTCTAAGTTTTCAACGACCCTATAAACATTCCAATTATTGAATCCACTCATTTATGCATCTAAGACTTCTACACCTTACATAAATAGTTGTATTTCCATTTTAAAAACCTCACAAACTTGATAAGTCATCAAATTATTTCTACAATATATTCCAATAGCATAGCATGCTTTAAACTTGTACATCATGCATCAAAGTTGTAATCATCAAAAATGCACGTTTTGGCCTTTCGACCTTTCAAACAACTTTAAAGTGCATCTGAATAGAACTTAACGATCAAACAATGTGAATTCAAAATACCAAAAGTCAATTGCAAATGTGAAATTTGACCAGAAATGTTAAAATTTCAAGTCGAAATTAACTCTATATGGAATTTGCTAACTAAGCCAGCTCATGTGAATAATCATAGATAACTGCATCTATTTGAACTGAAAGTTGTATAAATTAACGAAAATCAAACCTCAAACCAGATCATAGAGCACGAAACCATACATAATTTCTTCAATCAATCGTAACCTTACGAATCATGCAGCATAATAAAATCCACAGAAATCCTAATCATGTATGAATCACAACCCTAATTGATGATATCAAGGCACTAGATACAGATACGCAACGGAATAACTTGAAATCGAAGCTTCAAATTTATATAAACTGACACAAAATCAACCATAAATCATCAGATAAACCACTGATATTCATGATTTTTTTATGAAACATATAAAAGGGGGTGATGGAAAGCAAGCAAACCTTTCGGTGTTTTTCATCGAGGCCTTTAGTAACACGTGATTTCTCATTCATATTGAAGAATCCTTAGTTTTTGTGAAGATTGAAGATGAAGAATTTGCAGGTGTTGGAGGTTTTAGACTTGTTGTTTGATTGGATTTTGACTTTTTGAAATGTGTTTGTTTATAATAAAAAAAGAATGAAAGATTCTTTTTTTCTGTTTGGAGCCATTTGGGCTTGCGTAGATATGCACGCCTCTCGTCTTTCTTACATTATGTTTACAGTTCTGGTCCTTGTATTACGCTCAATTTATGATTGGAGTCCAATGGGTTGGTTTCTTAAAGTGGAGTTTTAAATAGTTATTTTTTTTTAAACTTTAAATGGTTTTCACCCGCAACGTTTTGAGACAACGGTGTATCCGACGTGATAAAATATAGACTACAATCGAAACAACTTGTTTTCGAACTAAATTTACGTTGAAACTTAGAGAAATTCAAATTTTCACAGTGGAACGAAAACAAAATTTATTTGACAGGACTCCAGACAAACACATATGTCGAAATGTAGATCAACTCAAACGTATATAAAAATCATTTCAAATAAAATCAAAATATAAAATGTGTTTAAATTATATATTTAAATAGCATATTTTAATTATTTCTTTTAAAAGAGGTATTAAAAAAAATACCTGACATATGTTTCCAAAATTTTTTACTAAAACAATTAAGCGCGTTGCACCTGGATATATAACGATTCCAAATATCATAAAGCAGAGACAAAATACATCGCAACGACCATTACTTGCACGTAAAACCTAAGCGTCCCCCTTCGTAAAAGCTACTATCATTCGATGTTGTTCACACGTATTCTGTTCGGTTCGTCACGTTACCAAAACAATAATAACAATCGCTACATCGTACAACACTAATAATACAACTTCATTTTCAAAGAAAAGGTTAGACTTAATTACACAAATAGTCCATGGGGTATATCTAGATCTCACTTGAAAAATTATAGGTGCGGTCTGATAGTTTTCATAAACATAACATGGTTTCCCCTTGTAACAAATGTTAGTTAACTTATCTATTAACAAAGAAAATCATTGGCACCACAAGAAAAACTCAAGCTAAACTTCACCCTCTCCCTTACATTTTTAATCGGCCACACCTAAAGTTGCCCTCTGGCCACCCGCAACCACACAAACCGCATGCTGCCATTAACTTTTTGTTGCTTTTTTACTATTGCTTATAATAACCAAGTTCCACCACTCTTGAAGATTATACTTCTTCGCTATAAAACTTCAAATATCATTGTTTTTGTTGATCACTAGTATTCTCAAAACATACTTATCATCAATTCAAGAAGATCAAGAGTAAAAGTTGAGATCAAGAATAAAGATCCATCAACTCTAGTTCTATAGGTAATGGGTTCACTTTTTAGTAAATAAACAATAAAATAATAATAAGGATAATCTCGTTATTGATAGGAAATACTAAAATACAATATCGTATACAAACAAAATGTAAATAATAACATAAAATATACGAAATAAAACAAATTCAAACTGTAGTCTTCATAAGAAACCAGAAGAAAACTTCTTTCACTTGAATCTTAGAATCGTATAGATTCTCCAGCTTTGTTTTAACTGCACAATGAGCGAATCAAAAGATTGAGTGATGGTTGAGGCACGTATTCAATATGTTTCCCTTAAAAAAAATTTGTGCCTCTTCTTAGATAAATGTGACTGTCTCCCAAGGTACAACAATCGGAACAATCTGTGTACTACTAGAAATGTTCTCGTACCAGAGGTTACACTGGATATGAAGGTCTCTTGAAAAAGATGAATATAAAGATGATGATAGAAAGTGAAACAAGAGTATTCTTCTTTAGTTCTAGAGTGGTGTGGTTTTATGAATTTCTAGAAATTCCTCCTCTCAAATAAGGTACATAACTTGTATGTGTGTGTAGGATATGGCTCATATGAAAATATTTTTTTATTATAAGAATCCTTTAACCTATCCACTCATCGTTGATTTGGTATCAAATATGGAATATTTTATTTGAAAGGTTAAGATGGGACAAGGGTTATTTTAGTCATTTCGACCTTTGTACTTTTTAGTAAACTTTCACTTATCATATCAAAACCTTTATTTTATTTCATATATTTTCATTTCACACTATGAATGTCAAGCTCTAGATCTATCTTCCCCCACCATTTATGCCTCAAGTCGTCACCTTCTTTCACCACCTACCATCACAAGAGTCGTCACCCCTTTTCACCTTCACACCACTAAATCTTCTTCCAAGTTCCACCAACACCACCACGGTCATCGCCCCCTTTCACCTACCATCACCAACGATTCCAAGTCCCAGCACCACAACCATGACACCACCACCGCCGCCGCTGATTCTGATTCACACAACCCCACGACCCCACCTCCACCACTACCATTGTTGATTCCATTCCATCGTTCTCCTCTAACATCAACTTTTCCCAGATCCACTTCTTGATCTTGATCTTCAAGGATGCAAATCCAGGTAGCATTCTCTTTTGTTCTTGTGGGTTTTGATTTAGGGATTTCTCTTTGTAGACCCACTTAAAATATTTTAGTACCTTTTAGGGTTTTTATTTATGAAAAAAAAGCTCTCTTTACATAGTGTTGTTCATTATTTGTTTCTTATCAATCTTTGATTTTTGTATATATTTTAATAAAAAAGAAATTGTTCATAGATGGGAAATACCTTGGAGTGTGGTATGTTTTGAATTTTGATTTGATTGTGAACCAAAAAAAAACAAAAGAATATGGTTCTTTTTTTAAAGGATACTAACAATCTCGTTCAAGATTTCAAGCCTGTTTATAGAGTAGAAGAAGACACACAAGAGAAAATATTGTTTTTTCTTTAGTTACAGTGGTTTATATTGGTTCACATTGAAAAAACGTTAGTGGTGTAATTACAATGGTTTACAGATTATTTTGCACTATTCTATAGATTGGTTTACATTAGGTTAATTTTGTTACAGTGGTATAGTTTTATTTATTTGATTTCTTTATAGTTTTGAAATTTGGTTACAGTGGCGTAGTTATATGATGTAATGTCGTTTCGTTGTTAGGTTGTTGTAATGAAGGTATTACTGTAAGTTTGAATGATGTAATATCGGGTGTAACGACGACTCATTTGTTTTACATTTGTTTACATATTGATTTACATTGGTTAATATTGGTTTACATTAGTTTACATTGGTTTACATTGTTATTTCTTTATTTTTTATGGTGTAACACATTATTACATTAGTGTATTACCATTTACATTGGTTTACTTCGGTTTAACTTTGTTATAGTGGTGTAGTTTTGTTATTTTGGTTTTGTTACAGTGTTGAAATTTCATTACAGTGTTGTAATTACATGGTGTAATGTCGTTTGGTTGTTAGGTTGTCGTAATGAGGATGTTGTTATTAGTTGGAGTGGTGTAATATCGGGTGTAAAAGTTTGGTACAGTATTGCAAGATTATATGATCTAATGTCGTTTACATGGAATTAACGTTGTAACTTGTTGTTTTTATTATAGTTTTTCTACATGGTACAACAGTGTAACATTGTTTTTGATAGTTGCTAGATGATGATTGTTGTTTATTGACTTGTTTGTGTAGTTGTGGATCGGGTGTTAACAAGGCTTTACAGTTGTATTTTTTTGTTATAGTAGTGTAGTTATTTTTTTGTTTAATTTTGTTACGGTGGTATAGTTACATGGTTAATGTTGTTTGGTTGTTGAAATCACGATAGTATAGTACATGGTTTAATGTCATTTGATTGTTAGGTTGTTGAAATCATAGCGGTGTAGTTACATGTTTAATGTCGTTTTGTTTACATTGGTTTACAATAGTTTTCAGATTGGTGTAATGTCGTTTGGTTGTTAGGTTTATTTGTTTTGTAATATTTTTCTAATGGTTGAATTTTGTTGTGAATATAGATCTGAGGTCCAAGCATTTTTTTCCCCAAATTGATTAGCTGTAAGTATTAGTATTTGTATTCAAATAAACTGTTACAATATGATGTAACTCACCACTATACGATGTAATTCATTGTATTAGGTATGGTTTTATGTTAATCAGGGTTTTTTGTTGTTAACACACCATGTTTGTTTGATGTAATTCACAGTAAGAAGTTATAATATGATGTAACTTGTTGTATGTATTATAAATTGCATTCCTATGAACATGACGTAATTCATTGTTTGTTGGTTTATGATTTGGTTAGGATAAACTTTATAGTCGATGTAGTTAATGGTGTAATTTCGTACATATTGCTTTGTTGTAATGGTTTAATATAAAACTTGTGACAGGTTATAGTAGTGTGCATATATATATTACAAGATATGATATAATTTACTACAAATATTAGGTTTTGTATATGAAATAATGTAATTCACTGTAATATGTAACGTCTAGAAAAAAATTTCGATACTATATTAGAATTAAAGAGAATAATGAGACGAGCTTAATGATGTACGTTTTATAAAAAATTAACAATGTATGAAAAAGTTATAGATGCTATAAAAACAAAAGGGTTTAAATTTTCAAATATATATATTTGTACTTTGGATGGAACAATATACACAAAAAGACAAAAATGGTAGTTTGATCTTTTCTCACCCAATCTACTTTTTGACTTTTAATTACTTTAATCACTATCATCATTCTTATTAACCAATCTCCCACACTCTCTTTAAAAATCTCTCTCTCTCTCTCTCTCTCTCTCTCTCTCTCTCTCTCTCTCTCTTCTCTCAAATTACAAGATCTCTCTCTAAAAATCTCTTATCTCTTCATTCACCACCACCATTTATGGTGGCGATGATGACGGTCGTGGCAATGGCCGCGACAATGGCAATGGTGTTGGCAGTGGATGCGACAACGGTGATGGCAACGGCGGTGGAGGTAGAGGTGGCGGCGACAACGACGAGGGTGATGGCGGCAATGGTGGCGATGACAACGATGATGGTCGTTTTTTTCGTTGGTGTTCAAGGTTAGATATGAGTGTTTTGATTGTTAATGTTAGATCTGTAAGAAATTTTTATTAAATACTAAAGCTCATCTTTCTTTCTCTATGTAAAAATCAACACCACCGATGGCTGACCACCATCTACGGCGACGACGGTTTTAATTTTTCACTCTCACTGGTTTTCGTGGATCGATGGTTTTTTGCTGGTGTCAAGGTTAGATCTGATTTTTTTTTGTTTTTAAAACTTTTTGTTAGTATTCAAGATTAGATCTGGTTTTCATTCGGTTTTTTTTGACAGCCATGTGTTAGTTTGAGTGTTAGGTTGTGGTCTGTGTTCATGCCTGTGTTTTTAAGCCTTCAAATTTTGTTTTATAATGTTAAAAGATGGTAGATTTGTTAGGGTTATATAAAGTTGATTGAGCATTGAAAGAACATAATTTTGTTGTGTAAATTTGTTATAATTTTTAGTGGGACATAAACCAACTAAAAAACTTTAACAATGGTGTTACATTTATTCTGCATACCTATCCCATGTAGTAAAAAGGTTGTAAAAACTTTAATACATGTGTTATCACAATTAACACATGTGTAGGTAATATATTTGACAAACTTTTTATTTATTTGGATATTTTAAAAATGTTAGATTTTTATTACATGTGTAACAGTTTTTTTAATGGTTAGAAACTAAATGAAACTTTAGCATATTTGTAGTTTATTTTATGCACAATTTACCCCACGAGTTAAAGATAGTTATAATACTTTAACACATGTGTTATAAAATTTAACACATGTGTTATCAAATTTAACACATGTGTAAAGTAATATATTTGATAAACTTTCTGTTTAACACATGTGTTAACTTTTTACCATTAAAAAATCTGTTCACATGTAATAAAAATCTGACAGTTAGTGAACACATTTCACATGTGAACACTTTGTTTTCAATCTTTTTTGTACTTCTTATTCGCGTTGATAACAATCATTTTATAATTTCACAGTTTTTAGTTTATTTTTTTTTATGTTTTTAGCCATGTGTAAACACATCATAAACATTCATTTTTATGACACATAGGTGTGATGAACAATCTATTATCACACCTCGTTGACCGTTCTGATCGTGACCGACCGATATCATCATAATGCAGCGGAATTAAACTATTTTAATCTCGAGGCATTACATCATTAAATATATCCATAATTACTTGTTTAAATATCCAATAAAACATATTAATTTAATTGTTCATAGATGATAAGGTGGATAAGGTGCTATTGTTTTTTCTGCAGGAAAATGTCTGCAGTCTGCGGACCACATGTGTAGACATCTGCAGTAGAAGAGGTGGACCAAACCTTTGCAGTCTGCAAGAAGAAGACTATCTGTTTTAACGTCTGCAGACTGAAAATAAACCAAACTTTCATCACCACCAACACTCCTTCCCCCAAACAAACTCTAGCAATCAACTCCTGCACACTCTTCCTCACACTTTCATCACCACCACCACCTCTTACCACCACTCTAGTATCTCTAAACGTCGGCCAACACTTCTCCTCCGCTAATTTCCAACAACTAAATCTCGAAGCTTCCACACACTCCGCCATCTCGTGTTCCTTGCACTTCTCCCTCTCGATCAAATCATCCTTTGATACACCACCGCTGGATAGGTCTTTCCACCACGGCGGTGCACACTTCCTCGATGCGCCGACGGAACAGCCGATTTGAGCTCCGGCCTCGCATTGCTGTATGATGCTTGATTCGTATGATTTGTATGCTGATGCCCATGATTGAGGGTTTTCGAAGGTGAGGATGAGGGAACCGCCTTCTCCAGTGGGTATGGGTTGCCGGAGAAGAGAGGTCTGGCGGTGGAGAGGTTCAGCGGTGGAGGAGGTCGGCGGTGGAGGGAGGTCGGCAGGGGGGCGATGGAGGAGGTCGGCAGGGGGGCGGTGGAGGAGGTGGAGAAGGCGGTAGGTGTGTGGGGTTTGTGGAGTGTTTTTGTCTGAAGAGGTTGGAAGATCCAAGAAGAGGTGGGGTTGGGTCTTCTCCAGAAGAGGACGGGAAGACATTTTTTAATGAAATGTCTTCCGAAAAACAAACAGTCTACAACCTTAATGTCTGCCCGTCCTCTTCTTGGTGCAGACAAAAGAGCCTAAGAAGCTCTTTTCTGGAAAAACAAACACAACCTAAGTCTCCAAAGGTCCATCTAAGGCGGCACGTATTCTTTTGACACCTGTCAATTAAACTTCACCTGAAATACACACCCAAAATACGTCAACATAATGTTAGTGAGCTCATGAGTTTAAGACATGTTACCTTCATGACAGATACAATATTCAATAGATTTGGTAATGACAATAATCATAATACGATATCCATGGCGCACTATAGAATGTATCAAAATCAATCCTGACCCGGACTTTCCCTCCCGAGTGCTAAAATATCCCTTAACCCGTAACTACCAGATTGTTGGGTTTAAATGTGCCCTGCTAAGCACGGTTAATTGACTCTAATTTATGACACAATGATTATTGAATCTCAACGGGGGGTTTCCCTGCATAAAGGGCCCATTGTGTGCTGGGGATTCCTCAAATAGTACTATCCACAAATCACGCGGCTCCCCATAGAGTTAATGATTGTGCTCCGTTTGGGGACAAGAGCAGATAGTATTGCACCATAAAATAATAACCAACGAGTATGTATTTCACCCTAAAAGTTTTAAAGTAAAAAAGGGGTTCATGAGACTCACCTGTGGGTCTGATCACGTGGTTGACTTGAAGGGTTTGGATGCTACCGACCGGGAAGGTTCCTATGTTTATTTCAAATGAGTTAGTACATTATTAAGTGATCGCTTGAGTTCAACCCTCATATTTTGTATTTGTCATGCATGGCTTGTTGTTTTATGTTACGCGTGTGTAATCGTATTTTAGGCCTTTGAGTTTTCGAGTCCATAACATGTGTTTTGCTTAAGTTTGGGTCAGTACCTTATAATTTCAGATTATAATTGTTCTTATGAGTGTGATATGGTTTCAAAATAGTAAGGTTTAAATAGTTGGCAAGTTTGGTCCTTCAACTTTGCTAGATTGACATTTTTAACCCTAAAGTTTGGGTTTTTGCACTATAATTACTTATGATGACTTTTATGGTTTTAAGTGAATTAGGCTACTGAAATAAGTTAGTTTTTATATCAATTTATTTTTTCTTAACGGTTTCAGGAGCTTGTTTTTTTTTTCTTAACGGTTTCAGGAGCTTGTTTTCGGTTAGAGTGTTTTATGAAGTTATATTTAGGGGTTTCTTATTAACTTTAATCTTTACTTTAAGTTATAAATTATATCCTACCGGAAGAACATAAATTTCATGAAATTAAGGATTATATATTCATTTTATGATTTTTTTCTAATTATTAAACCGATAGTTATTATATATAAGAATAATATACATTGTAAAATCCTCTAGAATACTTTATAACTATAAATATTTAGTTTTATCTTCTTTTAGTCATTAATAAACCATTAGTCACTGGAATCTTTGTGTCTTAAGTTGTTTTGTCGGTTTTGAAGTTTAACGTTAACGGTTCGGGTTTTTAACGGGTTTTCGGGTTTGGGTTATCTTTGGTCAACTTTTTGTCATATAAGGCTTTAATATACTTAATAATACTTATATATTCTGGATTTTTCACTAATATTGCTCTTAAGCTCGTTTTTAACAATTTTCTTTATTTTAAAGTGAATATCTTTTGTATTTTGTTTACCTATAAAATAAACTCTAAAGATTATGAATTTAATTTCTAGGCTTTTGTTATTATGATAGGTCTACTGGAATTTTTATATAATCAAAATTTCATAGTTTCACCATTTTCGTTACTTAGCTAGGTTAGTCTCATTAAGGCCCGGTTAAGTCTCGGTTTTAAATTACTAAGCATTTTAACCTGATTTTTCCCTTCCCAAATATTATATTACATAAATATCTTCTAAATAACCCCTTAATTTCAGTACTTAGGCCCCTTTCTATTTTCTTTTATTTTTCCTCAAAAATATTTATTTTTACAATTTTGTACTATTCGTAAAACATGAAATACGTAAGTTTAACTTATGAAACTTTGTTTGTGACCTGAGATGACCTCATTAAACTTCCAGAAATATTTTTATTAAAAGTTTGTACTCTTAAATATGTTCAAATATTTTTATGAAAACCGGGTTTTCGGGTGTGTCAAATTTACCAAATTCGTGCTTGAGGTCACATAGAGTTTTTGAGAAAGTTTGAGTATCATTTAGTTACTGAGAAATGAGGTGTTTTAAGGTTTTATAAGGAGTTGGGATGTCATGGGGTTAGTTGTGTCACTAACGTGACGAAACGCGATGTTTTGCGTATTTTCGGGTAGTAACAAGTTACCTTGATGCTTTGGTGATCGAGAGGGGTTCAAGGACGGAAGTGAGACTTTGTGATGACAGAGAATTGATGTGCAAAAGAAAAGATTAGGCCAGGTCCATGTATAAAAGGAATGGAAGGTAGAGACTATAAAATGAACAGTGTGTGAGTTGTGTGATTACCATGGTTTGATGAAGATGATGGTGATTATGCTTGGGTAGACTAAGGCTTAAAATGGCTGGAACTCTTGATGCTTAATGAGTGGAAGAAGTTTGAAGATTGTCAAAGAGAGAATAGAGAGTGTTTTGAGAGAGAGAGTTGTAGTTTAAAATGAAAGTAGGAATGGTGGTATAGATGGGGTTGGCCAAGAGGGTATTGGGGAAGGGTTTGGGAGTGTCAAATATTGGATTTCACAAGATTATGGCTGGGATTTGTGGAGATATGGTCACTTTTACAAGTTACTAGGTTCTTAGGCGACACCTCCATGCATTGGGTGGCTTGGGTGGTGATTTGACCAAGCATGGATTTAGTATTTTTAAAATCTTATTATTTTATTAATATTATCATTATATATATATATATATATATATATATATTTATAAAGATAACCATGTGTAGGCTGGTATGTGTGCGTGTGTGTCGACTTATATATTTATATGTGCCTACGCGTGTGTTGTAGGTATATGTGTATATATATATAAGTATGTATGTATGTGTGAGGTAAAAAGTCAAATAAATGTCAAAGCAGGTTTTCTTCCGAAGCACCAGAAATCTTCCGAAGCTTAGCCACTGAAACAATCTTCCAAAGCTTAGCTACTGAAACAAATCTTCCGAAGCTTATCCATCGATGCCCAAAACTTCTGAAGCTTAACTCTTGAAGCACAAAACTTCAGAAGCTTAACTCTTGATGCACAAAACTTCCTAAGCTTAACTCTTGAAGCACAAAACTTCCAAAGCTTAACCACTGGAACATAAGTCTTCCGAAGCTTAACCATTGGAGCATAAAACTTCCGAAGCTTAACCATTGGAGCACAAAACTTCCGAAGCTTATGTTTACCTTCAGAAGTATTAGTTTAGTGTCGTGATGTGCATAGTTAACAAAGGTAAGGGGGTCCAAAGTGTATATTTCTATATGTTCTTAAAACTTATTAGTTCATCAGTTATCATTTGATATTATTTTATAGTTTACAAGGTTACGTTCATTACGTTTTGTTGATACGCTTAAGTTGTTATTATATGTTATGCGTTCGTTTGGTTTTTTTGTTCGGATGAGCCGATGTTAATGGTTTGGAAGTTTTTTTTAATGTTCATTAATTTATTAACCAGGGTTTATTCTTATAACTTTTGTCTTCTAAGCTATCGGGCCCAAGGCCCATTTGTTTGGTTCAGCATGCCCTATAGTCATATGCTGGCCCACTGGCCCATATTGGTTATGCGGGCCAAAGCCCATTTAGTTTTGTGGCCCAATGGTCCAATTAAAGTTTGATGGGCCAAAAGTCCATTCAGCCATTCAGGTGTGTGTATTGGTGTGGGCTAAGGCCCAAAGCTGGTTGGGCCCAATTAATGAGCTCCCTAGATAAGGGTTTGGTGTCATTGCGTGGCCTAATAAAGTTTCTAGAAATTTTTTTCCCAGGCCCAAAAACTAGAGTTGTCACATCTATGTACTAGCCTTGTGTAGCCCTATGTAGACACATCATAAGCATTGTGGTTATCTGTTAATTGACGACAAATGCCAATTAATTTATGTGTTAAATTGGTAATTAATTAACTATTTTTAAAATTGTATTTGTATAACTAATTACTAATGATTTTTATGAAACTATTTGTCTCCTGTTTATATAAAATTAATTGTGATTTATATAAAGCTATATTTTAAAACTAGCTTAGAAATGGCTAAAGTGACTTTTACACATGTGTAAAAAAATGTTTTACACGTGTAAAAATGACTTACACATACATTTATTAGTTGAAAATTTATTTTTTATTTTTTTGAAATCATAAGCTTACACGTGCTTAATGATAACGTTACACATGTGTAAAAATAACTTATATACGTGACAAAGTACTAATTTTTAAAAGGTTATTTAACACATGTTAATATATTTTAAATGCTCTTTTTGGTTTCTATGATATATTTTACTGAATTTCAGGTACCAGCAGTTTACACCTACGTCGAAGATTACTAAAGGAAATTTACTAATATCTAGTTGTCGAATTAACTATAAATGTACATAATGTTCTGATTATATATAAACTTTATTAACCTTTGAACTAATACATTGTTTTAAATATACATAAATTCTGTACACATTAACAGTAGTGTAGAATATGTTATTATGATATAAATTTTATTTTAAAATATAATATGGTATAAAAATTATATAAAATTTATTTATGCACATCATGTATTAAAATGATTTTATGGATAAAAAATATATAAAGGTGAAGATGAATTAATGGTTTAAAATTATTAAAACTGGAAAGTATAAGGTAATAATTTGATGTTAAAGCAAATATCAAATCACTAGTCTTGATTAGAATAATTTAAAATAAAATATAAAATTAAAAAATGAGGGAAGATTAATTTTACTAATATACCCTTACTATTATCTTTCTATTTTCTTTGAAAATGACATGTGATAAATTATGATTGGTGGAAGTGATTTATTGGTTTATACAATCATTAGTGGTTTTCATTTAAACCATCTCATATATGTGTGTGTGTGTTTATATATATATATATATATATATATATATATATAATATATATATATATATATATATATATATATATAATATATATATATAATAAACACACATATATATGGGATGGTTTAAAGGAAACCACTAATGATTGTATATACCAATAAACTACTTCCCAATAAAAAATTATATATATATATGTATATATATATATTATATATATATATATATATATATATATATATATGTATATTATATATATATATATATATGTATATATAGAGAGGGATCAAATGATAACTGACTTTTTTGTGAGAACTCTAAAACAATGTGAGCTAATAGTTTTTAATGACAAAATAGTAATTAACAAAAACACAATAAAAAATTATAAAATGAAAATAACATAAAAATAAAAAAATAAAACACAAAATATTTCCCTAGTTTCCCTATTTTATAAAAAAAATTTATAAAAATATAAAAAATTATTGTTTTTTATGAAATTCGTTTTACACATGTGTAATACCGGATTTACACACATGTGTATAACCAGATTTATACATATGTAAATAGCGGATGGACGATTTTTATAAAAAAATTATATACAATATGGTAGGCGTTGGAAAGATAAAAAATGCTGAAATAGTCTGAATTTTTTTTTGAAAAAATGATGTCGTGAAAAAGGTTATGAACGTTTCAAAAAAGGAGGAAATGACATGCGACTTGCATGTGATAAGAAATGTGTGGCTCATATTGGTTCATAAAGTTCTTATAAAAAATGGTGTTCTCAAATAACCCTAACATATATATATATATATATATATAATATATATAATATATATATTATATTAATATATATATATATTATAATATATATATATATATATATATATATATATATATATATAGAAGATAATAAGGGAGGGATCATAAAAAACACCATTTTATGAGAAAACCAAAAAAACCAATTTGCACAATTATATAAATTCTAGTATTTTTTTTTTTTTTTGCTCAAAGGTTATATATGTAATTTTAACACCCCATGGATTTTGTTAAATTAGTCCTAAATTTACTCATATTAGGCAACTCATCTATTTCTCTCTCTAATATTATTTCTTAAAATGAGTTTCGAATCCCTGAAGCATCATCTTCTTCTATCAACTCAAATCACCATCTCTTCATTGAGTTGGTTTCAACAAAAAGTAGCCCAACCACTCTTACTCGACGGGCCACATCGAAGGGTTCAATTGAAGACCATATTGAGGGACAATGCAGGTTAAATGAAATTAGTGTGTGTGGACGACCATTGTTATATGGATTGGAGCTAACGAGACGATGAAGGTAGTGTTGGTATGTAAGGTCCCGTTTCGGAAGCCCCACAGTTAGATTTGGACATCAGAAACACAAGTTCTTTGTCACACCCTCAAAATCCGCGTGCGGGGTTTTACCGCGAGGCGCGTGACATACCAGGATCTCAGTCATTAGTTACCAAGAACGACTCTATATGATTAATAAACAAAACCAGAGTTAACGTTTAAAATACTGCGGAAGCGTTTTTAAAACAGAAAACCCAAAACAAGTAGTATGTAAAGAGAATGCGCAAAACATACGCGCCCCAAACACAAATGTTTAATATGAAAATAATCCCAAATTTATAAACAAACAAATGTAGACAACTCAACAATACTGACGTGCGTGCTCCTAGGCAACTGGCAACCTTAACCTGAGAATAGCATACTAAACAAGTCAACACATGGTTGGTGAGTTCAAGAGTTTGCGTTAATATATAAACCAAACAACAGTTTCCAGAGCATAAGTAGTGTATTGCAATAGATAGCTAGTCTATTAACATAAAAATATTAATCATAGTGATTTCGCGATCGAAGCTGACTGTGTTACGTTTGTTGCCTCCCGTCACGACTTACCAGGTCGTGACGAATGTTTAGGACAAAATTGCACCCGTTTGACCTCGAGTCGCACAGGTGGGGCTCGTCAGACCCAGTAGTACTACCCAAAATTTCCCCGCTATTCAATATTAACAATCCGAAAGTGTGAGGACTTTCCATGGTAAACAGCACTATATCAATATTATACACACTCATATATAAAAGCGTTTGTGATCAACAGTATGCTATCTCCCCCAAAAGAGATTATGTAAAATGAGTGGGGCAAGAACTCACCTGATGCGCGCAAGAATTAACCTAGAGCTTAACTTGAAAGAAAGAGGGAAAGACAACCTTCAAAGGTCACCTAGAACACAAGAGTACATAAGTACGTGTACACAGAATCAACATGAAACCCTAAGTGTTCTACAAACCAAGAGACTCAAGGTTTAAGAAAGACAAGACACATTTGACCCAGTTGACCCGTTTGACCCGTTGGTGACATTATAGGTGATAACTCGTTAATACTAACACAACAGCATATCATACATGATCAACATACAACCCAACAATAGTCCTAACATACCCATATGACCCATTACCATGAATTCCCACAAACAGGCCAAATCAGATAACTATCCAACTAAACATTCATACAACATAAACAACACATTTAGTCACCTTAGAAATCATCCATGAACACACTAGCATGATCCTAATATCCCAAACATGCTCAAATCATCCAATTCAAGGATTTGCACAATAAAGTTTCCCTTTTGGGAAAGTTCATCCCAAATTCATCAAACTCCACTACATTCATGAATTCATCAATTATATACCAATTCAAGTCCATGACAACATCTAAACATGATCAACAACACCTAATCATCATGATTCATCAACATTCAACACCAAAAGTTACTATCTTTAGTAAGGTATGAACTACAACATGCATTCTTGAATTCCTAACATTCATATCAACCATCTAGCATCTAAACATCATCACAAACACATCCATAACATTCATACATCAACCAATCATCAATTCATGCAAAATAAAGTTACTATTATTAGTAACCTATGAACAATGTATCAAAATCATAGCTTTCTTGCATAATCGACGTTAACTAGCATATATACAATCAACTAACAATAACACTAACCAACATCAACAAATCGATCCACAATTGCAAGTTTCGAATTAGGGTTTCGGCCCTAATGTAATTTCCATAAAAACTTGTAAAAATCCAACCTTTATTGCATACTTGACGTTAATTAACATGTAATCTATCTAACAAACACATTAACATCAACAAACAACATCAATCGACCATCAATTGCAAATTCGCATGGAACTTTCGGCCAATCATGAACAATCATCAAACATACAAAAATCTAACCTTTAAATGTGTAATAGTTTGCAATTGATGGTTCTAACTTGTTGTATAACTTGAAATCGACCAAATCCGATGGTTTTGCTTGTTCTTGATCGATTCGAAGTGTGTGTGTGTTTGGAAGCTGATCGCGGCCGAAGGGTGGATTAGGGTTGAGTTTTGATTTTTATTTTATTAAATAACCATAATTACCCTTTTAACCCTTATAATTTGTATTTTATAAAAATTAAGCTTTTGAATAGTTTTTAAATAGTTTTTAACTACTAAACACAATTATTATTAATCACAAATAACAATCATGCATAATTCCATTTATCACAAAACACACGAAATAAATATGCACGTTTTCACGTTACGCGATAAAATTACAGTTAACATTTAAATCACATAAGCATAACTTAATAATCACATTGTTAACTTAATTATCATCAATTTAACATTACTGATTATTGTTAAGTCACCAACGTTCAACGACAACTAGTGTGTGTGCACGACACGTGTATGCAAGACTTAACGGAACAAACGGAGTTTGGTAACGGAAAATTACCGGATGTCACATTATCCCCATGTTGAAAGAATTTTCGTCCCGAAAATTGCGTTACATGGTGAGTGTTCCATCACTGGTCTACTGCATTGGCACAAGGAAATCGAAATCGTGTGAGTTTTGGATGAGTTGTCACATCATCCCCATGTTGAAAGAAATTTCGTCCCGAAATTTAATCAGTACCTTCGCCGGCTGGCATCGTCCTTTCGAATAGCTGAGGGTACTTAAGCTTCATTTGGTCTTCACGTTCCCACGTGAATTCTGGTCCACGTCTCGAGTTCCAACGAACTTTGACATGGGTATCTTGCTTTGCTTAAGCGTTTTCACCTCACGATCCATCACTTCGACGGTTCCTCAATGAAGCGTAATTGTTCATCTACTTGAACTTCTTCCAGTGGTACGACCATCGTTTCATCCGTTAAACATTTCTTTAGATTTGAAACATGGAATACATCATGGATTCCACTCAATGAATCAGGTAAGGCTAGTCGATAAGCCACTGGACCAATTCTTTCCACTATCTCAAATGGTCCAACGTATCTCGGATTTAGCTTTCCTCGCTTACCAAACCGAACTACGCCTTTCCACGGTGAGACTTTTAATAAAACCTTGTCACCTGTCTGAAATTCCAAAGGTTTTCGTCGTTTGTCAGCATAGCTTTTCTGTCTGTCTCGCGCTGCGGCCATGCGGTTTCTTATCTGAACAATCTTCTCAGTTGTCTCGTGTACTAACTCGGGACCCGTTAATTGACTATCACCAATTTCAGCCCAGCAAACTGGTGATCTACACTTTCTCCCATATAAAGCTTCAAAAGGTGCTGCCTTTATGCTAGTGTGATAACTGTTGTTGTAAGAAAATTCCACCAATGGTAGGTGAACTTCCCAGTTATTCCCGAAGTCAATCACACAAGCACGTAACATGTCCTCCAAAGTCTGTATAGTACGCTCGCTTTGACCATCAGTCTGTGGATGATAAGCAGTACTCATATCCAATCGCGTACCTAAAGCTTTCTGCAACGACTGCCAGAAGTGTGATGTGAAACGAGAATCGCGATCAGAAATGATTGAGATCGGTACTCCATGCCTCGAAACAATCTCCTTCAGATAAAGTCGGGTTAATTTCTCCATCTTATCTGTTTCCTTTATCGCTAGGAAATGAGCAGATTTTGTCAATCGGTCCACGATAACCCATATTGTATCACAACCCGTAGAAGTACGAGGTAACTTAGTAATAAAATCCATTGATATTTGATCCCACTTCCACATAGGGATCTCGGGTTGTTGTAATAGTCCAGATGGTTTCTGATACTCCACTTTAACCTTCGAGCAGGTCAGACACTTACTCACATAAGTAGCTACATCTGCTTTCATGTTAGGCCACCAATAGTGCGCCTTCAAATCGTGGTACATCTTGTCAGATCCAGGATGTATAGAATACTTGGACTTGTGAGCCTCACTCATGACCAAATCTCTCAGATTTCCGTGTAGAGGTACCCATAGTCTATCCATGAAGTAACGAATCCCATCCGCTTTTACTTCTAATTGCTTTTCCATTCCTCGTAACCCTTCTAACTCATGTTTCTACCTTCAGAGCTTCAGTTTGAGCATCACGGATTTGTTCAGGTAATTGCGTACTAATCGTTAGTTGCAGAGCTCGCACACGTCGAGGTTTAGCAGTCTCTTTTCTACTCAGCGCATCAGCAACTACATTTGCTTTCCCCGGGTGGTACTTAATAGCACAATCATAGTCGTTTAACAATTCCACCCAGCGTCTTTGCCTCATGTTCAACTCCTTTTGCTCAAAGATGTGCTGAAGACTCTTGTGATCGGTGTAGATGGTGCATTTGGTACCGTACAAGTAATGTCTCCAGATCTTTAAGGCAAAAACTACCGCACCCAGTTCCAAGTCATGGGTGGTATAGTTCTTCTCATGAATCTTCAATTGTCTAGAGGCGTAAGCTATCACTTTATCCCGCTGCATCAGGACGCATCCAAGTCCTTGAATAGAAGCGTCGCAGTAGACTACGAAGTCATCACTACCATCCGGTAACGCTAATATTGGTGCGCTACACAATTTATGTTTCAGCAACTGAAAAGCAGATTCCTGACTCTCACCCCATTTGTACGTCGTTCCCTTGTGAGTCAAGGCTGTGAGAGGTTGTGCAATCTTAGAGAATCCTTCAATGAATCGTCGATAATATCCCGCTAATCCAAGGAATTGTCGTATCTCACTTGGTGTCTTAGGAACAGACCAATTCTTTATCGCTTCAATCTTAGCAGGATCAACATGTATTCCCTTCTCGTTGACAATATGACCCAAGAATTGTACCTCACGTATCCAGAAATCACACTTAGAAAACTTTGCATACAGTTGTTCCTCTCTAAGTAATTCCAAGATTAAACGTAAGTGCTCTCCATGTTCTTCCTCGTCCTTGAGTATATCAGTATGTCATCAATAAAGACGATAACAAACTGATCAAGATAGGGTTTGCACACGCGATTCATGAGGTCCATGAATACTGCTGGTGCATTCGTCAACCCAAATGGCATGACCAAAAATTCATAGTGACCATATCGTGTACGGAAAGCAGTTTTCGAGATGTCCTCTTCTCGAACTCTCAGCTGATGATACCCAGACCTCAGATCAATCTTAGAGTAATAGCTTGATCCTTGCAGTTGATCAAACAAATCATCGATACGAGGTAAGGATATCTATTCTTGATAGTAACCTTGTTCAGTTCCCTATAGTCAATGCACATTCGAAATGTACCATCCTTCTTCTTCACAAATAGAACTGGCGCTCCCCAGGGCGACGAACTCGGTCGGATGAACCCTTTATCCAACAACTCTTGTAGTTGGGCAGATAATTCCTGCAGTTCGTTCGGAGCTAACCGGTACGGTGCTCTCGCAATTGGAGCGGCTCCTGGAGTCAACTCAATCTGGAATTCAACTTGACGATGAGGCGGTAATCCAGGAAGGTCTTCCGGAAACACCTCAGGAAACTCACGAACTACGGGGATATCCTCTATCTTCTTTTCCTCGTCTGTTTATCTGTGACGAGTGCTAATATGGCCAGTCGACCCTTTCGTAACAACTTCTGTGCTTTCATAAACGAGATGATGCCTATCACCGCACCACTCCTATCACCTCTGACCGTAAGGACTTCTTCACCAAGGGGAATCCGTATGATCTTCTCGTGGCATATGACTTCCGCTTGTTTATCGGAAAGCCAATCCATGCCTACTACCACATCAAAACTTCCTAGTGTAACAGGCATGAGATCTATGGTGAATGTATGACCAGCAAGCTCTATCTTGCAGTCTCTAAGAATATGCGTTACGTGAATCTGTGTACCGTCAGCTAACTCTACGGTGTATTTAGATTCTAAGGCTGAGGGCATATCACTTAAAAGACTACAGAACCTAGTGGACACGAAACTTCTATCGGCTCCGGTATCGAATAATACGGTAGCAAAACAACCATTAACCGAAAATTTACCAGTTACTGTTGTAGGATCGTTTAGAGCCTCACCTGAGCCAATGACGAAGGCTCTTCCTTTGGCTCCATTGTTGTTTCCACCATTGTTGTTGCCATTACCATTGTTGTTGTTATTGTTGTTGCCATTGTTATTATTGCTGTTGTTTCCATTGTTGTTGTTGCCATTACCATTCCTCTTAAGCTGGGGACAGTTGCGTTTGTAATGGCCTTCTTTTCCGCACTCAAAACAACCTTTCGGAGTTTCTTGTGATTGTTGAGGCTTCTTCATCAGTTCACCCCGACAGTCTTTGGCTGCATGACCAATCTTCCCACAACGTTGGCACTTGAAGTTATCACATCGACCCACATGGTGGTAGTTACACCGGTTGCACTTCGGCAGTCTTCCACCATACCCGCCGGGTCCTTGATTTGAGGGAGTCGCCTGGTTGAAGCTTCGGTTGTTATCAAACTTCCGTTGCTGTTGCTGACTTTGCTGCTGTTGTTGAGGTTGAGATTGGCTACTGGATGACGATCCCTTGTTGCTTGAACCATCCCACTTGCGTTTCTGGTCGGGCACGCTTGCCACCGCACCCCGTTTGGGTAACCGACCTTGCTCAACTGCCTGGTCAGTCAGCCTGTGGGCTGTTCGGATAGCTTGTTGTATGGTAGTGGGGTTAGAAGCAGTTACCATACTTTGAATTTCAGGCACCAATCCCCGTATATAATGCTCCACCCTCTTGTGCATTTCATTCACCATCCCTGGGCATAAAGTGGCTAACTCATGAGTACGAGTCGTGTAGGCTTCAATTTCTGAGCCTTGCATTTTGAGTTGCCAGAACTCAATCTCCAGTTTCTGCACTTCATTCCGGGGGCAGTATTCTTCAGTCATGATTTCTTTGAATTCATCCCAAGGTAGTTCATTGGCCATGGCTTGACCCAGCATTTGTACCTGGGCATTCCACCAGGAAAGTGCTGCGCCTTCCAATGTCCCGGTGGCATACTTCACCTGATCAGCAGGCGGGCAGTTGCATTTCGCAAAGACAGACTCTGTCTTCTCAAACCACCTTACAAGCCCTACAGCTCCTTCCGTCCCGCTGTAGGTATGGGGTTTACAGTCCATGAAGGACTTGTAGGTACATGGTGGTGGTCCTGTTTTGACAACCCAAACATTAGTCAGATATCCTAGACAAATAACTAGGATAATCAGTTTAACCTCTTGTTATCATTTACCTGCTGGTTGTCCCGGTTGGGCAGCAGCCACTGCCGCCTGAACATGTTCATTAATTAATGCCGCCAATTCCGCAGGCGTCATGTTTATGGCTCCGGCTCCACGGCCTCCGGCGCCACGTCCACGACCACGCCCACGTCCTCTTCCACGTGCGTCCATATTTCACTTTAAAATTCACAATTACAATAATGAGTAACATCCAACACATTAATCTCATCAAGGTACAGTAAACAATAAGAAATAATGCATTCACCACAACCACAACATTTATAACAGAAATAATAATCAAAGATAAATAATTTGCAATTGAGTCACAAAATATTCCATCAATGTCAAAATTTAAGTTTGTCAGTTGGGTGGGAAACAACCCTTCCCACATAGGTTTCAAAGAAAAGAAACACTACATAGTCTAAGTCATTTAAAAGTGGATCAGTCCAGTACATCAGATCCATCACTGTCCTCATCCATCTCTACTGGTTCTTCTTCGGGGGCTTCCTCGGGTTCTTCTTCTGGGTCTTCCTCATCAGGGTCCACCAAAGGTGCAGGAGCTTCAGCAATCTGAAGTGCTGCTAGCTGTGCCTCTAACTCAGCAAACCTATTATCGATCTCCATATTATGGTGATCCTGTGCGTCCATGCGCTCACTAAGTGCTACCACGTTGCCTGCCAGAGTATGATGTCCACCAATGGCCATCGAAAGTCGCTCCTGAAGCGTATCTACCTGGTAACGCAGCTGACGCATCTCAGATCGTAATGCAGAGTTCTCATCAGTGAGTCCTCTAATCCGCTGTCGCTCTGTGTCCAGTGTGGCTACCAAAGCTGCAAATGCCTGCTCCAGAGGGATGCTCAAGGTAGGAAGTGTAGGCAAAGTAGAGGCGGTTGATGACCTAGTCCTAGGTCGTGTAGGTGCTACTGGTGGTACGCGCTCTCTATAAGCCATACGGTTTATGTAAGTGGGGTAGAAATCCCAGTTACGCGGAGGATCGAGCTCAGGAGGTATGAAAGGCTGATCCCAGTCTATCTCGCTAGGAGGATAAGGATGTCGTGGCCAGTTAAATCCCCTATCCGGTACGGGAGAAGTAGGAGGTGAATCAGATCGTGCAGGTCTCTTGCCTAAATTTCTGGACGACGATGCCATGCTGCGAAGTACGTGTTGCGTATGCCAATGAGTATACAGTAAGGAGAGTAAGCGATAAGTAACTAACAACTGTGCGGTTATAGTCTAGTGTGTGTATGCAACCTAGTTCCCTATAACCAATGGCTCTGATACCAATCTGTCACACCCTCAAAATCCGCGTGCGGGGTTTTACCGCGAGGCGCGTGACATACCAGGATCTCAGTCATTAGTTACCAAGAACGACTCTATATGATTAATAAACAAAACCAGAGTTAACGTTTAAAATACTGCGGAAGCGTTTTTAAAACAGAAAACCCAAAACAAGTAGTATGTAAAGAGAATGCGCAAAACATACGCGCCCCAAACACAAATGTTTAATATGAAAATAATCCCAAATTTGTAAACAAGCAAATGTAGACAACTCAACATGCTGACGTGCGTGCTCCTAGGCAACTGGCAACCTTAACCTGAGAATAGCATACTAAACAAGTCAACACATGGTTGGTGAGTTCAAGAGTTTGCGTTAAAATATAAATCAATCAACAGTTTCCAGAGCATAAGTAGTGTATTGCAATAGATAGCTAGTCTATTAACATAAAAATATTAATCATAGTGATTTCGCGATCGAAGCTGACTGTGTTACGTTTGTTGCCTCCCGTCACGACTTACCGGTCGTGACGAATGTGTTAGGACAAAATTGCACCCGTTTGACCTCGAGTCGCACAGGTGGGGCTCGTCAGACCCAGTAGTACTACCCAAAATTTCCCCGCTATTCAATATTAACAATCCGAAAGTGTGAGGACTTTCCATGGTAAACAGCACTATATCAATATTATACACACTCATATATAAAAGCGTTTGTGATCAACAGTATGCTATCTCCCCCAAAAGAGATTATGTAAAATGAGTGGGGCAAGAACTCACCTGATGCGCGCAAGAATTAACCTAGAGCTTAACTTGAAAGAAAGAGGGAAAGACAACCTTCAAAGGTCACCTAGAACACAAGAGTACATAAGTACGTGTACACAGAATCAACATGAAACCCTAAGTGTTCTACAAACCAAGAGACTCAAGGTTTAAGAAAGACAAGACACATTTGACCCAGTTGACCCGTTTGACCCGTTGGTGACATTATAGGTGATAACTCGTTAATACTAACACAACAGCATATCATACATGATCAACATACAACCCAACAATAGTCCTAACATACCCATATGACCCATTACCATGAATTCCCACAAACAGGCCAAATCAGATAACTATCCAACTAAACATTCATACACAAAAACAACACATTTAGTTACCTTAGAAATCATCCATGAACACACTAGCATGATCCTAATATCCCAAACATGCTCAAATCATCCAATTCAAGGATTTGCACAATAAAGTTTCCCTTTTGGGAAAGTTCATCCCAAATTCATCAAACTCCCACTACATTCATGAATTCATCAATTATATACCAATTCAAGTCCATGACAACATCTAAACATGATCAACAACACCTAATCATCATGATTCATCAACATTCAACACCAAAAGTTACTATCTTTAGTAAGGTATGAACTACAACATGCATTCTTGAATTCCTAACATTCATATCAACCATCTAGCATCTAAACATCATTACAAACACATCCATAACATTCATACATCAACCAATCATCAATTCATGCAAAATAAAGTTACTATTATTAGTAACCTATGAACAATGTATCAAAATCATAGCTTTCTTGCATAATCGACGTTAACTAGCATATATACAATCCAACTAACACAATAACACTAACCAACATCAACAAATCGATCCACAATTGCAAGTTTCGAATTAGGGTTTCGGCCCTAATGTAATTTCCATAAAAACTTGTAAAAATCCAACCTTTATTGCATACTTGACGTTAATTAACATGTAATCTATCTAACAAACACATTAACATCAACAAACAACATGTAATCGACCATCAATTGCAGAATTCGCATGGAACTTTCGGCCAATCATGAACAATCATCAAATCATACAAAAATCTAACCTTTAGATGTGTAATAGTTTGCAATTGAAGGTTCTAACGCGTTGTATAACTTGAAGTCGACCAAATCCGATGGTTTCTTGCTTGTTCTTGATCGATTTCGAAGTGTGTGTGTGTTGGAAGCTTGATCGCGGCCGAAGGGTAGGATTAGGGTTGAAGTTTTGATTTTTATTTTATTAAATAACCCATAATTACCCTTTTAACCCTTATAGTTTGTATTTTATAAAAATTAAGCTTTTGAATAGTTTTTAAATAGTTTTAACTACTAAACACAATTATTATTAATCACAAATAACAATCATGCATAATTCCCATTTATCACAAAACACACGAAATAAATATGCACGTTTTCACGTTACGCGATAAAATTACAGTTAACATTTAAATCACATAAGCATAACTTAATAATCACATTGTTAACTTAATTATCATCAATTTAACATTACTGATTATTGTTAAGTCACCAACGTTCAACGACAACTAGTGTGTGTGCACGACACGTGTATGCAAGACTTAACGGAACAAACGGAGTTTGGTAACGGAAAATTACCGGATGTCACATTCTTGAACATTAAATTTCATTAATATACGTAGCGGAACGTACAAAAATTTCTATCGTTAAGCAAATACATCAAAGATCACTTTAGCTATCTAACTAAAGCTCTTTTCCCGGATGCCAATCTCGATCATGTACCAAGTAGCTCTCTCCCATCCATGCCAAGCTCACCCTCAAAAGATGTATAGCATACCTGTCAATCTAATATGCATACAAAAGTCAGCGACGCTGAGTGAGTTCTAGGTTTACTTTAACAAAATTGTACCAAGCATTAACATCATAAAAACGTTAACCTCATTCAACATCATTATTAAACTCGTTCGATAACCAAACTATAACTTTTACTTTACCATTCACTTTACCATTACGTTACCCATACATTACTTTACCATTCACTTTACCATCATCATTTGAACTTAACATGAAGCTTAGTTCCTATCGGGTGAGAATGCACAAAGCATATCTCCTATCAGTTGAGCACACCAAAGTGTAACTCCTATCGGGTGAGAATGCATGAAGCATATCTCTTATCAGCTGAGCACACCGAAGTGTAACTCCTATCGGATGAGAATGCATGAAGCATATCTCCTACCAGGTGAGCACACCGAAGTGTAACTCCTATCGGGTGAGAATGCACGAAGCATATCTCCTATCAAGTGAGCACTCCGAAGTGTAACCCCTATCGGGTGAGAATGCACGAAGCATATCTCCTATTAGGTGAGCACACCGAAGTGTGACTCCTATCGGGTGAGAATGCACGAAGCATATCTCCTATCAGGTGAGCACACCAAAGTGTAACTCCTATCGGGTGAGAATACACGAAGCATAACTCCTATTAGGTGAGCACACCAAAGTGTAACTCCTATCAAGGGCTTGCAAGACTTCTTTAGCGCTTTAACGTTTTAACAGCTGCGCTATACAGGGTAACAGGGTAACTATTCTTTCGCATTTCACATGTGAATTCACATCGTTCTTTAGCCTTTAACTATCATGATATATATATATATATAATATCTACATACGTACTTTAATTCTTTAGCACTAAGTTCATCATTAAGTCATTATTAATGCACGCTTACAGGGTAACATAACATGTAACAGTCCAAAGTTTTCACGCGAGAACCCACATTCGCGCGAGAACTTCTCACTTCGAGCGACAACTCCTCCTTCACGCGAGAACAAATCATTTGCGTGAGAACATCATCAATCGTGTTAGAGCTTTCAAAAAGTAACCGTTAACCACGAAAACTACTTTTCGCGCGAGAACTCGCCTCTCGTGCGATAACTTTTTTGCTGTACACAACTTATCCACAAGTTATCACTCCTTTAACCACTTTAACACCCAAAACATGCAATAACAGTTATAAACATCATTCTTTTACAAAACATTAGTTTAGGTATGCATATTAGCCCTAAAACATGATAAAGCACGTAAAGGAGGGGACTAGAACTCACCTTACGATATCTTTGCACACGAACAACACAAAACCGAGAGTGTTTCAGGCCAAAAGCTACATAATCATGTGTAATATCATTACATACAGTTCATACATGCATAAATACATCGAATATCGACGAATACATACGTTAGACACCACTTAGCACCAACTCCTTTCTTCACAAGCACAACAGCAGTACTTTTCGCATGAAGTAGAGAAGATTGGGTGCATGGGCCTATCTATAGTGTCTCTCTCTCCTAGCAGCTGTTCTCGTGCGAGAACTTCTATTCACGCGAAAACTGCCTCTACGCGAGAACTTTATCACTAGCGCGGGAACTCTCTCTCGCGCGAGAACTTCACCTTTAATCGGAAATTTGGGGCGTTACAAGTCCACCCCCTTAATTGGGTTTCGTCCCCGAAACCAGTCATTCCTCAAACAGCTGAGGATGATGCTGTCTCATCTCATCTTCGGATTCCCAAGTGGACTCCAACCCCTTTCTATGCTTCCACTGCACTCGGACGAGTGGAACTACTTTATTCCTCAGTCGCTTATCCTTTCTGTCTATTATTGCTACGGGTTGTGCCACGCAGTTCAGTCTTTCATCAAACCTCCACATCTTCCAGTGGAACATGAATGTCTTCGTCCGCTAAACACTTATGTAAATATGATACATGGAAGGTAGGATGTATTCCATTCAATGCATCTGGTAATTCCAGCCTATACGCTACTTCCCCTACACGGGCTACGATCTTGAAAGGTCCAATAAATCGAGGGCTCAACTTTCCTCTCTTTCGGAATTGAATGATTCCTCTCCAAGGTGACACCTTTAGCATCACTCTATCATCGATGTTAAACTCAATCGGTCTCCGACGCTTGTCGGCATAGGATTTCTATCTATCTTTAGCGGCTTTCATGTAGACTTTAATCCTGCCCAACTTCTCATTGGTCATCTCGATGACCTTGATACTACCCAACTCCTTCTGTCCGATTTCCCCCCAAAAACAGGGGTTCTACACTTTTGGCTGTAGAGCATCTCATACGGGGGCATACCAATACTGGCATGGTAGCTGTTATTGTATGAGAACTCTGCCAATGGTAGATGACTATCCCAGCTCCTACAAAAGTCTATAATACACACGCGAAGCATGTCCTCCAAGGTCTGGATAGTCCTTTTAGATTGGCCATCCATTTGTGGGTGGTATGTTGTACTGATGTGCAATCTAGTTCCCATCGCATCATTGAACTTCTTTTAAAACTTTGATGTAAACCGCGTATCTCTATCAGAAACAATCAACACCGACATACCATGACGGGCAACTATCTCATTGATGAATAGTTTGGCAAGCCGCTCTGAGTTATACGTCTCTCGGATGGGTAGAAAGTGAGCACTCTTTGTCAGTCTGTCAACTATGACCCATATGGCATCATAACCTTTAGCTATACGAGGTAGCTTTGTTATGAAGTCCATATTAATATGCTCCCACTTCTATTCGGGAATTTCTAAGGGTTGGATTTTCCCATATGGCTTCTGATGCTCAGCCTTAACCTGGAGACAGGTCAAGCACCTTTCTACATACCTTGCTACGTCGGCTTTCATTCCTAGCCACCAGTAATTCTTCTTTAGATCATAGTACATTGTGTTGGTTCCAAGGTGAATGGAATAACGAGTCTTGTGGGCTTCATCCAACACTTTCTCTCGTAAACCTCCATGTCTAGGAATCCACATGCGCCCAAACCTAGTTTGGACACCATTGGTGTTTTCTTCCAGGTTCGCAATCTACCCCTTCATCCTTTCTTCATTAACGTGCTAGGGCTTTAGAGCTTCTTTCTGAGCTTCGCAAATTTGCATTAACACATCAGGAGTCATAATCAACTGGTAAGATCTCACCCGAATAGGTTCCCGGTCCTCCTTCCGGCTTAGGGCATTAGCTACCACGTTAGCCTTACCCGGGTGATAATGAATCTCACAGTCGTAATCCTTTATGAGCTCCAACCATCTTCTCTGCCTCATATTAAGATCCTTCTGCTCAAAGAAATACTTTAAGCATTTGTGGTCCATGAAAATCGTACATTTGACACCATATAAGTAGTGTCTCCATATCTTTAACGCGAATACCACCGCAGCCAGGGCCAGATCATGGGTAGGGTAGTTCAGCTCGTGAACCTTTAACTATGAGATCTTATGCTATGACTTTACCTTGCTGCATTAGCATGCACCCTAACCCCTGATAAGAAGAATCGGAATAGACAACCAAGTCCTCATTCCCTTCTAGTAACGTTAACATTGGAGCTTGTGTCAATCTTTTCTTTAACTCCATGAATGCATTCTCTTGACTGTCGCCCCATTCAAACTTCACATCTTTTCTTGTCAACTTGGTCAACGGCGAGGTAATCTTGGAAAAATCCTGGATGAGTCTCCTGTAATAACCCGCCAATCCGAGGAAGCTTCAGATTTCAGATGGCGTTCTAGGCGAATTCCACTTCATCATCACCTCAACCTTAGCAGGATCAACCATGATTCCCTCTGGGTTAATCACATGACCCAGAAACTGCACCTCGCGTAACCAAAACACGCATTTGGAGAATTTCGCATACAACTACTCCCTTCTTAGAGTCTCCAGCACCTCGCGGAGGTGACAGGCGTGGTCTCCCTCATTCTTCGAGTAGATCAGGATATCATCTATGAACACTATCACGGATTTGTCGAGCATCGATCGACAAACCCTATTCATCAAGTCCATGAATGCTGTAGGAGCATTGGTTAGACCAAATGACATCACAAGAAATTCATAATGCCCATATCATGTCCAAAACATAGTCTTTGGGATATCCTGCTCCTTAACCTTTAGCTGGTAATAACCCGATCGAAGATCGATCTTCGAGAACCAACTTGCACCATACAACTGGTCAAACAAATCATCTATCGAGGTAACGGGTATCTATTCTTCACCGTGAGCTTATTCAGCTCCCGGTAGTCTATACACATACGCATGCTTCCATCCTTCTTCTTCACGAACAACACTGGAGCACCCCAAGGAGAAATGCTCAGTTTGATAAATCCCTTATCTAGAAGGTCCTGTAGTTGGGCTAATAACTCATTCAACTCTGACGGAGCTTAGTTCCTATCGGGTGAGAATGCACGAAGCTTACCATTCACTTTACCGTTATGTTACCCATACATTACTTTACCATTCACTTTACCGTCATCATTTGAACTTAACACGAAGCTTAGTTCCTATCGGGTGAGAATGCACGAAGCATATCTCCTATCAGGTGAGCACACCGAAGTGTAACTCCTATCGAGTGAGAATGCACGAAGCATATCTCCTATCAGGTGAGCACACCAAAGTGTAACTCCTATCAGGTGAGAATGCATGAAGCATATCTCCTATCAGGTGAGCACACCAAAGTGTAACTTCTATAGGGTGAGAATGCACGAAGCATATCTCCTATCAGGTGAGCACACCAAAGTGTAACTCCTATCGGGTGAGAATGCATGAAGCATATCTCCTATCTGGTGAGCACACCGAAGTGTAATCCCTATCGGGTGAGAATGCACGAAGCATAACTCTTATCAGGTGAGCACACCGAAGTGTAACTCCTATCAATTGCTTACAAGACTTCTTTAGCGCTTTAACATTTTCACAGCTGTGCTATACAGGGTAACAGGGTAACTATTCTTTCGCATTTCACATGTGAATTAACATCGTTCTTTAGCCTTCAACTATCATGATATATATATAATATATCTACGTACGTACTTTAACTCTTTAGCATTAAGTTCATCATTAAGTCATTATTAATGCAAGCTTACGGGGTAACATAACACGTAACAGTCCAAAGTTTTCGCGCGAGAACCCACATTTGCGCGAGAACTTCTCACTTCGAGCGACAACTCCTCCTTCACGCGAGAACTCATCATTCGCGCGAGAACATCATCATTCGTGCGAGAACTTTCAAAAAGTAACCTTTAACCTCGAAAACTTCTTCTCGCTCGATAACTTTTCTGCTGTACACAACTTTATCCACAAGTTGTCACTCCTTTAAGCACCTTAACACCCAAAACATGCAATAACAGTTATAAATATCATTCTTTTACAAAAGATTCATTTAGGTATGCATATTAGCCCTAAAACATGATAAAGCATGTAAAGGAGGGGACTAGAACTCACCTTACGATATCTTTGCACACGAACAATACAAAACCGAGAGTGTTTCAGGCCAAAAGCAACATAATCATATGCAATATCATTACATACGGTTCATACATTCATAAATACATCAAATATCAATGAATACATACCTTAGACACCACCTAGCACCAACTCCTTTCTTCACAAGCACAACAGCAGTACTTTTCGCATGAAGTAGAGAAGATTGGGTGCATGGGCCTATCTATAGTGTCTCTCTCTTCTCGCAGCTGTTCTTGCGCGAGAACTTCTATTCGCGCAAAAACTGCCTCCACGCGAGAACTTTATCACTCGAGCGAGAACTCTCTCTCGCGCGAGAACTTTACCTTCAATCGGAAATTCGGGGCGTTACATGGTAGTCTTCAATTCGAGGAACGGGATGAATATGATGATATTTGAATCTGATGTGGGGCTAAGCAAATAATTGAAGATGATGATCGAGAATAATTGAAGCCTAAAAAAGTCAATGATGATGATTTACGTGTATCTTTTACGTATATGTACCTATGCAACAGAAGCGTAAGTTGTATTTCGAATTTAAGATAACAGTGATGATGGTAGAAGGTGTCTTCTTCTGATTGTTGGATTGCGTATATGTTTATACGAGTTACATATATAATTTATGGCTTCGTAGATGTAACTCATGTATGTAACCTGTAGTTATACAAATATAACTCATAGTTATATATATGTAAGCAAAGATTAATTCTAAAATTTTCAACTCTTCTTCCATATATTTTCATTCTTCTTTTTTTCAAATTACATTTACATATAATTTAACATCACATTAATATATATAAACCTATGCATCATATACATAAGCATGTGAACATTATGTAAACATGAACTGCTTACGTATATGTAACCCTATTCATACATGTAACACTTGGGAACTAATATATCATATGTCTAGTTTCATGTTTGGTTTGTGTTTATTTATTAATGTCACGTATACGTAACTCATATTCTTCTCTTACCAGCTTCTAAATTTTTTTATCATACAAGAGAGTTAAGTAATTGGATTACGTACACGTAATTCACCTTTTTTCTGATCGTCTAAATCAGACCATATACTCATGTATGTGATTGTGTGATATACTAATTTACGTACATGAAATGAATGTGTGTATGGTTATGTAAACCTATTTGTGTTCTTGTGAAGTATGGCAGAGAGAGAATAAGATTGGAGAGAGAGAGAACATTCCAGGAGTTTTGTTTATCAAAATTAGAAGTTGCAAAATTCTATTTTTTAAGTTTATCAATTTTACCCTTAGACACCCATTAATGAACTCATTAATTTCAATCATTTTACTAAAACACCATCAATTAATCTCAACCATAGATCAAACAAATCAATGGTTACAAAATAGTTTTCTTGATTTTCATATAATATATGGTTTTCTTAGGAACCATTCCCTATACATATATATATATATATACATATATATATACACATACATACACACACACACTTAGGTTTAATTTGTTTATCACGTAGTTAATGATTGAATTACTATCATTAACACATAGTTAATGTGATAATTATTGAGGACGTAAAGGGTGAAAGCTTAACAGAGTGACTTTCAAAATTAATTGATCAGGAGCTACTGAAAGAACAACAACATCAACAAGAAGGAGCTACCAAAAGAACAACAACAACAAAACAGCTTCGAAACCACTGAAACAGCAGAAGCAAGTCATCATGCGAAGTGCAATGCGCACCATCGAAGGGCCACGTTACGCCCATCACCCCAGGTGCGAGCACAAGGTTGGGTGCGAAGCACCCTGTTTGGTAGCCACTAGGTGTCCCTAACCATATAGGAACATATTCTCATGAAAACTCATACTTGTAAATACATTAAGATTTATTAGCCTTTCTAAATGGGACAAGAAACCCTTTGTATACTCCCACCACTTCAAGGTATGTTTACTCCACCTATGTAGGACAAAATAACCACTTCCACTTATTTCATCATTAACTTCAAGCATCGATATCTCATTCATCTTAGCTCTGTTTTGGACATCGTTTGATTCTTTACGAACCTCTCACATCATAGAAATACAAACCAGCTAAATAATAATTATATTATGTAACACCCGAAAACTTGGTCAAATAAATGAAAAGAAAAGTATCTAGAAGAAGTAAAAGAAGGGGCAAAGATGAGGGGTGTAAAGTGTAAAAGTACACCAAAAAGTCAAAAAGATATGTATAAGGGGCATGGTCGCCCATGCTCTTTCTGCTGTTGCTGCTACTGAAAGAAAAGAAGAAGAAAGAGGCTGAAAATCTTATTTCTCTTGGTTGTGAAGAAGAATAGGGCAGAAGCTTTGAAGGTTAGTGTGTTTTGGTGTTAATTGGTTGGTTTTTATGGGGTTTCAACCTTAAAACCGATTATTAAGTGTTCTATGTGGTTTGGTGTTTGTTTTGCTTGTTTTTAGGTGTTTGAACTCTAGTGTAGGCAAGTTTGGAGGAGTGTTACTTGTTTGCTGCTATAGGTGAGTTCTAGACCCCGTTTACATGTGTTTAAAGTATCTTTGGGGCTGAAAATGTATATAAATGGGTTTTCTCAACTTGTTTTCTTGTAACTGTATGTATATATGTGTATGCTCATGTTCTAAATTTATTTGTGTGTTAGGTATGCTTAGAAATGTATGTTTAAGCTTAGAACAGGTGATGGAACAGGTCTGGGTTTATTCTGAAATGTAGAAATGCATAACTGGTAGTCATGCGCCAAACAGGGCCCATGCGCCTAGGATTATAGCATGAAACTGCCTAAGTTTAGGCCATGCGCCGGGGAATTGCCTTAGAAAATCCTGTGGGGGTTCATGCGCCCCAATAGTGTCGTGCGCCCAACCCTTTGTTCAGGCGCCTAAGTGCTAGTCCATGCACCTAAACAGTTCATGCGCCCAGAATGTAAGCTAAAATGCCTAAGTGTAGGATTCATGCGCCTGAATAGTGTTAATGCGCCTAAGCAGGGCTCATGCGCCTGGATAGTGCCCATGCGCCTAAACACTTAGAAAATTTTCTGGAATTTTGGGAAATCAGAATTATAGGGTATGACCCTGGTTTGACTTGGTGATATTACTTGATTATTTTATTTATGTTTTGGGCTGTTCTTGTGTTCTTATTTATTATATTATTATGTGACGTTACATGGTGTGATTTATCCATATAACGTAAAGTATTATCATTAAAGAAAGCGGAAAGATTAATGATAATGAGAAGTGGAACATAAAGAACGGAAGAAAGACTTGCAAGCAAATTCACATGAGGTTCACAACCACTAGGTTGTTAGCTCAACTGTGTGTGGTTTAGCTAACCCGTTGGATGCACACAGGGTCATCTTTGAGATTGAGGGGACCTTGTAGCTGCCCCGGTATTGGAGTCGGCTTCGTGCATCAGTATGGGGTTTATGTGTAGACCTCGGCCCAGTACCAGTTTGTGCGCAATATCGGGGGCATAACACATTGGTCCAGATTAAGTGAAAGATTAAAATAAAAGTTCGGATGAACAACGATGTAAATGGTAAAAAGAAGATAATTGATGTTATCTAACTGTACGTATGATGTGTGATCACGTACGAATGAAAAGTATATTATTTTAAAGGTTAATTTCGTATACAAACCTTTTAAGGTATTTAATGTTTTAAAACTAGAACTCACTCAGCAACACTGACTTTTATGCATTTTCAGTTGGCATGTAATTTTGCTGAGGATGGCACTCGGGGAGGCTACTCGTCGGGCTAGACTGGCATCCATTCACGCATACTAATACTGTTGTTTTGTAATGAAATTAATAAGATCTTTTGTAACTATTAACAATTAACAATGTATTGCTTATCAACAGTATTTATGAATGAAGTGAATGGCTTTTGATATTATTTTGCTGCACTAGTTAAGAACTATGAAATGTTTTATATATATATTGTGCTATGATTGACCAACTGTGAGGTCTCCGGGAATGGAGCCTTACATATTAGTAATAAATACTAATAGTTATTAGTGTTCAAAGTTAGTGAAAAAACCACTTTAGTGCACTTTTCCACACTTTAGTGCACTTGTCAAATTTTAGTGCACAGTTCACACTTTAGTGCACTTTCCCATAATTTTCACTAGATTTCCAACAAGTTTTTAGTGCTCTTAAATAAGATGTATTATTTAAACTTCATAACTTGTCTTTGAAAATCTTGTGCATGAGTGTTGTGCAGGTTATGGCCATGATAAGAAGAATTACAAGATCTCGGTATATATGTATAATAATCATAAGAATTGAGATTGTTGAAATTCAGTGAAAAAAGTAGACTTCCATCAACCAATATTCACTGATACAGTGAGAAATAGTACTTTAATATCATTCCTAGCATTCCTTCATCATCATTATTTCAATCGTTTTCATTTCATCCACTCCTTCTCTAACTTGTCTTCAAGGTTTTCACCTACGAAATGATATCAAGTATGAAATAAAGTAGTTGACCACAACATTGTTATGAAAAGAGGTCATCATAACAACATAGAAATGACTATCAAGTATGAAATAAAGCAGTTGACCACAACATTCTTATGAAAAGAGGTCATCATAACGGCATAGCAGCGATCCTAGCTCACTTTCTCTATTGCTTTAAGAAGGGAGAGTAGTGTAACTTTGGTTACTTTTTAGCTAAACATATACTTGACCTTCCTAAATTTACTTGTTTTCTACCTTATATCATGCTCCATACTCGACCATTTATGCACCTTAAAATTACAAAGCATAATTGAGTGAAAATTAGAAACTAAACCAAACAATCTAAACTATCAAGCGCATGAAGCTTCCATCCACTTCTTCTTCTGCCCCCATCTTCTTCACGGGGGAACAAGCACATCATACTTCAATAAAGGGTGAAGAGAATTACCCAATTCAGTGTGCTTCATTTCATGCCATGATTGGAAAAAGTAAATGCTAAAGACTTCAGGCTAGTTACATACAATGAATTCTGGGAATGGTAAAAAAAGCAAGGTGTAGCATGCATATGATCAGAAAGATGTATTCATTTATGAAAAAAGCTTTTGTGGGGGAGTAGTGTAGATGGAAATGATAATGGTAATGATTAAAATGAGTGATTTCTTAGATATTTGATCGTGGTTCTTGGGACATTTGTAAACTTTATAGCATCTTTTAGACTGACTGAGCATAACATGTTTGAACTTTGTTTTATTTATGTGTTTGCATCTTTATGTTTGGATGCATTTTGATTTATCATAACCACCCTTGTTTGATATTGTGTAATTGGGATGTTATGGGCATGATATAAATCATATAACTATCTTTGATTATGTGTTATTCCTCTTACGTCTTATGACATAGTATTATGTTTATTTAGTAAGCTCATATGTCCTCTACATATCATCATTTAAAGGAGTCTTCTTTCCCTTCCTAAACTCATTAGAGGGGCTTGAGGGAATGGGGGTGGGGGATGGGGTTAGATGAAAGCATCATTCAATGGAATGCTTACAAGTTCAAGAAAAGGCTTAAACGTCATGAATAACTTTTTTTATTGAAAGGTCGGTCTCCTTTTCTATTTGATCAAAGGGGGATTAGTACTTGAATAAGAATGATAACATGTTAAATTTTTTTAGTTTTTATTGACCAATTTGTTACATGTTTTAATCTGTGCTGACCGTAAAAAGGAGATCATTCATACAAAGTGATCACTAACTTATCAATTCATTTTGATGATGATAAAGGTTATAATCACATGTGACAACATTTACCAATAATTACTTGACATCACATAAATCGCATGGTACTCAAGTATTTCTAGACTAAAGATTAAGAACAAATATAAAGACAATTTAGAATAACAAGAAGTCGATTACATATGTTTTTTATAATATAAGTATAAGTATATATGTGATGCTCTAACCTCAGCCGGTTTGCCATATATACAGATTGAATATCAACTTAAGTTTTAAGGAAGCATAAATTCTATTAAATTTTAATTAATCTACAATGTTTTACAATAATAGTAAAAGAAAACTATACTAAGGACTATTCTCCTGATACTAAGTTGGGTTCTAATCTTCACATTTAATCTCTACTACTAACTCACTTCTTACTCATTAGTTGCTAAAATCTAACCTATATAACATTTACAATGCTTAAAAGAAGTCGTACGCTAACATAAAACTAATATGTTCATCTAGTTAGTTATAATCAAACATGTTAGTTCAATAATATATGCATAAATATAAATAATCAAAAGTTACAAAATCAAGTCGTAGGTGTATTATATATGTGATGGTCAACCCGGTAAGACAAACACTTATTGCTTTCCTATGTAGGAATGTAGGATAAGGTGGGGTTCACCCTTATCCTAGTTTGGTTATTCATTTATTACACATACATGATGTTAGATGTCTATATATAATATCAGGTACCATATATTGTCAGTCCTTAGGTCCTAGATAACCCAACTCAACATATCCATCATAGAAATCATGATAGAGGTAGATGTTCAAATAGTATTATCCAAATGTGTTGTATCAGCTTACATGTAAATCATTTATCTAAGGGGTTTCGTCTAGATCAGTAGTCCATTTTCAGATTGGTTTTCTTGCCCGTGATGAATAGTTGGATAGTGAAGTGATGGTAAAGAGTGTGGGCGACTATGTGCCTTCCTTCTTAGGGGTGGAGAGTTGTTCTTTATAAAGTATCTGGTCATACCAATTTAGAGGCTTTCATTATTTTCCGGATGGTTTAACAGGGTCTAACAGGTTTCCTTGATTGATTGCTCATATTAAACGACTTCATTTGTCATTGGATGATCGTAGGGGGGCCTTGTAAGAGGCTATGTCTACATATTGTGATTTATTTACTATGGTCGGTGAGGCTTTAAAAGTCTTAGGCTAGGGTTATGTGGGGTGTGTATGTGCTTATATGCTCTCAGTCGTGCATGTCATCATGTAAATAGGATTGCTCGGTTCAAGTGGGTTACGAAAGATGTGGAGGAATTTATTATAGGGACTGCTAGACCTCATATTAGAAGGGACGTACATTGTTCCCTTTAGAGGGGTGATGATGGACGAGGTTCTCCTTAACCGTGTATTCTCTCGTCATATCACGATTGTTAAGACCATTCCTTATAATTGTCATATAGCTTTTGTACAGGCCTTGATTTTTGCCTTGGGTAAGGTGGTCAATGTTTAACGATAGCGTCGTGTCCTGATGAGATGGTATCTAAGTGCACTGATGCTAAACAATGTTTGCGGAAAGTTACATATGGGCATTTCACTACTGCGATTAAAGTATTATGCTCTTTAGGTGTTGTGCCTTTCAGTAAAGATACTTTAAGCATGTTAGTCGCTAAACACCCCATCCTACCCCCTCGTATGATGCTTATTTTCTCCCTTTTAGAGCTTCATCTCATTATGGATTTTGATAATGTGCTTGGGTGTCTAAAATCCTTTCCCAAGGGTACTTCTTGTGGACGAGACGGATTAAAAGCCTAAAATATCTTGGTTTCCTTTTATGGTGAGGGATCTACAACTATTTTTCACTGCATAAGGATATTTCTATGGTGGTAATTTATGTTTTGGAGGGGGGAGGTCTCCTACGGGCTTAGCAGAGTTTGTTGCATCTGCTCCCCTCACACCTTTGCTCAAACCACACAATAGGATTAGATCTATTGTCATGGGTGCAATTTGGAGGTATTGGTCTTTAAGGTGGCTGAAGGGGTGTTGGGAAAGAGATGGCTAATAACCTTGTGACTTTTAATTTGGAGTGGGTGTTCCTTGTGGGGCGGGACTATGCTTCATAGCGTGAACAGATTCTTAAATAAGTTTCACTCGGATGACGTTGGCAATGCTACTATTGATTTTATAATGCCTTCAACTTGGTGGATAGGATTGCCCACCTACATGAGGTTGGAACTGATGCTAGGCGGCTAGGTAATATGTGGAGATGATCATATTTTGTCCACCATTGGGGTTCAGTAGGGGGACCCCTTGGGGCCACTTCTTTTGCCTTAGTTTTGCATCCCCTTATTTATCTAAATTAGGGATAGCTGTAAACTTCTTTTCCATGCTTGGTACCTTGACGATAGTATGATTACAGGAGACACTAGTGAGGTGGCTAAAGCCTTAGATATTATCAAGGCTGAGGGACCTCAGTAGGGTCTTCAACTCAACATGAAGAAAACTGAGATTTTTGGCTGTCGTCTAATGGGGTAAATGTACAGAATGGTTTGTTTCCTAACGAGATTGGAAGGCCAATGTTGGCTGTGAAACTATTTATGGGTCCCATTAGTCTAGATGGAGGTTTCATTAGTAGTTTGGCTATGAAAAAGGCTTATTGTGTTGTGGAACTAATGAGTTGTCTCCTACAGTTTTGAGACCCTCAAAGTGAGCTTCTTTTGCTCCGCTTATATATGGGAGTTGAAAAGTTATTGTTCAGTCTTAGAACATGCCAACCTATATATGTAGAAAATATTGCGCTTGCTTTTTATAAGGGTTTTTGGGGGGGCGATCGAGGATATTATAGTCTATGGAGGCCCTTTTATTGGAGATTTTCAGTGGAGGCTGGCATCACCAACTTGGTTTGTAGCTTTGGGTTTATGTTTGGTTGAATACGTATCTACATATGCTTTTATGGCCTCGATGGCACAATCTTAGAGTTGTAGGCTTCCGGGTTGCTGCATTGACGGGGTTGACTCTGATTTTGAGTCTGTGATATATTACCTGCATATGTGGTTCTCTATTTTAATCTTAGCATTTTCTCTAATAAGGACATCGCCCCCCTAAAGCCCAACATGCTTTAGCGAGTGCCTTATTTAGTGGGGATCGTACAAAATCTAGAAGTAAAATTTGATCTATCTCCTCATCAAAGAGTGGTGTTCGATTGCCTAAGGGCTCCCATGGCTCAGGATTTCCTAGCATTCATCCCCATTGAAGGACTTGACCACCATATGTCGGCTTTAGAGTAAAGGGTTATTCTTAAATACCGACTAATGATCCCTTTGTTTCTGGCTAATGAGCCATGTCCAATTTGTTGCAAGGCGTATTTGGGTTCTTTTGGCTAGCATGCGCTTAATTGCAAGGATCTTCCTGGGTTTAAATATAGGCATAATTTGGTTGGAGATGTTTTATGCGACGTTGTTAGCACTACTAGAAAACTGCTCTTTTTGTTACGCAACTTCTTACGAAAAATTTTGTGTCGATATTTATGACACAATTGCGACACATATCCTACAAAAACTGAAACCCTTCATTTTAATCAAACTTTCGACAAGAAAGCGACAAAACTTTAAAAACTCTAGATTTTGTCGCAAATGCGTAGTAAATTTACGACACAAACCTAACCCAAGTGAATTAAAGTCGAATTAATCAATGATTTCATCGCAAATGAGTAGGAAAATAATATTAATAACGATACCGTTGGTATTATCGTGTTATTAACTTCATTTTTATGTTTTTCTATGTTGTTATTATTTTATGAAAATAACAAACTAAAAACACTAGAAATCATAAATTTCATCGTAAATACGTAACATTGCGTATTATTAGTACTAGTAGTATAAGTATTAGTAAATGAAAATAACATTATGTCGCAAATGTCTTACAGTTTCCGACGAATTTGTAATGAAAGACAGCTAACCATACTAATATAAAGTATATACACATAATAATATTATTATGAGTATTAGTATTAGTAAATGAAAATAACATTGCGTCGCAAATGTGTTATAGTTTCCGACGCATTTATGACAAAAAAGGGCTAAACATACTAAATATTAAGTAAATAATTATAGTAAACAATGATAACAGGATGATAATAATAATAATAATAATAATAATAATAATAATAATAATAATAATAATAATAATAATAATACTACTAATAATAATAATAATAAAATTGTTAGTAATAACTATTACGTTTTTATCATAATATTATTCTTATTATATTAATATTGTTTTCTTATTATTCTGAGTGATTGCGTCGCAATGTGTATAAGCTACATACTTTGACGAAACGTAAACTTTGGTAAGAAATGCGTAGTAAAATGATTCGTATTTCCTTCATTGTCTCATGTTGCAAAGGTGTTGCAATAAGCGACACATTTATGACAAAGCAATCAGTTTGGTTACAAATGTGTAGCAAATTGCTTCGTATTTTTTACATATCTCTCATATTACTGTCCTTTTTGTTTTTCTGAGACTTAAATATAGTATTATCCTCCCTTTTTTCATATAACTTTATTATACACTATTTTTATTTGACAAATTTACACGTATTGCATACTTACGTACCTATGCGTACACAATCACACCCTATTGTCATGAATACCCTTCTATGATTATATAAACATGAATGAATCTATTTGTGTACATGTTCAACACATACACACATACGCACGCACACTAACATACACATACACATACACATATCAACACCATCACACATAAAACATACACATACATATACAAATGCTAAATATATACACAAACACTTGTGCTACATATATCTATACACACATAAAAATGTTGTGATTTTGAAAATCATAACAATAATAAAAATACTAATAATAATAATAGTCATTAACAATAATAAAGTCAAGTTAACTTTATTATTAATATCACTCAAAACGATAATTAATTTTAAGTAATATTAATACATAAAAGCTAAAATGTGTGTCGCAATTGTATAGAAGTTTACGACACATCTAGGAGGAAAGTAATATTAATAAATAAATTTAAAATGAGTGTCACAAATGTGTAAAAGGGTGCGACATATTTGCGATTGAAAAATATTAATGATATATAAGCAACCAAAATACGTATAAGCTAAAAAGTCTAGTGTAAGTGTACAAGAATTGCGACACATTTGCGACAAAATGTAACATTACTAGTATAATAGAAGATAAAGTGTAGCTAATGGGATTTGAACTTGGGTAACTTGGTTATGAATACTACTTTTCACTTGATCAACCCAACATTTGTCTTAAATGTCATTTAGATATTTAATATACCAAATAAAATAAGTATATCTAATATAAAAAACCCTAAGCCATCTTGTGTCCTTCTCGCCTCCCCATTTCTCGTTTGTTACGTGACACCCAACCCCTGGCTCCGAACCCTCACTGTCCCAATTCCCATCGCTGCACTTTCTGAAGCATCCCCACCATTGACGTCCATGTTTGCGACCGACCGTAACTCCAGCAGCGGCTATGGGAATATGGGATACCAGCCTACATTCATCAAGCTTTCAAGTTTTTAAGGTTAGTTTTCTAATTTGTTTCTTTGTTTATTTGTTTATATTATAAGATTCAAACCCTAGATTTTGTTTTACCGATTTGGTGTTTTCATTGTTGTTAGTTAATTTATTTGAGTGATTTTGATATCTCGATTGTGTTCAAGCCCTAGTGTTTCGGTGTTAATGATGTTTATAGTATAATGAAAAGCAAATCATAACCAAAACTAAAAAGATGCACATGACACATCAAAATTACAATGATAAGTTTAGGATCCATTTTTCAAAGGCTTAAAGTCTTCGTAACAAACCCTATTCCCATTTGCACAAATAAAAAAGGTGAACAAAGCTGCTACTCTCAAATAATTCATGTATATTCTTGGGAATTTCTTGCAGATAATGGGATCAAATTTAAGTAAACTTGCTTTACTGTCAACCAACATCCCTAATGCTTATTTATGTAAATTGCCATATATTGTTTGCTTTGTAGTATAAGATGATTTTACTTCACAAATAATAATGGAAATAAAACTAAAATGCCATATAAGAGAGCTATTGTAAAAAGACACCTTTAAGCTCTAACAACTAATGTATTTTTTCTAAAGTGAAACAACAACAATGTATTTTCAATGTGAGTTTTAAATTGAATTAACCTTGAATTTTAGTAACAACTGTAAAATGTAATTTTTTTTTATTTCTTTTGTTATTGTAATCTTGTTAACATTTTCAATGCAAATTAATTATGTCTATTTCGACCAGGCCTGATCGGACAACCAAAAAAATTTTATGTTGTTTCGTTACAACTCTAATCATCAAAAAATAGTGACCCCATAGAAAAAAAAAATCCTTGTTCCACTACTGCAAATGAGGCCCAGTTGGGGTCCTAAAAGGACCAGCGGGGCTTATGCGAACCTGAGGTGAAAGCTCTTAATCTTCTTATACGTCGACCTTCATCATAGGAAAAAAAAAATCCTTGTTCCACTACTGCATGTAAGTGTGCTTGTATATGTATATGTATTTGCATGAATGTTATTAGATTGTTAACTTCTAAAACATGTGGATTTTTAGCTACAAATTGTAAAAATGTCATTTGATAGAGAATGGATGTATACGATGAGAAAAACTAGTGATAGTTTTTCAATTCATCATTTGGACCATGTGTTAATTATTTCTTGGATTTTGCTTTCGCCAACCCACCTAACATTCAAAGAAAAATTGTAAAGGGGGTAGAAGTTTTGGTAATTAAATGTCCATGTGCAAAATGTAAATATCTTCATTGGGCGATGCGAGAGGAGGTTGAGGTTCATTTATATGCCAAAGGATTCATGGATGATTATAAGGTATGGTATGTGCATGGTGAATCATTTCATACGCAAAATGTGGATTAATGTTCGAACCCTATATCGTGTCAACATGCGATTACATTGATGATGATTATGGAGAATATACCGGATATGAACAAATGGCCATAAAAAGCATGTACCAAAATCATCATCCTTATTATCAACAACAACCAAAATATCCAAATCAAATAGCGGTGACATTCAATAACACGTTAAGTCTAGTCAATGAGCCTTTGCTTGATGGCTCTAAAAATGCTATAAAACTCCCAACTACCACTATATTATTGAAGTGGAAATTTGATTGTAATATTTCTGACTCGTCAATTGATAAGCTACTTCTGAACATAAAAGACATTCTACGAGATAGGGATAAGCTATCTAGAAACTTTTATGAGACCAAGATAAAGCCACTGGAGTTGCGAACACAACAGATTCATGTATGTCAAAACCATTGCATGCTATTCCATGGAGAATATTATAATTTGGATCATTATAGTGTAAGTAAGGAAAGTAGATACAAGGAAAGGGGAAACAAGGCAATGACTTATATGCCTGTTGGACCAAGACTTTAAAGATTGTTTTATTCAAAGAAGAAGACACAACATTTAGCTTGTCACACAGATCATGTTAGATAAGAGGGTAAGATGAGTCATCCTAGTGAGGAGAGGCATGGACCTATTTTGACTCAATATATCTTGCTATTGCATAAGAGACGCGTAATGATTGTCTCGGGTTATGCACTGATGGGTTTAGTCCAAATAATTCAAACGGGCCCCCGTATTCACGTTGGCAAGTGTTTATTGTGGTTTACAATCTTCCTCCTTTGTTGGCTTTAAACGAGCAATACATACAACTTCCTTTGATCATTCCTGGTCCAAAAAATCCTGGACATAATCTGGACGTGTTTCTACAACCTTAGGTAGAGGAGCTGAAAATGTTATTAATGCATAGTATTGAAACTTATAATGCCTATCGAATGAACAATTCCAAATGAGGGTTGTATCGCTATGGACAATTAGTGACTTTCCTGCTTATGCAATGTTATCAAGATGGAGCACACATGGTAAGTTTGCTTGTCCATATTGCTCAAATAAACCAGGATCATTTAATTTGATGTTTGGAAAGAAACCATGTTGGTTCGACTGTCTTAGACAACATCTTCCTGACATTGTTTGTTGAAAGATAAGATCAACTTTCGAAAAAACATTATGGTGTCATTCGTAAGATGTATCCTAAGCCAACCAGAGTGGAAATGTGGAGGACCATACAACATTTTCCCACTATTTACAATGGAATTCCATTTACTAAAGATTATGAGAGACCTCCTGGTTTTGGGATTACACATAATTGGATAAAGAAAAGCATTTTTTGGGAACTTCGATATTGGCATTACTTGTTGATATGATACAACGTTGATATGATGCATATTAAAAAGAATGTATTGGATAATCTGTTTCATACAATTATGGGCACAAAAAATCCAATATAATATGAAAGCAAGACAAGATATCGAGATACTTAATGATCAGCCTTCTTTAAACCCCATCTGTGGGAACAAAAGGAAGACGACTAAAATTAGGGGAAACTACACTTTGCAAAAAAAACGTTAAAAAGGTCTATGTGTCCCTTAAAAAGTTTAAATTTCCAGACGGTTATGGATCAAACATAAGGAGTTTCATAAATATCAAAGAATATAGTTTTTACCTTTTAAAACCCATGACTGCCATGTGTTTATGCAATGGTTGCTTCCAATTGCTATTAGAGGTTTTGTTTCAAAAGAACACACGAGGCCGTCATAGAGTTGTCTATGTTCTTTCGGTCTTATACTCAAAAACATTACATGTAGATGACTTGCTTAAAATTAAGGGCATAATTGTTCCAACCATATGCAAGTGGGAGTAAATATTTCATCCTGGTTTCTTTGATTCTATAGAACACCTTGTAATACATCTTGCTCAAGAAGCTCTTCTTGGTAGTCCAATGCAATACAGATGGATGTATCAATACGAGAGGTATTGTTATAAATCAAACGTTTCTTAGAATTTTGTTAACTATTTCTATCAAATTGCTCGGTAATTTCTAAATATTGGAAGCTTGGTATGATCAAAATTATTAAAAAATCAAGGATAGAGGGTTTAATAGCGAGGGAACACCTAGTGAGTGAACTCGCCACTTACTGTTCACTATACTTTGACTCGTCGATAGAGACACGTCCTAATCGAGAGCCATAGAATTTTGCACCGGAACATCCTATCTCTTTAAGTGAAGACTCTTAAATCAGAGTGTTTGTCGTTCCGTCAAAAAGATTATCTCAAAAATTTGAATACGAATAGTCTTAAGTAATGAAGAACTTAAAAGGCACACAATTATATTCTTATTAGTTGTGCGGAAGTTTCTGATTACGTAGTTGAGTTTGATGAAGTGGCCCCACGACTTTATCTAGATGAACCAATTTTGTGGCTTAGAGATGAACACTTCACTGAATGGTTTGAAAATCATGTAAGTAAAGCCAATTAAATCATAACAATTATTACTATTACATCATTAGCATCACTTTGCATGTGTGTTTTTTAATGTAGGTAAACTTGGGGTTAGCTGATGGAAGCACTTAACATTTGTTAATTTTAGCAAGATCACATTCAAACTATGCTCAATCTCACAATGGTTACTTTGTAAATGGTTATAAGTTTCACACTTGGAAGTACAGTAAGCGACATGTAACCAATAACTATGGTGTATGCGTGAGTGGGGAAACATATGACTCTGAAAAGTCTGACTACTACGACTTGTTAGATGAGATATTAGAGCTTGAGTATTATGGCACCGAAAGGTGTTTGACTATTTTAGTTTTCAAATGTACATGGTTTGATAACAAAAACGATGTAATAGTTAACAAAAATAACTTGGTTGATATGAAATATAAATCCTGACTTCCAACTAACAACCTGTTTATCTTGACGTCACAAGAGGAACAAGTTTTTTATACATCATATCCTACCACAAATGGTGATACAAAAGATACAGGGCCAATTGTCAAGACAAAATCCTGACACATATATGAAGTCACCACTCTTGAATTTAATAAAAATACAAAAGAACATGGGTTCCTTTAGTGTGATGAATGTCTTGACCTTCCAAACGAAGTAACTAGGAGTGAATGTATGTGCCTAGTCACAAATACCACCCATACATCTAATAATGATGATGATGGTGGTGGTTCTGGTGGTGAGGATACAACCGATAATCATGATGATGAATTGGTTTTTTCAGACCATTCTTTAGATGAAGATGAATTTGTTTGTTAGAAATCAAAACGTTATTTCTTGTTATATACACTTTAATTGTTTGTAATTTATCATGTGGTATGTCTAGTTATTAATTGTTTGTTATCATAGGGGCGCCAGTATTATATTATCTATCTGATCATTCTTGTTTTATTAAATTCAGGGTTTGTACATTATGTCTGGTAGCCATGGTAGTCGTGGTGCTGCTCGTGGGTGTACTCCTCTTTCAGGAGGTAGATCAGGTAGGAAACCGTCATCACATGGCTCTAGCCCGGGTACTGATGTTAGTATCATGGAGTTGCAAGTGATCCTATAGATGATATTTCTACTTGACAAAGGTATTACTCTAAGGGACCTGTCCTTTTTCATAAGGGTCATACTGGCCCCGGTAGTTGTATTCGTAGGGGTATAGGTGATCCCATGGGTGATATGGCAGGGGTAATCCATCAGCAGAGATTCGAGCAGCGCTTACACTCGATCGACGACCATATGGATGATCGTTACGATCATGATGACTATGACGATGATGATAACGCGGACCATCCCTCCCAGCGCGATTCGACTTGCAGAGATGTAGCTTGTGATACCTCTCGAGGGAAGACGATATCCCGAATTGTAAGAACTATACTTAGAGGCTGATGCAACCAAAGAGCTCTCAGCATGCACATGTGAAGTACGAGGAAGTTACTTTGGAAGATTTGATATAACTCAGTGAATTAGACTAAGTATCAAATCTTCCGAAGCCTAAAGACCATTTCTTCCGAAGCCAAGATGAAGTCTTTCGAAGCTTCAAGACAAAGTCTTTCGAAGCCAAGAGACTGATTTCTTTCGAAGACAAAGAAGACATGCTTTCTCTGACTCACTTTTGACAAAAGCTAAACCAGTTTTTGCTGCCATCTCTAAAGAGTCACCAACTTATACAAGTTGGTGAAACAACCGTAGTTTTGTCAACTGTAGATTATGGTCTTAGAGTCTGTAACTTTCTTCACTTGTACTTTTATCCTTTTTGTAATATATTAGAATGTGAGCTATGGCATGTCATAGTCACCGATCAAAAGGCAATCTGCCTTTTGACTTTACATTAATCTTGCTGTCTAGATTAGTATTTCCATTGGGCAAGTCCATTGGGCAAGAAATTGTAACAATTGTAAACACTTGAGAGCAATATACAACATTCTTGAAAACCAACTGCTTGTGGTCTATTATGTTCTTTATATTTTGTTCTTTGTTTCATTCAACCGGTTCCCTATTTGATCTGTTAGGTGTTCTAACTCTCTCCAATCTTTGTGAAACAATTGTATTGGTCCCCTGCCCTAGTCCTGCATTTGGTATCAGAGCATTTTAGGCTCTTGATTGTAAGATCTCACCATCTTAAATCCCTTCAGTTTAACAAAACACTTACCAGCTCAAATGGCAGCTCTTTCAAAGGCTGATATGGAAACCGATACCATGAAAAAATCTCCACTGATCACTCCTGATGACTTTGATACTTGGTGCTAAAGAATGGAAGGCTTCATCAAGCCTTAAGACAGCAGGATATGGAGATCTGTTGTCACAAGACCTCACATCCTAAGCACCACTTCAGCTACTGCTGGTGGTGGGATGATACCAAAGGAGTGGCTGACTATTCTGAAAAAGATTGGAAGAAGTTAGACATATATCAGACAGCCATGGCTACTCTCCAAACTGCTCTTTCTAACTCTATATACAGAGCCTTCAAGAAGTGCAAAACTGCTTAGCAGCTTTGGGATGCACTGAAGCTCATGTATGAGGGGTCTGATGAGGCTAAAGAAAGCAAGAAGGGCCTCATGAAGTAGTAGTTTGAGAACTTCACCTATAGGATAGGTGAAACTATGACTCAACAATACTTTAGGTATGTTGAGATTGCAGACACTCTTATGGATGTTGGAGTAAAACTTGAGAATAGGGACATTGTGAGGAAGTTCATGTTGTCTCTTCCCAGACAATGGACTCACTACTGTGTAGCCATTAAGAGAACTGAAAACCTCTCCACCCTTACTCTCACAGAGTTGTATGGTATCCTTAGTGGTTACCAGATGGAGATGAACATGCAAAATCCATCCAGCAGCTCTTCTAGCAATCAACAGAGTTTAGCCCTCCATGTGCTTAAAAGTGATAGCAGAGAACCACAACATCATCTTATCTCCCTGACAACTCACAAAAGGGCCCTTTCATCACCTTCTCGGAGACACCAAGTGAGAGCTACATCCAAGGAAGCCCATTTCAAGAGACAAGCTTATCACAAGCCTTTGTGTTTGCTGATGAAAGTTGTGGTAACTTTCTTTTCACTCTTAAAAACTTGGATTATATCCATCCAGATAATCTGGAATACATGGAGATTATCCAGCAAATGGCTCTTCTCACTCATAGAGCCAAGAAGTTCTACAAGAGGACTGGAAGAAAGTTTCCAAGCAATGTGGCTTGTGGAAAGTTTGGACTGGATAAAAGCAAGGTGAAGTGTTACAACAGTAACCAAATGGGACAATTTGCTAGGGAGTGTAAGGCACTAAGGAAAAATGGTGGTCAAGCACAATCCAGACCAAACTACACCGATGCAGCTCCTAGATCTGAGAAGCCAAGCCAACCAAAACAACAAGTTGTTGTTGCTGTTGAAGAGGAAGGCTTTGACCGGAGCTTTCAAGTAGAAGATGATTCCCTAAATCAAGCACTGATTGTTGATCATGAAGAAGCCAAGGTATTAGAACATCTCTGTACACCTGAATGCATTACTAAAGTTAACATGTATAGGTCCCTTAACCTGAAAGTGAGATCTGACCTTGAGTCCTTAAATATTTTAAAAGCTGATTTCAAAAGAACAGAAAATGATTATAAACTTAAAATAGAAGATTAATGAAAACAATTTCTACTCTAAAGCATGAGCACACAAATTACAGGACCTAAATCAAAGGTTTTATAACCAAGTTAACTGAATGCCAGGCTGAGCTTGTGATCAGCAAAGCCAAGGTAGAAAACTGTGTTCTTAAAGAGGAAACCTTCAAGAACATAATATCCTCATCCTTTCATGCAAATATTTTTTATCAAAACAGGCAGGGACTAGGTTCAAGTGAGATAGCTCCTCCACACACACTCCTATCTGTAAGATCTCCAAGGTGTGGAACTTGTCAAGATGAGCTCCCCCTATTGATCCTTTCCAAGAAGAGGATGAAGATGAAGAGGAGATAGTGAAGGATGAACCTGAAGTGAGTAAGAAGGGTTATCCTAAGAAGGGTCACTATTCTTTTAGAGAGAAGAAAGACCCAAGGTGACCAAGTCAGCTAGAAAGAACTTGATCAGGGCAGCGAAAAGAAAATCGAAGAAAGCCCAAGAAATCAAGGCCACTTTCAATTCCAAGCAAAAACAAGTCTTTATTTATGCTTGATTTGAATTGGTAAAGACTAAAGACTCAACTATGGACTTTCGTACCAGGAGTCCTAGTTCATGTCTAAATCATCCTAGTCAAGAGAAGAAGGTGAATGAAATGTGTACCACTGCTGCACAGCCTGAACCATCCAGTTCGAAGAGCAATTCTCACCCTAAGAAGCCTACTGCATCATCTATGAAGATGAAGATGGAAGTGGAAAGCGATCAAGCTCAGCCTTCTACTAAGAAGAAGACTCTCAGAAGTATGCCAGCTGAATGCATCATGTGCTGTGGTACTTCTCACTTTGCTAAGGATTGTATCTACAATCCTAAGAGTACCAACCATATGACCAAAAAGAACATTCTAAGAAGAAGAAGAAGATAGCTTCAGAAGGAAAATCTCTTCCCTTCAAAAGCTCCAAGGTGATCAAAATGAAGATAGGTGGAAAATTGCTTTCGAAACAAATTTTGGTCTCAGAAGAAAGAAATGTTTCCGAAGCACGGAAGTCTGCTTCAGTGGATGCAAAAGGTGAAGGTTCAGTCTCTAAAACTTCTGAAGTTGTTAAAACTTCCAAAGTATTGAAGGTCAAGTCTAGTTTCCAAAAATGGTGTGAAAGATGAAAGAAGACCATGTGACTAAAGTTTCTTCATTACAACAACCAAAGGTCCTCAAAGCTTGAATATAGGATCAATAATTGTTGAACTATCTTCAGGTCATCTTGATGAGCCCAAGACCAAAAAGGCTTGGGTTTCCAGATGTAACTAACCATCTCTTTCTATGCAGGAACAACTGAAGACCAAGGAAAATGTATGGATCATCGACAGTGGCTATTCCAGGAACATGACAAGCAATGGCTCTTTGCTTTAAAACTTTGATAAAATTTAGGGAGGGTGAGTTGCTTTTGGAGGAGAATCAGGTGGTTACATCACTGGAAAGGGTAGGACCATAAATGGTACACTCATGATGCCTGGTGATCACAAATAACTTCATAAGATACACTTGGGTCTTTTTCTTTGAACTAAGGATAAGACCCCTGAGATCTTGAAGAACTTCATTCTAAAAATTGAAAATCAATAAGGTCAAAATCATAAGATGTGATCAAGGAACTGAATTTAAGAACCAAATCCTTGATACATTTTGTGATGAAAAAGGTATTACAAGACAATATAGTGCTCCCAGGACTCCTCGACAAAATGGTGTTGCTGAGAGGAGAAACAGGACACTTATTAAAGCTGCAAGGATCATGCTCTCTGACTCTAAACTTCCCATCACCTTCTGGGCAGAGGCAGTCAACACTTCCTGCTATGTGCAAAACAGAGTTTTAGTAGTCAAAACTCATGGTAAGATTCCTTATGAACTATGGCATAAAAAGAGACCTTTTATTGGTTTCCTCGGGTCATTCGGATGTCTAGGAACAATTTTGAGTACCAAAGATCCAATAGCCAAATTTGCTGAGAAATCAGATGATGGATACTTTATTAGATACTCTTCCCAAGCTAAGGCTTATAGAGTATACAATCTAAAAAACCAGAGTAGTTGAGGAGTCAGCCAATGTGACCTTCAATGAGCACATACCTAGTATGAAAGGTTCTGGTCCCGATTGGCCATTTGATCTTGATTTAGTTGCCAACTATTTTAACAAATCTTGTTAAGATGTTTTAGGATCTATAGATAACTTATCAACAGGAGATCCTGACCCAAGATTTGAGATGAGAAGACCAAGTGATAAAACTACTTCAGCTCCAATGGTAACAAGCCCTGTAGTTGGAAACCCTGTTAGCATAACAATGACAAACTCTTTAGTTTATACATCTAAAGTACTTATAAATTTTAGCACCAAGGCACAGAATTCAAATGAAGGGGTTTCCAATATAAGAGGAGATGGAGAAGGTGATAGTGATCAAGAATTCTATAATATTGACAACCTCTCAACTGAAGATAGCATCAATGATGTCACACACTTATTGGATCAAGTTTCTTTTGATATGTGTGCTGATGTGGTGGGTGACACTCAATCACCAGATTTGAATTTCTCAAATTTAGATCTGTCAAACCAACTTGTTATGATTCCTCAACTAAGAATCCATAAGACTCATTCCACCACAAACAACATTGATAATGTTGAGACAGGGATGATAACAAGAGGACAAACCCATGACAAAAATGTTTGTCTATACTCTTGCTTCTTGTCCCAGATTGAAACAAGGAAAGTTGATGAAGCTTTGAAAGATGGAAGTTTGGTTGAAGCAATGCAGGAGGAGCTGATTTAATTCAAGAGACAAAAGGTTTGGAACCTATGCCTTTTTCCTCATGGGAAGACACCAATAGGTACCAAGTGGATTTTTAGGAACAAGAAGGATGATAGAGGACTTTTTATCATGAACAAGGCAAGACTAATGGTTCAAGGGTACACTCAAGAAGAAGGGATTGACTACACAGATGTTTTTGCTCCTGTGGCAAGACTTGAAGCTGTTAGGATATTCTTTGCTTTTGCTGCATCCAAGGACTTCAAGGTCAACCAACTTGATGTCAAGTGTGTATTATTATATGGAGTGATAGATGAGAAAGTGTATGTCAAAAAGCCACCTGGCTTTACAGACCCAGATCATCCTAATTATGTCTGAAAGCTTTACAAAACTCTCTATGGGCTGTATCAAGCTCCAAGGAAGTGGTATGAGACACTGTCATAGTACCTTGTCCAACATGGCTATAAGAGAGGTACTATTGACAGCACATTCTTCATCAAAGGAATAGGAAAAGACATGATGCTGGTTCAAGTTTATGTATATGACATCATATTTGGGTCAACTAATCCAAAGCTCTGCAAAGACTTTGAGGAGCTGATGAGGAATATATTTGAAATGAGTTCCATGGGGAATATTGGTCCAGAAGATCATTAGAACGTGCTTTTGATAAAGATTTAACACTAAAATCCACAAGATATCACTAAATCTAATAGCTTGTGGACCAAGTATTGAGAGAATATGAACCCAAATGAAACATAATACTCATTTGTAAGATGATTTGTGAATAACAAAAAGAATAATGCTCAAATGTAAGAAATATAAGCTCCTAGAAATATACCAACAATCAATGAACTCAAATCTGTAATATCAATAAAGTTCCAAGAGTTACATAATGAAGAACAAAGATACATATATATATACAGACCTAGTTTCGCCTACAGTTTCACATACTGCGAAACTATATGCACCATGGCATGCAAGACTACCGGGCGAAACAGTAGTTTTGCATGTAGTTTCGCATGCCACAGAATACAAAAGAAGACAAAAGTAAACTAGATCCTATTACAATAATATCTAAGCTATCATAAACTATAACTAAACAACAAAAACAAATGGCAAGGTGAATACCACCCTATACTTGATCATCAATACTCCCCCTAAGGGGTATTCACCTGCTGGGTCTTCAGAATCAGTTGCAGCCTTTGCTTGCTCCATCATTCTTTCCAAGACTCTAACTTCTGCCTCCAGATCTTCAGGTTCTTTCATGCTCTTTGCAGGCTGCTTAATCTCCGATCTCATACCTCGAGCTTTGTTTGCAACCCTCTCAAACAAGCTGGCCTCAGTTTTAGTTTCTTCTCCTGCTCCGGCCTTAATCTGATTCTCACATAACACCTTCAGATCATCATCACTGAATGAGAAGACCTCCATAGGATCAAACAACCTTATTTCATTTCCGTCCTTCACCCTTACCACTGCTTCACCTGTTTGGTTATCATAGAACCACTTCTTGAAATTCTACAGTCTAGAAGGTTGTTGATCAGGAATCCTTACTCTGTTGACGGTCTTTGGTGACTTTAGCTTCAAAAAAATATTTCCTTTCCCGGTCACCCAGTCTAGATTCTTCTTTGATCGTCTCCTCTCTGGCTTCATATATCCAAAAGCTTCAAAGTTGTCTTTTACGCCCTGGTGGATCTCATTCTCCAACAAAGTGGCACGTTTACTCAAAGATAAAACTAGGAGGGGAATCTCTGCCAACCTCCTCAAATCCCACTTAGGAAGGATCTTAAACGCCTTCCTTTTGTGGAAATAAGAGATTCCTCCTCCAAGTCTTTTAATCATAAACATCTTTAGCTTTGAGTTGTACTTCCAACTCACAATCTTCTTATCTAACTCCTTCCTCCCTGGTTCTTTAATGTTTTAAACAGAGGAGTTAGCTTCTATGGTTCCTCCTTTTTAGTAAACCAATCCTCCTTGCTCAACTCAACCACATCTCCTTTGATTGAACTCCTCTGAGCCACATAAGTCATTGGCCTCTCATCAACTATGTAAAATTCAGAATCATAGTCCACCAACTGCTCTTCCACCTCTTCCTCCTCATCTATTAAGTTAAGCTCAATATTCCCTTTGTCACCTCCTTGACTCTCCTTCCTGATTACCTCATTTCCAGTAAGATCGGTATCCAAATCAAATCCTAAATCAATGAATTCAGCTTCAATCACTTGATCAGCATCCTTTCCTTCTACAACTCCTTCTCCACTACCTGCACCGGCTTCAAACCCAACACCACTACCACTAGCTTCACCTCCAACATCAGCTTCATCACCACCTACATCACTTTCACCAGCTCTAGAGATTCCACCAACACTACCTCTAACTCTGGATCCTCCTACACCACTCACACCTGCTCCTGGGGTCTTATGAATAAAAGGGAACTTAGATGTGTCGGTCATTTCCCTGATTTGTTCAGCACTAAGTATATTGGCAGCACCATCAGTCCTCCTTAGATCACTTACCTCTTCCAACAGCCTTCTTATCAAATCCTGTTGGCTTAATAAAACTTTCTTCATCTTATCAATCTCTGAATCCCTTATTTTCTCCCTCTCCTCTGAGTTTATTAGCTTGGTCTTTATCATGCTTAGCTTATTTGATAAGGATGTATTGACATTCCTAATCACATCCTCATCAAACTCTGATCTGACATCCTTCCTTCCCCTCTTAGCTTCTCTTGCAAGCCTAGTCTCAGGAATGACTCGCTGCTTGCTCTTACTCCTCTTTTCCCGTATCGGGGAATCAACTCTAGTTGTTTTCTCAGCACTCTTCTTCTTTCTCTTCTTTCTTAGTTCCTCCTTAATCTTATCCAATTGCTCTTTGAAGGTCAAATTAGTCTCTTTCGTGTACTTCTTTCTCTTTCTAATCTCCTTAACATTTCCCCCGGTCTCTGTTGCTCTTCTTTCCTTAAGAGGGATCAAAGTCTTGATATAGTTCCACCTTTCTTTTATGTACATGCTCTCCAGCAGATATATGATCTTTCCTAAAAAATCATGCCTGGAAGCAGCACAGTCAACAAAGATCCTCGAGTTCATTGGAGTCAATCTCAGTTCATCTTCGAGCTTAGGTAAGTTTGGCTTTAGATAATCTAGAATGATCTGAATGAATCTTGGATAGAGCAGCCACTTATCCTTTTTCAGAGCCATGATGTTCTCTAACAGGTAGTCATGAATGATTTGGGCTATGTTTTACTTTTCACCTTTACAGAATATAATCATAGCTGTGGACCATTTCAGATTTAGCCCATCTGGTCCTCCCTTCCTATGATCCAAACAGCTAATAAAGATGTGAGCTACAAACCTCCACTCCTTCGAGAGAAATGACTTCTTGATCTCCTTCCGCTTCTCGAAGTCGGTTCCCTCATAACCAATCTCCTTAAAAGCTCTAATCACCTCAGAATCAGTCATCTCTACACTCTCCCCCATGTCATCCTCTAGAATTAGGGCCTTGGCCACTGTCGCGGCTGAGATCTCAAATAGCTCCCCCTGAATCGACGCTTTGATAAACTTCTGCTTGGCGTCATACTCAGCCGTTCTCTAGAATTCTCTGATCTTTTTCTCATCTATAATGGGAAAGTGAGAAATGGCATAGTAGATGGGAGATCTCTTCAGCCAATCAATGGCATCTCTATAGCCGGCAGACTTTGGATCTCTATCTTTTAGGTACGCCACCACGTTTGATCTGGGATCAAACTTCAAACTCCCCATAGAAGCTGCTGGTGAAACCGAGAATTCGTTAGATCACAAGAGATTACAAAACATTTAAAATTTGATAATTTTAATTGATATTATCTATTTACTATTTATTATTATCATAAATTAAATAAATTAATTAATAATATAATTTTTTTAATTAGTTTCGCATATAATTTCGCAAGAAAAAACTATAGTTTCGCAACGGGAAATTATAGTTTCGCAAAGAGAAACTATAGTTTCGCATTGGGAACTATAGTTTCGCATGGACTCCAAAACTATAGATTCGGAAGATCCGGGCAAAACTATTTAGTGCACACGGGCAGCATAACTAGATAATTTCACACAGATCAGTGAACTTTCGTTCAATTTCGCACCAAGACACCTTAGTTTCGCACATTGAATGTGCGAAACCCAAAAGTCACCGAAACAATTTTTGCTTAAAAACGCAAACAAAACACATCCGAAGGTTTGAAACATGTTCAGAAACGAGATTCACCGGTTAGTTTTGCACAAAAACACTTCAAAAATCAATTTTGAATCCCTGGCTAAAAGGCGGTTCGTTTTTCAAATAAAATGGGGAATTTCACAGATGGCGAAACAAATGACGAAACTGGCATTTATACACCATAGTTTTGCATGTGCCGAAACTATAGTTTCGCATGGAGAAACAACAGTTTCACGCAGCCAACGAAACTATAGTTTCGCTCGCAGAACCAGGTTAGCGAAATTGTACTTTCGCATAGCGAAATATCAATTTCGCAATAACCATTTTTTTATGTAAAAGGAAGACTTCTCAACCCATGAGACTTGACAAAAAAAATTTTGAAAAAAATAAAGCACAAAGGCAAGGATATCGGACACGCTTTTGCAAGAAATCGTCTAGAGAGTCGAGGATTGACGGGATTGCCAATATGCTTGTCCATTTAAACCCATGCCATATTCTTTTCAACGAAGACTTATAACACAATTTTATCATGTTTTGGGTTCGATTAAGAATGCTCAAGAAACTTGGTTCCCACAGTCATTCGGCAAAGAACTCATCTCGTCATCATGGTTTATAGAGTTTAATCATTGATTCTTCTTGGAATTTTCTGGAATGAACACAAAGTGGATCATATGATCTACATAAGGATGGATAAAGGATGGAAGATCAGAGCTACAGGCCTATACTCACGTATAATAGAGAAGATAATCATTTAAGCAAAATGATGATAACTTCAGGTCTATACTCACGTATAACAAAGAAGATCATCATTTGAGCTTGTTGATGAGAGCTTCAGGTCTATACTCACATATAACAGAGAAGATCATCTCTCCAGGTCAATTAGGCATAGCAGAGGAGTTGGACACGCAATTTATTCAGGGCTAAAGGACAGGGAAAATTTGGTAATACAAGATCAAACACAGAAATCAGCCACTCTCAACATAGATTTTGACGAGATTTGTAACTTTGTGCAAGCTGAGATGACATGGAATATGCCTTATCACTGAGGTTGATCTTTAGTTACGTCACACAGTCATCGTCTACTTCGTTTTAGGCCACGGGGCCTACCAACATATCCCAACACAACGCCTCTGACCTCCTTCAGACACTATCCAAGCTTACTAAATCCTACACCAAAGAAAGATAAGATTATATACAGAACAATAGCAATAGAAGAGAAATATAAATGGTCCAAGTCTATTCTCCCCTAATATTTCTATTAAAGTGCAACAAAAGAAATTTCCTTGTAAACGGAGAAACACTTCGGGAAAGTATGGGTGTTGAAACTTCTTATCACGTGAATTATAAAGAATATATTTTTTTAAGAATAATTAAAATCAAAATACTTATGAAATAGTTACAGATTGCAGCCAGAATTTTCCCTTAAAAAGAAATTAGACCCAACATGTTGATCTATTCATAAAACTGAGGTTTATCAAGATCGGCCTTTTTACTTTTGGTGTCAATAGGAATAATGTCAATAAAACCCTTTTCCTGTGCATCTCGGATTGCGTGAATTCTAGTTTCAATGTGCTTGGTACGAGTATGATAAATTGGATTTTTGGCAATTCCAATGGCCCCTTCATTGTCGTAGAAGAGCGACATGTGAAGAAAATTAATCCTGTAATCCATCATTTGATGTTGAATCCACAGCACCTGAGAGCAACAACTTGAAGCAGTAATATACTCAGCCTCCCCAGTTGATAGAGAAACTGTCGTCTGCTTCTTGCTTTGCCATGAAACCAGGCAATCCCCGAGATATTGGCATCCGCCTGTAACTGACTTTCTATCAAGCTTACAACCACCAAAATCACTGTTAGAGTACGCTTGAAGATCAAAGTTTCCTCCCTTCAGGTACCAGCGACCCAGACAGGGAGATCCTTTTAAGTAGCCGAAGATACGTTTAACACTTTCTCATTTGATTCTTTAGGATTGGCTTTATATTGAGCACAGTAACACACAACAAATGTAATATCTGGACGTCTTGCTGTTAGATACATTAGGGATCCGATCATAGAATGATATCGATGAGCATCAACTGGCTTTCCATTGTCATCAGGGGTTAAGCAGGTTTGTGCAGAAAAAGGAGTAAGCTCGGGAACAGCATCATTCATGTTGTACTTTAATAGGATTTCCAGAATGTATTTCTCATGATGAATGAGAATTCCATCTGGCTTTTGATCTACTTGTAATACTAAGAAGAAGCACATCTCCCCCATCATACTCATTTCAAAGCGCTCTTTCATCACTTCTTCAAACTCTCTACACAACTTCTTATTCGTTGAGCCTAAGTTGATGTTGTCCACATATACTTGAACAATAAGCACATCTCCATTAACCTCCTTTTTAAACAAAGTCATGTCTATAGTTCAACGAGTGAAGCCTTTTCCGAGGAGATACTATGTTAGGGTTTCGTACCAGATTCTAGGAGCTTGATGTAATCCATACAAGGATTTATCCAGTTTGTAGACTTTTTCAAGAAAATCTGGATCTTTGAAACCCGGTGGTTGGCAAACATAGATCTCTTCGTCAATAGCTCCATATAGGAAAGAACATTTGACGTCCATCTGAAAAACTTTGAAGTTTTTGTGAGCAGCATGAGCAAGGAAAATCCGAATCGCTTCAATCTGGGCTACAGGGGCAAACACCTCTGTGTAATCAACCCCATCCTCATGTGTAAAGCTTTGAACAACCAGCCTTGATTTGTTTCTAATCATAACTCCACGATCATCTGGTTTGTTCTTGAATACCCACTTTGTACAAATTGGATACTTATTTGGAGGAAGATCAACTAGTTGCCACACTTTTAGTTTTCTAAACTGTTGAAGTTCTAACTGCATTGACTCAACCCAGCTTGGATCTTGAAGAGCCATGAACGATTTATGATAAAAAGCAAGCAAAGAGACATTCATTGATAAGCCCAGATTGGCTTCAAGTCCTGACACCATCAGATATTGAACTAATGACATAATCATATGGTGGTCTTTTAGAGTTTTATAGTTAGTGTTGATGGTTGAGGAATTGGATGAAGTGGGTTGTGGGGAAGATGGTTGTGAGGTTGATGACGGTAAGGAGGATTGTTGGTTGGAAATAGGACATTATGGAATTTGTTATGGTGTTGAAGGGTTTTGGTTTTCAGGTTCAGGTTGATGTCAAGGTAGGAATTCTGGTTAAATGTGAGCTAGCAGTTCAGGTTGAGGTTGAGGTAGTGGTTTTGGTTGTGGTTGAGGTGGTGGTTGAACGGGAATGAAAGGTTGACCACTTGATGAAGGAACGTCATCATCAGGGAAGGATGGCAGTTGAATGAATTAAAAACAATGTGCGAATCATAGAACCAATCTGGATCAGAACCAACGTTGGAAACATTCAACTCTTGCCAATCAACATAAAAAGATTCTTGCAATATTTGGGTTCGTTTGTTGTATACTCTGTAAGCCTTTTGAATTTAAGAGTATCTGACAAAGTAACATTCATCTGACCCTGCTCCAAACTTAGAATTTTGAGCTTGAGTATTTAACAACGTGCATGAGCAGCCGAAAGGACGGAAGAAGTCAATCAACGGCTTACGCTTGTGAAACAGTTCATATGAAATCTTCATCTTATCTTTCACAATCAAAACTCTGTTTAGAACATAGGAGCCATAGTTGACTGCTTCTGCCCAAAAAATAATAGGAAGTTTAGATTCTATGAGCATAACCCGGGCTGCTTCAATAAGAGTGCGATTCTTCCTTTCAGCAACACCGTTCTATTGAGGAGTTCATGCTATTTGCCTGCACAGAATGAATCAAAGATTTGATTTCTAAACTCTGTCCTATTGTCGCTTTGAATTTCCAAAACTTTCTTGTTGCTAATATTCTTTTGTTAAAATCATCTTCTGTAACACCTCTACTGTCTCGCCCTTATGTGCTAGGAAACGAACCAAGAGTATCTTGAAAAATCATATGTAACAACAAGACAATAAGATTTCTTAGCAATACTCTTCACACTTATTGGACCAAAAAGATCACAATGTAATAACTCAAGAGGACTAGAAATAGAATTTTCTTGTTTAGAATTGTGTGATTTCTTGTGTTGTTTACCTTTAGCACAAGATATACACTTTTCGATTACTGAAAAGCCTTTTGAGGTAAACATCTGACAAGATTATTTTTAACCAGTTTGTTAATGTTCTTAAAATTCATATGGCCTAAACGTCTATGCCAGAGAAATGACTCAGAGGGAGAAGCTTTTGACAAGAGACAGGTCATGGTGGAGGTTGATTCTTTGGAGTTCATATCAAGCAGCTCACATGATTATCAAATCATCTGAAACTGAAAATTTAGGCTTAAGAAACAAACATTCATTAGATTTAAAAAGCATAAGAATATTCTTGTCACAAATTTGTGACACGCTCAGAAGATTGAATGCCAATTCAGGCACGAAGTTTACCTTTTCCAAGGTTAAAGAACCATTGGATACCTCACCTTGACCTATAATTTTACCTCCCTTTTTATCACCCACGAAAGAAACATATCCTCCATTGATTATTCGATAATTGGTAAGAAGGTCCTTCAAGCCGGTCATATGCCTGGAACATCCACTATTTACGTGCCACGTGCTGTTGATAGTTCTTCTCGAATGTTCTTGGAAAAAGAATTAAAGAAAATCATTTAGATACGGGGACCCAAACCTTAACAGTCTTGGTTCTGGGAGAAGATGAATTTGTATAAAAGAAACTATCAACAATAAGTTTTATTATATTTCCTAAAGAGCGATTATCTACATTTCTATTTACAACCTCTGGACAATGCTTGACAATGTGATCATCTTTTCCACAGTTAAAACAACAATATTTTAGGCCTTTTCTTTTACCTTTTTGAATTGGAATGTTATCCATAATAATCTCTTCCTCACACTCAAACATAAGAGAGTCACAATCACTGTAAGTGCACTTCCTTTGATTTGTTTTCTGAGTCAAATGATCTGTCATGATTTGTGGATTCTCTTATCTCTGAAATTTTACGATCATATGAGGATGTTGTTTCACTTAGAGTAGTGATCCGAATGGGAGTGAAAGTGGGAATGGGAAGAGAAATGAATTTTTCAAAACAGTTTGATTTTGAAGAATGTTTATCGTCTTTACTGAGAATACCAACTTTTTCATTAATGCTTAAAACATCAATTTCATTTGATTCAGACATTATGGAATAAGAACAACTGGAATGCAAACTATCCAAACTACAATCTATGCTACTAGAACTATTGTCTACAAAAGACTTTTTAGAATATGAAGAACTAGAACTACTATAGCCAAGACCTCTACTTCCTCCATAATCATAATCTTCCCGAACCTCTTTATGATTCACACCTTCTAAACCTGCAAACAGACTGTTAGTGTCCTTTTTAATTAAATCATTTATAGGATGAGGTGTAGGCATTGGAGAATAGCAAAAGGTGCTAGGCGGTGGGTAAACATGAGTGGTTTCACCATAACCCAACCCTATCTTAATTCTAGCTCCTCTTTGTTTGCTATAGAGTTCCTCTAGCTTCATTCCAGAAATAGTCCATTTATCAAGTTTTGCTTTAAGTTTAGTGGTCTCAAATTCAGCTTAAGTTACCCTTTCTGTCAAAGCATTTACTTCCACGTTTCTTTCAAAAAGAGTTCTTCTTAAATGATTATTTTCTTTTAAAGCTTCATTTAATTTTACAAAAAATTTTGCTTCATTCTTTTTAAGTTCCTCATTTACCCCACCATTTTCTTTTAATATGTTATTCACTTTATAAATTCCAAACAAACGAAGTTTGCAAGCAGATGAACACATGTCTTGAACTACGTCATATGGAATCTCCATTATCTTTTTTCTATAGCTAGGGCTTTCTCACAATTGCACACCCTTGATTCCACCTTCAACTCTTCTTCTCTTACAACTTTTCCATTATCATTCTTCACACTTCCTTTCTCTTTACATTCCCTCTTCCTTTCTGCTTCATTTTTTACTGTCTTTGTAATCTCAGCTACTAGGGTATGATTGATCTCATCTTTAGTTTCAGCTAACTCAGCACTCCAATCGAAGTTAGTTAACAGAGCTATTTCCTTCTTCTTCTTGATTTCTTCCTTATCCTCAATTGAGATAACCCGATTAACTCACGTTCCAGGTTCAGTCACGATGGGAGATGGACATTCTCTCTTAAAATGCCTGAGCTGTTTGCAGTTGAAGCACCTCAGCTTTGATTTATCAAATCCAACCTTTGTATTCTGGTTTCCAAAATTCTTCCTTCTTGTTCTCTCCATGAATCTTCTTGCCCTTAAAGTGATCATAGCCATTTGCCATTGAAGATCAGCTTCCTCCAAATCATCAGGATCCACCTGATACATGTCTTCTGCAGTCATTCCTCTTCCCTTTAGTTCACTAGCCACCAAAGCTTCATAACTATGTTTGAAGAGACCAAATAAAGCCATGCTCTCTGAAGAAACCTATGGAAGACTTGACGATTTTGATGTAGATCCACTGCCTGTAGTCTTGTCGGAAGTGCCTGTCATACCACCATAAGCAGCATTCTGTGAGTAAGCTTAGGATGGAAGCATTGCCTGATTGTATTCTCGTCGTTTTAGGTCTAACTCAAAGGACTTCAACTTATTGATAATATCCATCAGTTTGTAATCCAGAAATCCCCTCTCTTGCCTCAACATCCTCACTTGCAGACTCCACTATGGTGGAAGAGAATTTAGCAGCTTCATGACTTGTTCATTGTTTGACAGCTTCTTATCATACTTCTTCAGTGTGCTTGTAACGGATAGAAAACGGTTTGTGAGATCAGTGAGACTCTTATTTTTGTGTCCAACAAAAGAATTGAATTCTTTTTTAGCTTGGGCGGCTTTATCCTTGACCAATTCCTCATTACCATCATAGAACTCGCACAATGCATCATACAAAGACTTTGCACTTTTATATTCACCAAATCTATTGTAAATTTCTGCTGATAGGCACAAGGTCAGAGCACTGAATGCCTTTTGATCCCGATCAATCAGCTTGATGTCTCTCTCAGAGTATTTTGTCGAATATACAATCTTAATGGTCATATTGTCTTCTACTGAAACAGGCACATGAGGTCGTTTCACAATTGACTCCCATTGAGTGTGATCGGTGTACAGGAAGAAAGCTTTTAAACACCTTTTCCAATCATGAAAGTTGTCACCGTTGATTAGCTTAGGATGTCTATTAGGTGCCACACTCTCAAGATTAGTAAGAGTAAGACTTGTTGCCATTGAAATTTTGATTAAGTCAAAGAATCAGTAGTTTCGCACACAAGCGGCTAGTTTCGCATGAAAAATAGTAGTTTCGCAGGAGCTAATTTCGCACGCAGAAATTAGTTTTGCAACTAGTTTTCGCTGTAGTTTTGGCGACAGTTTCGCCCAAAACTATTGAACTTTCGTTCAAAGAAGAATCAGGATAACTTCACTAGAAAACTAATCGGACCATAGAACTTTCGTTCTAGATTCGCAAAGGAATCAAAACCAACAAAGATCTATAGTTTCGCACTATAGTTTCGCACTAAGAACTCTAGTTTCGCACGATGAATCTGAAAACCCTCTTTTTGCGAAAATGAACTAAAAATCACCAAATCTCACTCAAATAACAATCAATTTGAGATCTGATAATTCCAGAAGGTTCCCAAGCTAACACCACACTTTCCTCAATCAATTTCCATGGAAAACACATGTAAAAGAGCTCCGAAATGATTGAAAAGGTGAATATGTCAAAACTACCCAATAACACAAATAATCAAGAGCACAAAGGCTCTGATACCATATTATTGGTCCAGATGATCATTAGAATGTGCTTTTGATGAAGATTTAACACTAAAATCCACAAGATATCACTAAGTCTAATAGCTTGTGGACCAAGTAATGAGAAAATATGAACCCAAATCAAACATAATACTCATTTGTAAGATGATTTGTGAAGAACAAGAAGACTAATGCTCAAATGTAAGAAATATAAGCTCCTAGCAATATACCAACAATCAATGAACTTAAATCTATAATATCAATAAAGTCCCAAGAGTTATATAATAAAGAACAACGATACATATATATATATATACAGGACCTAGTTGTGCATACAGTTTCCCATACGGTGAAACTATATGCACCATGGCATGCGAGACTACTGAGCAAAACTATAGTTTTGCATGCAGTTTCGCATGCCATAGAATACAAAAGAAGACAAAAGTAAACTAGATCCTATTACAATAATATCTAAGCTATCATAAACTACAACTAAACAACAAAAACAAACAGCAAGGTGAATACCACCCTATACTTGATTATCAGGGAATGCAATTTCTTTCTAGGAATTCAAGTGAAGCAAGTCGACAATGGCATCTTCATAAACCAATCAAAGTATGTGCAAGACATACTTAAAAGATTTCATCTGATGGAATGTAAGGTTTTTAAGACTCTCATAGCCGGAAACCACTCCCTAGGACCTGATCTTTAGGGGGAGTGTGTTGATAAACATCTCTATAGGGCTATGATTGGGTCCCTGATGTAACTTATAGCCAGCAGGCCTGATATCATGTTTGCCACATACATATGTGCAAGATATAAAGCCAACCCAAGATGTCACACTTGGTTGTTGTCAAGAGGATTTTTAGATATTCCAAAGGTGCTCCCAAACTGTAACGCCTTGAATTTTCGATTGAAGGCAAAGTTCTTGCGCGAGAGAGAGAGAGTTCTCGCGCGAGTGATAAAGTTCTCACGTAGAGGCAGTTTTCGTGCGAATAGAAGTTCTCGCGCGAGAACAGCTGCTAGGAGAGAGACACTATAGATAGGTCCATGCACCCAATCTTCTCTACTTTATGCGAAAAGTCCTGTTGTTGTGCTTATGAAGAAAGGAGTTGGTGCTAGGTGGTGTCTAAGGAATGTATTCATCGATATTCGATGTATTTATGCATGTATGAACCGTATGCAATGATATTGCACATGATTATGTAGCTTTTGTCTTGAAACACTCTCAGTTTTGTGTTGTTTGTGTGCAAAGATATCGTAAGGTGAGTTCTAGTCCCCTCTTTTACGTGTTTTAGCATGTATTGGGGCTAATATGCATACCTAAATGAATGTTTTGTAAAGGAATGAAGTTTATAACTGTTATTGTATGTTTTAGGTGTTAAAGTGGTTAAGGAGCGATAACTTGTGGATAAAGTTATGTACAGCAGAAAAGTTATCGCACGAGAGGCGAATTCTCACGCGAAACGTAGTATTTGCGGCTAACGGTTACTTTTCAAAAGTTCTCATGCGAATGATGATGTTCTCGCATGAATGACGATGTTCTCGTGTGAATGACGATGTTCTCGCGTGAATGACGATGTTCTCGCGCGAAGGAGGAGTTGTCGCTCGAAGTGAGAAGTTCTAGCGCGAATGTTCTCGCGTGAAAACTTTTGACTTTTACGTGTTATGTTACCCCGTAAGCGTGCGTTAATAATGACTTAATGATGAACTTAATGCTAATGAATTAAAGTACGTATGTAGATATATTATATATATATTATGATAGTTAAAGGCTAAAGAACGATGATAATTCATATGTGAATGCTAAAGAACAGTTACACTGTTACCCGATAAAGCACAGCTGTGAAAACATTAAAGCGATAAAGAAAACGATAAAGGGAAAGCTAACGTTAAAGTTTGGTTATCGAACAAGTTCGATGATGATGTTGATGATGAATGTGGTTAAAGTTTTTATGATGTTAATGTATGAGACAGTTTTGTTAAAGTAAACCTAGAGCTCACTCGGCGTCACTGATTTTTGTATGCGTATTAGATTGACAGGTATGCTATACATCTTTTAGGGGTGAGCTTGGCATGGATGGGAGAGAGCTACCTGGCACATGATCAAGACTGGCATCCCGACATAGAGCTTTAGATAGATAGTTAAAGTGATCTTTTGATGTAATTGCTTAACGATAGAAATTTGTGTACGTTCCGTTGCGTCTATTAATGAAATTTGATGTTCGAGAACTTGTGTTTCTGATGTTCAAATCCAACTATGGGGTTTCCCAAAATGGGGCCTTACATAAACTGGGCCTTTGGTATCCAAAGAATTCTAACTTTAATCTGTATGCTTATATAGATAGTGACTATGATGGCTGTAACATGACTCCAAAGTCAACATCAGGGGGTTGTCAATTCCTTGGTGGAAGGATAGTCTCATGGCAATGCAAGAAACAATCTTGCGTGTCTGCATCAACTGCTGAAGCTGAATACATTGTTGCTGCAAGCTGCTAAGCTCAAGTGCTTTGAATTCAAAATCAGATGCTGGACTATGGATTCAACTTTAAAGAGACTCCCATCCACATAGACAATATAAGTGATATCCCTATTACAGAGAACCCTATGTAGCACTCAAAGACAAAGCACATCGACATCAAGTATCATTTGATAAGAGATAATTCTGAAAATGGATTGATAAAACTAGTCAAAGTTAACATAAATGAACAATATGCTGATCTGTTCACAAAAGCCTTTGATAAACAGAGATTTAAGTATCTTGTATCAGCTATTGGGATGATTAACTTTGAGTAGATTTTCTTAAATTAATTTCAAGATTACTTTTCAAATATGTGTATCTTAAGTTGTCTATATCATCACTCATTTACGCCCCGTTTATCTTGGAAGAAAATATTTCTAAATGATATTAATTAGACTTTTTGAAAATAAAAGACATATTTTCTTTTGAAAGACATTAAGTTGACTTCGGAAGAAAATTATGTCTTCAAAACTAACAACTACTTCATAAGAAATTTACCTTCGGAAGAAATTCTGAAATATCTTCCGGAGCTTAAATATGCTTCTAAGTACCTGTATGTTTTGAATGGCAATTTTCTTCCGAAAGCAATTAAGCCTCGGAAGCTTTATTCATTCTTTGAGTAAAACTTCTGAAGTTTAATATCTTTCGAAACAAACTTTGTCTAGGAAGTAAAAATACTTTAAGTATTTTTCTTCCGAAGCCATTCTTATCAGATTAAGGAATATCTTCCAAAGTCAAAATTGGCTTCGAAAGTTTTCTCAAAACTTCTGAAGACAAATTACCTTCGGAAGATTTTCTACTTCCAATATAACTACCTTTTTGGGCACTTTTTCAGAGCTGGAACCGTTGTCCGGATTTCAAAGTTTATCCTTATGCATTAACTTTGTCTCAAATCCAAAATATATATATATATTCTTACAACGGTTCCCCTCTTTCTTCTTCCTCTCCATCTGCAAAAATCTAATTCTAAATTCACCCACAAACCAAATTATTCTTAGCTTTCTTCATTCCAAAGCTTTCTAAATGGCTTACCCTAAACCCCGAAACCAACCAGATTTTTCCATGCAACTTCACATACAACATAATCAGGTTGCTTTGTTGTCATCTGAGAATGATCCAGGTTTCTCAGATGTTTGTTGCTTCCTTGCTCTATCAAACTACCTCACAGCGCTCACAATAAATCTTCCACTATATGAAGAACAACTCCTCGAGTTCTAGAGGACCCGCCAAGAGGTGATCTTGGACGGTGAGAAAGCACTGTCTACCATAGTGTAGGGGAGGACAGTTTTCATCACCCCAGCCACAATCAACTCTCATCTATGGCTGGATGATGAAGAAGGTGAACTGTCCTTCCCTAAATCTACTATTAATGAGTCATTCCGACAACTGGGCTATGAAGGGGACTTCACAATCAGAACCTTCAAAAAGGGTAAGGTCTCCTACCAATGGAAGTACCTCCTCCATGTTGTAATCCACTCTTTATCTAATGAACAATAGGACTAAATTCCTGAGGACATATCCTACATAGTCCATGGAATGGTTCAAGGGTCAAGTTCAAGTACTCATAGTTTGTCAATACAAACTTGCTTGCAAACTTGGACTTCTTAGAGTACTACATGCTCCCTAAATATGTTCAACACATTCTTAATTTTGAATTGGGCTCACAGTTAAGGGGAACAAGTACTATTCTTAAATTGGGACAGATAAAGCCTGACATCTTCAAAATTATGAGAAAGACCATTGTTAGCTTCTCAGGGGTAGAAACAACCCTGGTCCCGAAAATGTTAGAGCTCATTGCTCAAGTGACAACTTGACAGCACCGGTCAATGTTGAACCCACACCTTTTACATCTGCACCACCCACACAACCACAAATAACCCTCACCTACTCAAGAAAATCCAAACGATTCCCTGCTCAAACTATTTAGATTGAGCATATCCCCATACACTCACCCATGTAGGAGGAAGTGGAACCAAGAGCTCCCACTTCCCTTAAGGGGCAGACCACTTCCTTTACTTTATTAATCAGTGCTGAGGTTCCTCATGCTCAGCCTGATGAGCTCATTACCCCAACCTTAAGCCTTCACTCTGAGTCTCAAAACTCAGGTGATCAACCTTCAGGGAATAGTTACCATCCCTAGCCATTAGACTTAAACCAACACATCCCTGACCTCTAATTCTATGATGATGAAGATATGGGTTTTAATGAGTACCATGAGTCTCTCTTCTCCTCCCCCACTCAAGGAGAGATGCGTGCTCCTATAACACCTATATCTAGCCCATATCATCCATCCAAAACTAAGGTGGACTTCCCTTAAACATGTTCAAGATGTCCATATGGAAAAGGCTCTCACCTTTGCAAGTGATTACATCATTAAGACCTAAACCATGGCAACCCAGCCCATTGAAACATCTCTTGAAAATGTCATAGTGCTGTGGAAATCCAGCAACCAAGAACCATAAGCTGGTGGTGAGGAAGAAGACTTTGGTCCCATTCTCTTATCCCCCAATGATTTTTCTGATGAAGATGAGGGGAGTCTGCAACTAAAGGTGCAAAATCTGTCAAAAACATACACATATTTAGTTTTAAAGGTAAGTCACCTAGAATTTCATGTGGCTACCTTACAAAGGCAAGTCCGTGACCAGCAACTTGAGATCATCGATCTCAAAGGCAAGTTAGCTGAGAGACCTGCTAGGCAAACTTAACCAGGTCCATAAGAATCTGTAGATATGGTGGACCTAACCCTTAGCTCCCCTATACAAGAGGGTGATGTGTAACACCCGAAAATCTATTTAAAATAAAGGAAAAGAAAAGTATCTTGAAAGAAAAGATAATGGGCACAAGTGGAGGGGGTAAAGTGTACAAAGTACAAAACCTTGTTATTATATGGTTTAAAAGGCATGGCCGCCCATGCCACCACTTTTCACTTTTGCTTTTCGGCTGGAAAAAGAAAGAAGAAAGAAGAGTTGAAGTTTCATTGGTTTCTTGAAGAGAAGCTGCAATTTTGCTTAGGTGAGTATTTTCTTGTGTAATTGGTTCGGTTTCAGCTGAATTTTCAGCTTGTGGACCGATTCTTATGTGTTCTTTGTACTTGGTTTTGTGTTTTGGTGTGTTTAGGTTGTTTGAACTCTTTGTGCCTTCAAGTTTGGTGGAGTTTTGCTTGAAGGCTGCATTGGTAAGTTCTAGGTCCCCTCTTTTAAATGTTTTCTGCTATTTCGGGGGGGCTGATTTGCATATTTGACTGATGTTTTCGAAACAAGTTACGAATTTTCATGTATGGCGCAACGATGTTGATGTTATGGTGTGTTATGTGCTTCTCTTGCTGATCGTTTAAAGTTATGGAGTTCTAAGTGTTAAACAGATAGATCTAAGCTGTGTTCATGATTAGAATAATGACTGGGTGCTGGTAATGGTATAAGTTGCATTTCAGATTAGTTTTAAGGCCACCCACATTTAACAGTTGAATCTTGTTCATGCGCATTTGTTATGTGTTCATGTGCATTTGCTAAGTACTCATCCGCATTTGTTTTCTTCATGTGCATTTACTTAGTCTTCAAGCGCATTTGCTAAGTACTCATCCGCATTTGTTACGTGTTCATGCGCATTTGCTACTATGTCCATGTATACTGCTTTAGTCATCCGCATTCGTTTCATGCGCATGTCCTGATACTTAGAAAATTTCCTGAGAATGTTCATCCGCATTTGTTGTACTCATCCGCATTTGCCTAAGTTCATCCGCATTTGTCTAAAGACTTAGAATTATTCTGAAATTTTCTTATGTGCTGCTTTTTTATGTCTATAATATTTTCATGTTATGTGATTATGTAATGTGCATCTTAATAAGTATTATCCATAACAAGTGGACACGAAAGAATAAAAGAAGAATAGTGAAACTTAATAAAAGTTACCCCGGGCCCATGTGATGAATGAAAAAGCCTTGCAAGCAAAATGAATGGAGGTGCATGGCGTTGTTGTCATTAGCTCAACTGATGTGCGACTGTATAGCCCATGAGGATGCACATCTGGGGTTAATCCTGGGGATTGACCAACAAATGAATGGGATCCTAGTTCATGAGCGGGCTTCGTGCCTAGCATTGTGGATCAACTGTCGAAGGGTTAGCTACCATGATAAACGTTTGCCGACAGGGGTTCGGCAGCTGTTGCCAACCAACAATGTAGGCTCTTGCTTTATGCAATCCTAGTTAATGAAAGAGAAAGATAAAGAAAGAAAGATAATGAATTATTTTATCTGATATGAAAAATGCTATGATTGTCCAACTATGAGGTCTTCGGGAACGGGGCCTTACATGATGCTACCAAAAAGGGGGAGAAAGTCCTACCTACAATCACAGAACCTGGGATTTCTGCCTAGAGTATGGACATAGAGGCCTCACCATCCGCACTTGCAGTTGTCCATACTCAACAACCTCCTCAAGCCCACATTGATGTAGAAGCCCTGATTTAAAGCCTATTTGAGGAGGGCATACAAAGGGCTATGTCTACCCCATCCTACCCTACTGAAAATCCAATAGTTGGATGGAGGTATGATGCTGATACAAGAGGCAATCCAAGTCAAAACCTGAGATACTATAAGAGCTTTTCTCTAGTTGACCTACCACTAGCCAATCCAAGTCAAACCAGGCAAGCTGAAAGGTTAGATGAGAGAATTCAAGAAAGGGTGCTTGAAGAGTTCAAGAAGAGATCCAAATTATATAGACAGAGACTAGCAGAAAGACTGTTGGTCAACTGGATACTGAGGTAGACCATAAGATTAGCTTCGAATGGGAAACCTTGGTTGAAGGCCCAGCAGTTGAACTTATGAACCTTGAGGCAAAAACTGCTTCAGCACCAAGTACCCTCAGTGAGGCACCAACTAGTAAAGGTGTCTCACATCCTCTCCCTAGCCAGAGCTCAAGTTCAACACCAAGCGATGAAGGCCAAGCTCTCCACCTTGAGTCATATAGGGCAATGACTGATAAAAGGAAGAGGAAGATGACCTCTGAGGAGATTGAGGAGGAGAAAAGGGAGAGGAAGAGGAAGGCAAGGGAAGAAAGAACAAGAGAGACCCCAAGCTTTATGCAAACTGCAATAAGGGCTGCCCCCAGGCCTAACACTCAAGAGGATGAGTTAAGGTTGGCTAGATTGAACTATCTGGGTTAAGGAACTACAAGATTGATGAAATCATCCCTCTACCCTTGGAAGAACTAAATGAACTGGCTGACAACAAATTGTCAAAAGAGAGAAAGGAAGCTGAGGCTATAGAGTTGCTCCTCAAGATTAAGGAAGAAAGAAGAAGAAAGAAACTTTACAAAGCTCCTTCCTTCTCTCCAGTTCAAGAAAGCCCTAAGGCAGAGGCTTTGTTAACTAAACAAGAAGCTCAAATGGGTAGGCAACAAGACAGACAAAACATGATAACCTACTTGAGTACCACAGGCCTCTATCAGGAAGTAGACCTACTTCCCTTATCATATGAATACATTGAATTTGAGTATCTCAAGCAGCTCGAGCAAGAAGTATTAAAAGAACATAAAGCTGCTAAGAGGAAGATAAAGGAAGAGGCTGCAAAGTAAAAAGCCACCATCCAAACCAATCAGAAGAAGTCTGCAGACAGATTGAAGATGGTGAGCTTCTTGAAGCTGTATGGGTTCTCCATAAGGAGACTTGGTCCAATGTCTCTATCCACTATGTTTGAGCATATTAGAGTGATCAAGCAGAAGATCAAGAGAGATGAGCTAGTATACTTGCATTCTCCACCAAGTTAGGCTGCACCTGAAGCTGAGATCAAGGTTGAACCACAAGAGACAACACAACCTGGACCTAGTGTTACATCTCAGCCAACTTCATCTTCTGACCCACAACAGGGTCCTGATTCTTCTCCTTCTGAACCTGTGAAGGAAAAGGACCCAACTGAGGAGGACAAACAAGAAACATCCTGTACTCAAGACCACCCTCCTCAGTTGTAATACAGAAAGAGGAAGAGGTATCAGAAGAGACAAGAAGAAGAAGAAGTCCAAGGCATCTACCTTTGCACCTCTAGATGAAGAGGCTAGTCATCCAACTCCAATCCAAGTAGAGCCTCTTACTGCTGAGAGACCCATCTTGTCTTGGGCATTTGCTACTAACCCAGACAGATGGTTGTCACTAGAGATCAAGGAGGTCAAGATGTGTACTTCTGGCAAAACATACTTGATCTCCCGCTACATGATCTCTATGACATGAGAAGATACTTTGAGAGTCTAAGGAATCCTAATCAACTGATGATAAAAGGAATGGTCTTGATTCCGATGAGGACTGTCAACAGATGAAGATCAAGACTCAAAGCTATCCTTCAGTTTTGGTAGCATCAGCCTAGGGGGAGTTTGTAAGAACTATACTTAGAGGCTAATGCAACCAAAGAGCTCGCAGCATGCACATGTGAAGTACAAGGAAAGTTACTTTGAAAGATTTGATACAACTCAATGAAATTCACTAAGTATCAAATCTTCCAAAGCCAAAAAACCATTTCTTCCAAAGCCAAAGATGAAGTCGTCCGAAGCTTCAAGACAAAGTCTTCAGAAGCCAAGAAATTGATTTCTTTCGAAGACAAAGAAGACATGCTTTCTCTGACTCATTTTTGACAAAAGCTGAACCATTTTTTGCTGCCATCTCTGAAGACTCGCCAACTTATACAAGTTGGTGAAACAACTCTACTTTTGTCAACTGTAGATTATGGTCTTAGAGTCTGTAACTTTCTAAACACTTGAGAGCAATATACAGCATTCTTGAAAACCAACTACTTGTGTTCTTTTTTTTTCTTTTAATTTTGTTCTTTGTTTCATTCAACTGGTTTCCTATTTGATCTGTTAAGTATTTTAAGTCTCTCCAATCTTTGTGAAACTACTGCATTGGTCCCCTGCCCCGGTCCTGCATGAATTGGCGAGAAGTATGTCTTTCATATTAATACTTTAATCTTTATTTTTTAATAGTGTTATAAATATATTTGGTTATATTAATATTTGTAGGTTTATTTCAAATGAATTCCACAAAGTATTTATTTTATACTACGTTAGTTTTTACGTGCACCTTGGGACACATATAAAAATGTCCCGAAGGATGAACTTGCCAATATGTATAAGCGGTATAAGGTAATTTAGTAATTATATATGTGTACATCTTGTGTTTATTAGTTTTAACTTTATATGTCCGGGCAAGATGTTTATAAAGGATTTCATAACATGCTAAAGCGACATTATAGAGATATCATGAGTAACTTGAGAAACAATCTACACAAAAAGCTATAGCAGTAGCTATACATGTTATTCAACCATAAAATTTCAAGGACATCAACATAATTCATAACTTTCCCCTTGATTTGGTAGCTCATAGCGTATGGTAGGAGTTGTGTGATGTAAGCAACTTAATAGATTCTTATATTTTAGATATTTTATTATTTTACATACTAAACATGTATTTTTATTTTTTATAGACATGGAGCACTGATGAATGGCAAAAGAAGTCAGAATCGTAGCACGCAACTACGAGAGTGCTTATGGTAGGGGCAAAACTTTTCGACACACGGGCTAGTTGATAGGATATGATGAGCATCCGATTAGACTAGTAAGCTAATCAGTATTTTAACACTTATTACATTAACTATTATCTATTTTTATTTAGCAAAAGAAATTGGGTATGGAACCTTTATTCAAAGAAATATTCCTTCATACTCACCTCACCAAGAAGTTAAAAACAAGATTTTGGGCCTAAGAGTTTGACATTAATAACTTGGAGGGGATGGAGTTTTGCACCGACCGATCTAAACAAGCTTACGTAAGTTATATTTATCATTTTTAATATATTAATCATATCAACATTTAGTACATTAAAAATCATGTTTTAATGAATTGTAGGATGACTATTTTGCAAGAGATGACAAGGGTGTATAGGCAGAACTTTACTAAGGATGATCCCGATGTGTGGACGCATGTGCAAGCAAACGATTGCACAAGTCGGGTATTCAGGATAAAATCTTTGAATCTTAATTAAGTGATGACTGGGACACCATCCTCATCTTATAGGATTGTGTCATCATATACTGAGTATCGACAAGCAGATTTAGAAAATTTTCTCTGTATTTTTAGCAAAAAAAATCCGGATTTCTTTGTTTTATTAAAAAAGTTTTAATTAAAAAATAATTGCATTGCAAATGCGTTAGAAATTTGACACATGGGTTCTTAAAAATTGTAGCAAAGCGTCATTGTTTAAAAATACGTATTTTATCATAATAATAACTGTGTAGCAAATGCGTTGTTGTTTCAAAATATATATTTTGACATTGTGTAGAAAATCTTTCATTGTTTTAAAATGCATATTTTGACATTGCCTAGCAAATTCATCGTTGTTTTAAAATACGTATTTTGACATTGCGTAGCTAATGCGTCACTATTTTAAAATACGTATTTTATATTAATAATAATATTGCATAGCAAAAGCATTGCAATTCAATAATTAGCTCCAGAATGATTAAATTATGGTATTAGGATAAGGCGTGGGAAATGCGTAGCAGGTTCCCACGCCCTGTTTTTGTCACAAATATGCCGTATATTGTGTCGCAAGTATGTCATAAACCGTTTGCCACCAGCATTTTTCTGACAAAATGTTTTGTCCCAAATCCGTAAAAAAATATGTTTTCCTACGCATTTACAATAGAAAAATGCGTAGCAAATTCTTTTTTTCTAGTAGTGTAAACGGGCAGTAAGTTCTGCTAAGGAGGCCCCCGTGAAAATTTAACGAATTCGCTTGAAGGGAGCTCTACTCTTCGACCGGCTAATATCCTTGTGTTTGGGTGGGAAAGAGGAAAACATGTTTGTGTAGATCTTACAGGAGTGTTTCCTCTTGTTGCATTTAGGGACAATGGTTTTGTTGTAGATCAAGCTGCACTGAAGGCAGAATCAGGTGAAATTGCTAAACACAAGAAAGCTTGCTTAGAAAATCATGATGTGTTTATCCCTTTTGTTTTTGATACGTTTGGTTACTCGCCGCTCAGGCTGTGGACCTTCTAAATGGGGTTCAACTAGTCGTGCATAGTAATTTTTCATCCTCTATGTCTCAAAGCTTTGCTTTTAGTAGAACTGGGTTTGCTATTCAAAAGGAGGTTGCGGTGCAACATGTTGCTCGTTTACCTGCTACTTTAGTATAACATTCTATTTGAAATGGATGGATTCAATGATCGATTAAGTTAAAAAAATGATTACTAAGATTTAGAGAACATGCATGATTTAAATAAATGTGATCGGAAGTTCGACATAGTTGAAAAAAGAGTAGCTGTTTAGTCCAAAATAACAATGAAAAAGGAACTAGGACCAATAGTGGTATAGTATGCTCAGGCATTCTTCACACATACACCACTACCAAGAAAATTATATAAACTTTTGGTTACAATCACGTCTGGGTACAAGATTCTAACTTCTGATGAAGAATATTGTCATAGATTAATGGTTAATCTAGTCTATTAACATAAATTGAACAACCCAAATTAATAAGACATCCTAGTTAGTAGATTAACTCCAAATCTAACCTATATTAAGCTAGTTCATATTCATCTTCACACCAATACCATTCCTCCACCACATGTAACACCCAAAACTCTAAGAGAAAAGAAAAAAGAAGTAAGGAGGATGGGTTTAAAGAAGTTGAAGAGCCAAAGGTGACAAAAGCAAAAGATTGTCCTTGTGTGGGTATAAAAAGGAAGGGTCACCCCTTCCCTCATTTTCCATGCACACATGTTACGCTTAGAGAAAGAAAGCTCAAGGTTAGAGAAAAAGAGAGAGAAGAGAGAGAGTTGAAGAATTCATCAAATTTATTATTTTTATCATACTTTAACATAGATGTAGGTTACATTTAAGCTTTAAAGATGAATACTATGTGTTTCTATGCATAAAGTTTGAAACTTTACATGTGCAATGTAGATCTCGAGTTCTATCCTTGATTCTAGGGTTTTTGGGCGAAAGCTTGAAAAAGATGAGTTCTAGATCCCTTTACTTTCATGTTGTCTACTTTCTTGAGGCTGATATGCATATCTATATAATGAACCTTGATTAGATCTATGTATTATTAAATAAACTGATACTTTTATATGAAAATGATGTTTCCAGCATGTTTTAAAATGATGATTCATGCATGGTATATTCTAAGAGTGAACCCTAGTCATATGAGGTTTAGATCTATGGAATAGGACCATGAATTACTTAATTTTTAGAAATACTAAGAACAAAACTAGGCAAAAGGTTAGTTCATCCGCATTTGTCACCTCACCCGCAATAACTAAGTGTTGGTCGTCCACATTGGTTGTTCGCATTAGTCCTTTATCAACATTTGTCACCTCATCCACAATGACTAAGTGTTGGTCATCCGCAGTGGTTGTCCGCATTAGTACATTATCCGCATCTATCATTGTTACCCATATTAACTCAGTGTTGGCCATCCATATTGGATGTCCGCATTAGTTGATTACCCACATCTCTTACTGTCTACATGGACTGTCGCTCGCTTTAAGTAAGTCAGCCACTTGAACTATCGTTCGCATTAAGTAAGTCATCCGAATTAGCCTAGGTAATGCTACCCTCATTAGGTGACCGAATATTTTATTATGGCTTTGACTAAGTTGATCGGGTTTCTAGATGAGTATTTCCTCAATACTTGATTCTGTTATATAAATTATATAAAGGTGTTATCTAATGTTCTATGTTATATGACTTTATAAAGGTTATCCTATAAGCTATTACTTATGATAAAGTGGAAGGTTAAATAATGAAAGAATAATAGTGAAACCTAACGGACGTTACCCGGGCCTTGATGAATGAAAAGCCTTGCAAGCGACTTTATTTATGTAAGTCAGATGAATGGAATGACCCTTATTCATGAGAAAGGATGCATGCCTTACGGTGTGGGTTAACTATCAGGGGTTAGCTACCACTTTATATGTTTACTGGTTGTGGCACTTGTTGCCAACCATATGTTTGGGCTCTTGCTTTGTGCAAGCCTAGTTTATAAAAGAGGAAAGATAATGATAGGCGTATAAATGAACCAAACGTTCATGAACTATTCGGCGAAAAGTTCGTTTATGTTCATTTATTTAGGAAAAGAACGAACATGAACAAAAAATTTATGTTCGTTTATTTAAACGAAAAACATGAACACTTGTTATGTTCGTTCGTTTACGTTCATGAACGTTTCTTTATGTTCGTTCATTTAAGTTCGCTTATGTTGTTCATTTATGTTCGTTTATTTATATATATTAATATATTAGGGTATTATGTGTTAATATTTAGTTATGTTTTTTTTGGTATTGTTCATTTATGTTCATTTATTATTGTTCATTTGTGTTCGTTTATGTTCGTGAAGTGTTCATTTAGCTTCTTAACGAACAAACATGAAAAAAAAACGAATATTTTTATTTTCTTAATGAACGAACGTGAACAAAAAATCATGCCCGATAACGTGTTCGTGTTCGTCTTCGGTAAAAGTTAAATGAACGAACACGAACATGCTGATGTTCGTGTTCGTTCGGTTCATTTACATGCCCAATAATGAATGAAAAGAAGATAATGAACACGATAAAGGATGTTATGAAAGTCAATTAGACTGATATGTATGTTTAAATGTGTGTTCATTAAAAAATGTTAATACTATATTTTCTATATATTATAAAAACTATAACTCATTCCGCGCTGACTTTGTATGCATATTAATTGGCCGGAATGATGAAAGCTAAGGATGGCATGGGGAATAAGGCTACTTGACGAGCTGAGATTGACATCCATGTTTATGATCTCATATTTTAATTTGAGAAAACTATTTCAATGTTTAGAATTAAGGACAAATGTTTATTATTCATGATTTATGCTATGTTATGAATGATAAGTTTTTCATTGCAATTTTTTGTTCAGTATATAATGTTTTTAGCTATGAATGACTAACTGTGAGACTTTCCGGTAACGAGACCTTACACACATCACCATATAATACCGATGGTCGGTCTCTATGTGCAAAAAGAAAATGAAAATGAAAATGATGAGCGATCAAGGATGATAGAGTGTTGGCGATGTGGTGACCGATGGTCAGGCTCTATGTGTCCTAGCCTTAATTGTCATTCATAAACCCTGGAATGATGTTGGTGGACAGTGAATTTGATGTGGGACTGAGCGATCGAGGATGATGTAGTGTTGGCGACTATCGTAGACCGTAGGTGGCGATGGGTAGTGTTGGTGTTAGGATCATGAGGTGTATGAATGATTTTTATAAAATAATGGAAATAATACTTTATTGATGACCTTTACTGCTTGTATCTTATGCTTGGAAATGTGTACATTCGCTTTCATCTGGTTCTTTTCTACACAACGTCTGCAAGCAGTTACGTTACGTTCCCGAGTTTAATAAACGAAAAAAAAGAAAAGAAAAGAAGGGAAAGGAAATTAGCGAGGGAAAATAAATGAAGAGAAATGAAATTAAGGAGAGAGAAGAAATGGAGAGAAGGGAAAAAAACATATTAAATTTTCGTGTTTCAGAGAGTTCGAAGAAAATGAAAAGAAAGTAAGAATTTTATGTGTTCATTTCATTTCTTTTCTTTTCATTTCATTCCAGAAAGTTAGAAGGGAAAATTCTTAAATTTTCCTTTCATTTTAAAAAGTTGTAAAAAACTAGAGAACACAAAGTTTTTTTTTGTTTCCTTCCATTTTTTTTCTTGAAAAAACTCAAGAACACAATTCTTTTCACTTTCCATTATTTTTTTTTCATTTCTCTTCGTAACTCTGCATTCCCGAGTTTATTAAATAAAAGAAAAAAAAAGGAAAGGAAATTAACAAGAGAAAAAAAATGAAATAAAGAGAGAAAAGAAATGTAAAGATATTAAATTTTAGTGTTTTTGAATTCGAAGAAATATAAAAAAAAATAAGAATTTTACGTGTTTCATTTACTTTCTTTGTATTTTCTTTTATTTCAAGAGGAAAGTTGTAAAGAAAAGTTCTTGAATATTTTTCTTTTATTTTTTTCATTTTCTCATTTTACGTGTTTACGAACACAAAGTTTTTTCGTTTTTTTTCCGTTTCTATTCTTAAAAAAAAAAATCACGAACACAAATTTTTTTCAATTTTCGTTCACTTCCTTTCATTGACTCGGGAACACAGGGTTAGTTCATCTTCATCCGCTCGTTTGAACCAGTGGATACGTCGATCCATACAGGTAAAATATACTCAAACAAGCGTGTTTATCTGTCAAATTTCTATATATCATATATGGTTGCCAAATTTCTTTATCTCTTTTAGAGTGGTCGTCTTCATTGATAATACATGCTTCTATGTTCATTCGCGAATGTCATTGTAACATAATTTGAAAAAAAGGCACCTCTTATTGGGTACATCTTACGTTATCAACATCGAATTTGAGACACTTCTGTATTGATTTGAAGTTTAAATTAATCATTTGATCATGTTAGAAATCAAATTGGAATCGTTTTAGTTCAGGACTGACTTGCTTCAGTTTCAATTCAAAACCCTAATTCATTAGTTTTGTTTAATTATATAATTTTTTTTTGTTTGATTGTGCTTTCAAATTGTTGAAGAAAGCTTTTGTATTCAACCGTTTTCAATTGAGTGGCAAGGATTCAATGTTTTTATGGTTTTGATGATGTTCGTAGAGCCGTGTTAATCATAAACCCTAATCCTTAATCCATAAACTCAAGTGGAACATATTGATTTACACTTGAAGGCCCTGATTGGATAAAAAATTGTTGGTGGGATAGGGAAATCCATCATATATCAAGAAATTAAAGAAAGATATCTGTTACAGCCATGATAAAACTCTTTGATGCTCACTGCCACCTACAAGACCCGAGAATCTTTAACAAGGTCCCGAAGCTCATCAAGACAGCTCTAGAACATGACATACATCATTTTGCAGTCAATGGGGTCTGTGAGAAAGACTGGCACTTGGTGAAGGAGATGAGTGACAACTATCCTAGTGTCATTCCATCATTCGGGCTGCACCCATGGTTCATCATGGACCGGACCCCCAACTGGCTGACTTCTTTAAGGGAGTTCTTTGATGCCAACCCTTCGGCTGCGGTAGGAGAGATCGGTCTGGACAAGGGGTCGCATGGAAAGACGATTGATTTCGCAGATCAGGTTGAAACTTTCAGTCAGCAGCTTCAACTTGCTAAAGAACTGAAAAGACCGGCTTCTGTGCACTGTGTGCGCGCTTTTGGTGATCTTCTTGATATAATGAAATCTCTCGGGCCATTTCCCGAAGGTGTAATCTTGCACTCTTACTTGGGCTCTGCAGAGATGGTTCCTGAATTTGCTAAACTCGGGGCTTATTTTTCGTTCTCGGGGTTTCTTATGGCAATGAAAGAAACCAAGGCAAAGAAGATGCTGAAAGTTGTACCTTCTGATAGAATTTTACTGGAGACTGATGCACCTGATGCATTGCCCAAACCGAAGAGTTCAGAATCCATTTTTTGGTTGAAGAACATGAAATTAATGGAGACCCGAAAGAAATGCTTAATCATCCAGCCAATATCCACTTTGTGCTTTCTTATGTTGCATCTTTGCTTGATCTGTCTAAAGAAGAAGTCGCGGATGTAAGCTACAGAAATGCAGTGCGGTTGTTTTCTTATGAAGGATCTAAACTACAAGAAGGTTAGTTCAGTATTATATCTTGTTCTGTATAGTATACATATAAATTTGCTTATTTTATAGATGTCTGTTTAAAGAAAGTGTGACATTTACAAATTGATTATAATTTTCGTTTTGAACATCATGTTTTCATTATTTATGGTGTTATAGTTGATTTTTTATAGCTTTATAGCTACAAATGTTGGATGGGGTGTTAAGGGTGTGCATTGGCTAGAAACCTGACCAAAAGTGGATAATAGAAGATGATGGACCAAAAAACCGAACATGTTCAAACCAGTTGGTAGCAGTTTAGAACTGGCTCAGCCTCAAACCGAGCCATTAACTGAATACATATTTAGGCTAAAACGATGTTATTTTGAGTTTATATAACAAATATTTATGGGTCGGTCCCCATTTTGAATCAGACCAAAGCTGAGCACCAATTTTTGGAAAAAGCTTGAATTGTGAATCAGACCAAAAACAAGTTTATGGGATCATTGATCGTGGAGAACCATGGAAATCATAGATGGTACCAGTCTGGTTTGCGGGTTTGGTACTCTGGTTTTGTTGATCTAGACCAAGTTGTGCAAACCCTTGGAGATCAGGCAACTCGTGAATTTGCTTTGCTACTGGCATCATTATTATGCCAACTTCTTTATTACAAGAAAATAAATGTGATATCATTTCTAGTAAATAACTTTTCTTGTGTTACTGTAATGGGTTTTATGCACGTGTTTTTAGTGTGTATCAAATGTTTCATTGTTTCAAGTTTGATTAGTTGTTGTAAGGGTTTTGATGCGCATGTTTATTATGGTGCGTCAACCTTCACAAAGTTTAATTCATTGTTATGATCTTTGATGCACATGTCCTCTTACAAGAGTGTCAAACTTTCTAACCTTTGATTTACTGCTATAGTGACTTTTAATGTTTGACATTAAATCACTCCACAGTTTCATCTTTGTTTTATTTTGTTGTTCCAATGTAATTTATTTCCACAATAGTTCAAGAGCATGTTATTCATATACATTGACACCACCATTTTTACATAAATGTCACCCAGCGTGTCTTGCATATATCACATATAGTTCATTGCTGACAATCAACAAAGCTCACAGTTGGGCTATACTATAACTATTATTTCAAAAAATAAAAAAAATAAAAAAACTAACTAAACATGATCTTTTCTTTCTTCAGAATATTAAGAATAATTTTTTGTTTTAGTTGATACTTGAAATCACCCAAGGAAAAATAAAGTCTGCATTTAAGAAGTCACATAAAAAACAACAGAGTAGTTTTTTTGAACGTTTGTGTGCGCGCCACTGTGTGTATCAAAATACCATAAGGTATTATGATTCCAAACATATTGAAAACTTAGGTAGACCAAAGCATGGATGTAGGACTCTTATGGCTTCGTAGTTATTTTTTAACAAGTCTGCTTCAGATGAAAAATATAGCAAAGCAATCTATGAACCTAAAAAAAAGATAAAATTAAAAATATTTAGCAGACCATTAAACATGGGATTCACTTAAATTTGAAAGGCAAGACAAGAAGCATTCACCAAATCCACTTGATTGAGGAACAAATGAACAATCACTGCAAGAAGTGCAAGTAACCCATAAAAAATGTTGCTACAGATGTCAATCTGAACACCTGGAGAACCCAACTTCGCTTTAGTGAACCACAGCCTGCATAATTGTTCTGCAACACATATATACACATTTGACTTTGTTAGTCGTATTTTTTTCAAAAACTTCATGATTATTTTGAAACATACAGCTTTTGTAGGAAAACTAATAATCCTAATAAAGCCTACAAGCAAGTAAGCAACAACATCAATTGAACAATGTAAATGATAAATCAGTGACAGAATCCATGTAAATTTGTTATAGCAGAGCATTAGGTTTAAAGTTTAAAAGATCAACATGTATCCTGGTCAGTCTATCAATAATCAATAAGTCTGATTTTTTTAAACAAAAAACATGCTAAAAAATCAGGCTTAGGGGATACATATTTAAGAAAAAACCTAAGAATAAAGAATCTATCTACATTTGTTGTCCTACCACAAATGTTAAATTAACAGAACCCTCTAAGAACATGATCACTGACGATAATGTATATTTCATAAGAACAATAAAAAATAATGTGAACTAAGTATCGAAAATTTAAAATAAAGCACATTTATTAATTTTTATGGTTTTTTTAATGAGAATATGAGATTACTCGCCGAAGTAAGGGTCGGAGGTGCCAACAACGTTGAATAAGTTTGATAACCCAAATCATAAACTTCAATTTCCCATTAAGACATACCCCGTGAAGTTTAAAGATGTAAAACTAACAAATATATTCAAATATCAAGTAAAGATCCTAGAAAGATGATATATAAATTACTTTATTTTTAAAAATATACATATTATCATTTCAAGTCAAACCCAATACCCTCTATTGCAAAAGTCTATATGGATTCCGATTAGAACTCAAACAAAGAGTTTTTAGATTCATAGGTTCAAATTTTAGATGATATGCGAAGTCCAAGTAAGCAATAAAAACATATAAACTTACCATTTTGTGGCGCTAACATGTTGAATATCAACAATCTATAAAGAAACAAAAACATAAGCATACATCCAACGTCAAGAATCAAATAAATCATAAAGTTCCTCATAAATGCCAAAGTTCTACCAACTGAAATGTATTTATTTAATTTAAAGAATTAAACATGAACAGATATAACAATATTATTATGAAAAATGTACACGTTATAAAAGATTGAAACTTCGAGATAGCAAACAGCCAAAAGTTTAAATTAATAATCATGATGAACATCAATGAGAAGGTATCCTTGAAAGTAGTTAATTCCTCATCTATACTGCCGCAATTCCACAAAGTAATATGCTAAAAACATCAATTTCTAGTAAAAGAACCAAAAGATACATCAATATATTTTCACCAAAAAGAAACATCAATTTCTGCTGCCACAAAGTAAGCTTTGTAAGAAAGCAACTCAAATCAGTACATAAAATATATACAATCAATAGATCAAGTCAGTAACAATGTGACAATCAACAAATATTGATGCTATATCATGTCAGTAACAATGTAAATAGAAAGATAATCAACATATATTTCACATAAATTAGGGAATTCACATGCAAATTGTGAAGATCAAGTCACTAACATGAAGAATCAATGCTAGAGAGAGATTTTACAGAAACTTAAGCCAGAAAATCAGATTTGCAGATTCGTATTCAATCGGATATTATACAGAAAATCAACAAATATAGATGAATTTGTGAAGATCAGTCAGTAACATAAAGAATCGAAGCTAGAGATAGATTTTTACGTGTTTCTTAAGTAATGAATGCTTGAATAAGACGAATAAAGATGAAAAGTAAAGAGAAAACACTTCATAGTTGCATGATTATATGGAAGCGCTTGGAAGGAAACATGGTTTTAGGAATAGAAAGGGTAAAGAGAAAGTAAGAAAAGAAGAAAGCATATCATCCGTTTAGTAAGCGGTTCAAGTCGGATCCATAGATCAACAAGTATTTCATTTTCGAATCTTCGTGTTTAGGCGGGAAAAGGTAAGAAGTGATGCTCTAAATACGGGACATGTGTCCCAAGAAACTTTTATTAACTATTATACATAGATATATAGATTCATTTTTTTAGTCAATATAAAAAGAGCATATTAAACTTTTTTATTAGTATTTATAAAAAAAACATATTAAACTTCATATGTATAAGTATAAATACATAAATAAAATAACTATTTACTTTATTTTTACTAGCAGGATAAAGAAAATGTCAATTGTTATATTGTATTAACTAGAATTTTACCCGCGTGTTGCCGCGGGTTTGATAATTTCGTTGTGCGCGTTGCAGAAGAAACATATGAAATTATGGGCACTTGCAGTTATATAACAATATTGATATTCTTTGTTTGATATCGGTTTCATTTTTTTACAGTACTAACATGTTACTCTCAGTCGTTGTGATTTTGCAATGCCGACAAACATTATATTTTGAATACAACCTCCTTTTAAATAAATTTATATCGGAAGATCAAGAAAAAAAACTAAACACAACCATAAATAAGGTTTTAAAAAAAATAAGTTAACTAACAGAATTTATTGAAACAAAAATCAAATTAGTAAAAAAATAATGGGTTAAAAGTGTATAAAACAATAAAATCTAGAGGGGTAAAGTTAAAACTTTATAAACTTTTAAGCTAAATTTTAAATTTTAAAAAATCGAAGGCCAAGATTATAAATGTGGTTAACTTAAAACGGTGTTACCAATAATGTAAATATCGTAACCCTTGCTTATTCATCCGATCTTCTTAAAGTCAAAAAACTTGAAACCATTCTGACAAAAATACCCCTCATCCCTTCTCATATTTTCCACCCATGACCCATGCCTCCTCTTAAAATCTCCCGATACGTTCGTCACCCCTGCCTTAGGTGCCTTCGTAGCTCGACTCACAGAGTCCACCAAACGCGCCATTACCAGTGGTAGATCGGACCACCTTCTCTGAACCGAGATCCTTCACCCATGCAACGACAACTTCTTTCGCGTGAATTACGTCACGTTACTCTCTGTTGTGCTCGTGATTTCACTCGTTTCGTATCTGTTCTCTCTCGTCACGAAGCACCCAACGGAACCTTTCGTACCGCCATTCGAAGCACCGTAAGCTGTCGGGATTTAACCGGAACACGACCTTCACCTTCCAATCTGAGCCGGAAATCCTTCACTGCCGTCGTGGGCTCTCTCTCTCTCTTTTTGTGAAACTGACATTAAAGCACGTGAATTCAGGTGTCATTTCCCAACGGCCATACAAACAACCCATGCTTGAGTGCTTGTACACTATGCTTGCTTTTAATATTATAAATCGCCGTAGAAACTCCACCAAATGTTTTAATATATATTATAGTTAACAACCAAAAAATTATATAATGTAAATTTAATAATAACCAGCCTTACTTTGATTTATCTTACATATATATTCAAAGTCAGTATTGTTGTTTGAGTTATAGTTTGCTTTGAAACATAAACATTCGTATATTGGGAGCATATAAAACCTTATATGGTAATAGGAGGGAAGTCATAACAGTCATTGATGCATCTTTAACACTAAAAAAGTGGGTTTGCATACATAACATAGATTAATCATATGTAAAGATCAAAGGGTAACTTGCATATACATAAGTACAAGACTTCAGTTATATACTTGTACGAAACAAGACCCCTCGTAACCATGTAATGCACGAAGTAAAGCAATCAAATGCTTGCCCTAGGCAATATTCTAGTACATGCCTACACAAGACAAGACTCCAGTGACCATGTAATGCACAAAGCAAGGCAATCACACTCTTCCAAGACTCCAGAGACCATGCAATGCATATAGCAAAGAAATTAAATTTTGTAATAGGTAAGACTCCAGTGACCATGCAATGCATGAAACAAAGAAATCGAATGCTTACAAGACTCTAGCGATCATGCAATGCACAAAACAAGGCAATCGAATGCTTACAAGACTCTAGGCAATCGAATGCTTGTATTAAGCAAGACTTGGGTAACAGGTAGACCACAAAAGGGCTTCACGACATGGAAATCAAATAACATGTTGACCTTAGATAATAGTGATATACATTAAACTTTCTAACATACATGAACTTCTTAGTTGACATGTTTGGACATGCATAAGGAAAATATTCTAAGCGTCCTAAGATATGGGTAGTCAATAAGATGCAGGTGGTATATTTCATGCGGGTGTAACATCCAGAATTTCATATTAATGTGTAAAAAGAAATTAAATGGAAGTTTGTGATTTTAATAAAAGACAAGGGACAAAAAGTGGGTTTTTAAAACATAACCCTAATATCCCTCGGCTATATAAGGAAAGAAAGCAGTCTATTTCCTATTTCTTGCACTTAAAAGCATTTCCATAAGGAGCTAGAGTGAGAAAGTTGTAGCTTAGAGATAGAAATTCAAGAAAACACACAAAAAGGTATGGATTTCTTATACTTTTTCATATATCTAAGCTAGATCTAGGTTCACATAATGTTTATGATTTGTTTAAATGAATAAAGCTTGTAATTTTACATGTGTATGTGGATTCCTACTTGTCTCTTATCTATAAAGGTTACTTGATGCTCCATATTATATATATGATGAAATGATAGATATCATAAAAGTATTATGTATAATAAAGTGGAATATTAATGGATGAAAAATGACAGTAAAACCTAACAAAAAGAAATGTAGCCCCAGAATGAGAAACCTTGCAAGCATTGATGAATGGACTTCATTTATGTGAGTCAAATGAATGGAATGGACATAAGTTAAGTGAGTCACATGAATAGAATGGACCTTTATGCATTGATAGTCTTGTAGTATGGGCCAACTATCAGAGGTTTAGCTAATCGTGAAAAACGTTTGCTAACAATGGTTGACATTTGTTGTCAATTAGATGTTTAGGCTCTTGTTTAGCGCCACCTCAGTTTATGAAACAAGATAGATAATGAATGAAATGAAGATAATGAACACAATAAGGGTTGATATGAAGGCTAATTTGACTGATATGAATGATAAATGTGTGTTCATTAAAGGAAATAAATATATATTTTCTATATATCATAAAACTAAAACTCACTCAGTAACATTGATTTTTATATGCATATTAGTTGACTGGTGATAACTGAAGCTGAGGATGGCTTGGAGAATGAGACTACTTGACATCCAGAGATTAGTATCTTTGTTTAATTTTTTTTAACAGCAAATATACAACCCTACTTCAAAGGATATGTATTATCTTAATTGAGCCCACCTATTCGTTTTCTAGTTGGGACCGCACCCCCCAATTCCCTCAGGAGGAAACCCATTACTGGGAAAACCTCATGGCTCAACTTCAAGCATTTTGCTCAGAGTGAAAGTTGAACCCATAACCTCATATTTATATGTCATGTATATCTCACTTTAATCAGTTGAGCTAAGGATCATTAGTATATTCTTGTCTAACCATATTTGTTTAACTGAATGATATATTACTTTAAGATACAATTTTTAATATTACGATTTAAGGACAAATGTTTGTTATTGACAAGTATGGTTATGAAGTGAATGTCTTTAAGATTTCCGCTGCAATGTTATATTTCAATAACGTATTATGTAATATTTTATTTATGATTGACCAACTTTAAGGACTCACGGGTTCAAGACTGTATAGCGGGTGAATAAATAGTGCTCGAGAATTTCACTAAGTATGGTTAGACGCGGGTCGAGAGGATAAACATTATCATTTGGATGTACAACTTCAGATGCGAGTAGCCAACATCTTTAAATATGACTAAGTATATGCAAATAACAGTGAACATTTCATCTATGGTGCCAAACATTATGCATATCATCTCAAATATCATAGAAAAACATAAAGGGATGGGATCTATAACTCATATTATGAAGATTAATGAAGAAATCCTAGAATCCTTTGAACTTTTTTAATATGTCTAAGAACATATCATAAAGTTGTTAACTTTAATCATGAAATGTATTTCAACATCACCTACGCAAGATTACATGCCTAGACCTATGATTTGAACATAAAATATGAGAGAAAACATTATCTTTCTTGCTAGACCCAAGCTTTTCTCAAGATATTGTAAATTATAATATACTCTTGTAAAGGTTATTTTATTTGTTTTATTTTAACTTAGCAGAAAACTTTTTTCTTAATAAGAGTTAATCTTAATATCTAACTTGTTATAAAAGCAAAATCATATAACGTAAATCTTTTATTAATTTTGTTTATCATAACGTGGATGAATAATTCTTGTGAAAAACTCAATCCAACCTTAATGCACCCTTAAAAAATGATTTTAGGAAATATTATATTATATTATGAAGTCAACGAAATTGCTTTATGCATCAGTTTAACTACTCGTTCGGTTCTTTTATATACAAAATTGCACTTCATCTTCATCTCCTCGTTTGAATCAGTGGATTCATCGATCCATACAGGTATGAACATGCTCAAACAATTTTGTTTTTGTGTCAAATTTCTATATATCAACTTTCATCTCTGTTACACACGTCGTCTGCATTGATCATACATGCTTCTGTTTTCATTTGCGGATCTCGTTGTAACATACTTGAAGAACAACGCCTCTTATTAGGTGAATGTTACGCTATTAAAGTCAAATAGGAGACACTTCTGTATTGATTTGAAGCTTGATTAATCATTTGATCATGTTAGAAATTGAATTGGAGCCGTTTTACTTCAGGACTAACTTGCTTCAGTTTCAATTCAAATCCCTAATTCATATCCAATTTCTTGATAAATGATGGATTATAACTTTGTTTTGTTTGATTCTGCTTTCAGTTTAATGAAGAAAGCTTTTGTATCTATCTGTTTTCAGTTGAATTGCAAGAATTCTATGTTTTTATGTTTTTGATGATTTCAATAACCCTAATCCCTAAATCTTAAACTCAGATGGAACATATTGAAATTCCTGATTATTATAAATAACTGCTGTTGGGTTAGGTGAAATCTATCATTTATCAAGATATTGAAGCAAGATATCTGTTAGAGCCATGGTAAAACTCTTTGATGCTCACCGCCACCTACAAGACCCGAGAATCTTTAACAAGGCCCCAAAGCTCATCAAGACAGCTCTAGAAAACGACGTACTTCATTTTGCAGTCAACGGGGTCTCTGAGAAAGACTGGCACTTGGTGAAGGAGATGAGTGACAACTATCCTAGTGTCATTCCATCATTCGGGCTCCACCCATGGTTCATCATGGACCGGACCCCCAACTGGCAGACTTCTTTAAGAGAATTTTTTTATGCCAACCCTTCGGCTGCAGTAGGAGAGATTGGTCTGGACAAAGGGCCGCTTGGAAAGACGATTGATTTCGCGGATCAGGTTCAAACTTTCAGTCAGCAGCTTCAACTTGCTAAAGAACTGAAAAGACCGGCCTCTGTGCACTGTGTGGACGCTTTTGGTGATCTTCTTGATATAATGAAATTTCTCGGGCCATTTCCTGAAGGTGTAATCTTGCACTCTTACATAGGCTCTGCAGAGATGGTTCCTGAATATGCTAAACTCGGGGCTTATTTTTCAATCTCGGGGCATCTTATGGCAATGAAAGAGACCGAGGTAAAAAAGATGCTGAAAGCTGTACCTTCTGATAGAATTTTACTGGAGACTGATGCACTGATGCAGTACCCAAACGCAACAGTTCAGAATCCATTTTTTTGGTGGAAGAAGATGAAAATAACGGGGACACGAAAGAAATGCTTAATCATCCAGCCAATATCCACTTTGTGCTTTCTTATGTTGCATCTTTGCTTGATCTGTCTAAAGAAGAAGTCGCGGATGTAAGCTACAAAAATGCAGTGCGGTTGTTTTCTTATGAAGGATCTAAACTACAAGGTTAGTACAGTGTTACATTATCTTCTGTATACTATACATATAATTATGCTTATGTTTAAAATGACTGTATAAAGTAAGTCTGATATTTACAAATTGATTATCATTTTCGTTTTGAACTTCACGTTTTCTTTATTTATGTCTTATAGTAGATTTTTATAGCTTTATTAGCTACAAATATTGGAGGGGGTGTTTAGGGTGTGCATTGGCTAGAAACCTGACCAAAAGTGGATAATAGAACTATAGAAGATGATGGACCAAAAACCAAACATGTTCAAACTAGATGGTAGCAGTTTAGAACTGGCTCGGCCTCAAACCGAGCCATTAACTGAATAGACAGTTAGGCTAAAATGATGTTATTTTGAGTTTATATAACAAAATATTTATGGGTCGGTCCCTATTTTGAATCGGACAAAAGCTGAGCACCAATATCTGAAAAAGCTTGAACTGAGAGTCAGACCAAAAACAAGTTTATAGGATCATTGATAATGGAGAACCATACAAATCATAGATGGTACCAGTCTGGTTTGGTACTTCGGTTTTGTTGGTCTAGACCAAGTTGTGCAAACTCCTTGGAGACCAAGCAACCCGTGACTTTGCTATGCTACAAGCATCATTTGTATGCTAACTTCTTTATTATAAGAAAACAAATTTGATGATATCATTTCTAGCTAAATAGCTTTTCATATGTTATTGTAATGGGTTTTCTGCACACGTTTTAGTGTGCGTCAAACGTTTCAAGTTTGATTTGTTGTTGTAATGGTTTTGGTGCGCCTGTTTATAATGGTGTCTCAACGGTTGCAAAGTTTGATTCATTGTTCTAATGAGCTTTGATAGTCATATCCACTTACAATAGGGTCAAACTATGTAACCTTTGATTCACTGCTATAATGAGTTTTGATTTATAACAATCAATCCCCGCTTATCTTTATTTTATTTTGTTTTTCCAATGTAGTCTCCAAGTTATATCCACAATATTTCCCAAGGATGTTATAGATATACATTGACACCACCTTTTTACATAAATTTCACCTATCGTGTCTTGCATATAACATGGATAATTCATTGTTGTCAACAATCAACAAAGCTCACTATTGGGGATATAGAATAACTGCGATTTCAAAAAATGACAAACTAAACCAAGTTTAGTTGATTTTGGTTCGGCTTGATAATCTGAATCAGCTTTTAATGATTTTTCCCCAAAATTATTAGTTTATATGAAAAATTATAAATTTGATAAAGATGGTTATGAATATTATAGGTATGCATGAATATAACTATATATTTCAATAATGGAATGCAAATTACTCTATATCTATAATTACAAAAGAAAGAAACAATAATTTGCACATTGTTTAGCGTATGGCATAGAACCCTATTGTGCCTCGTTTGGTGTGCCTCCCTTTTTAAGCGGTTTCCTATGTTTTTCTTGATTTTTTTTGAACGGCAAATGTACGACCCTGGTTCGGAGGATAGATGTTATCTTAATCGGGTCCACCTATTCGTTTCCCAACCGTGACCGCACCCCCAACCCTCTCAGGAGAAAACCCATTGCTGAGAAAACCCCCGGCTCAATTTTAAGCATTTTGCTCAGAGTGAGGCTCGAACCTATGACCTCCCTTATTTACATACCATGGGTAATTCACCTTAACCAGTTGTACTAAGGATCGTTAGTACTATGTCTTTCTTGATGGCATACGCTTCTAAGTTCTACCATGGGCCTCGTTTGGTGTTCCTTCTTTTTTAATTCAGGGGATTTTACCCGTGTTCATTATGCTGCAAATGAACAGTGATTGGTGTTGTGTTTTTGTTGGAGTCGATGACGCTGTTGGGGATTTACATGCGTTGCGGTTTTAGTTTTTTATTGTTGAAGTTGTGGACTACTTGGATCTGTTGTTAAATGGTGATCCCGATTTTTATTATCATCGCAGTGATGGTGATCCTGTGTTCATCTGAGCCTAGATTCGGTTTTTGTCTTTGGTTTAAGATGCCTGCTATGTTGTTTGACCTTTTGTTTGAAGGCTGTGATGATGACTACACACTCTTTGGTTCTGTTTGTTTCTTAGGTTTGGAAATTAATGGATGGTACAATTTCGAATGTTTATAGGCAATGACAATGAACAAGTGAACGTTGTGTTCGTTGTTTTGGCGCTATAAAACAAAGTTTCACCCTTTGATTTATTACTTATTGTTTGAGGGTTTTTATTCATTTCGTTACTTGGTGTTTATTGATTGCTTATATCTGACCTGTGGTTCTTTCGTTTGAGCTTTGATTGCTTAAGTGTGTGTAAGTGAAATGTGTTGGTCAGGATGTGTTTATCTGTTGTGGTTGTGTAGGGTGTTTGTTTTCCTAAGCCTTTTGCTAAGGATATGGTTCTACTTTTTGGGTTTAGTGACAACAAATGCTTAAACAAAACAAGAAACACTAGCCAACGCAAATTAGTGATCACTCATGCAAAGCATGACAAGAATAGATCTAGGTTCATTTGGGTTATATTTGATTTATTTGCCATCTGTACGGTTTTGCTGTACATTTGGGTTATATTTGATTTATTTGCTATCTGTACAGTTTTGTTGTACATCGCGTTTGTGGCTATGATAAAGTATTTGAGCCTTGATTCACCATGTCCATTGCACGCGTAATGCGTTGATGGACATCGACTAGTTAAATGATAAAGGCAAAACACAAGTTTGTTTTACACGACCCTGGTTCCAAGTACAAAACCATGAGCTGAAGCATTAAACCCAACAAACCATAAAGTGAAATGAACCGTATAAATCTTCAACCACCTGATTTACTTTTGTTTGGATGTACGGTTTGTTTAAACGGTTAATGAATAGCCTGATTATAACCTAAATCAACAAAAAATTAATCTAAACATTTTAAAAATTAACATATAGACCATCCAACTAATTGATTTATGTCAACTTGAACAACCTATATTATGAATTACCAAAATCTACAAAACATCATCTTTAATTTTGCATCAGCAATTCAAAATCTAGTAAGAATTGAAAATCAATGACTTTGAAGTTGTTATATTGATTGTTGTGTGACGGTATGATCGATGTTTGTTGGTTTCAATAAGCCTTTGACTTGTAAGGGTGTTGAGAAAAGTATATACTCTCGAGTCCGGACATGTGCTATGGGTCAGGTCAAAGAAAACAATAAATGGTGATAAAGTAACATTGAAATGATTTGATATAATCTAAAAACACACTTCATCAAATATGATGGTATAGTTTACATCTTAGGATTGATTGTACATATTTTCATCTCTTAGTTGCATCTTTATTGGTAACAATGATAAATCCATTATTTTTAGAGATACATTACACAACCTAAAAAATATCACACCAATATGATTGTGTAAGCATGAATTTATAAGTTTGTTTGTCGAAAACAACTCTACACAAGCTTAAAAAATTATCACACCAATATGACTTTGTAAACATGAAATTAAAATCTTGTTTGTTAAAAACAACTATGTTTACTAGAAACAAAACCAATGCTAGCTTTAGGTACCATTAGATCAAGGCATCAAAGTTAGGAATCGGCTTAAAAGACTTCTTCCAACAGTGTATTTTTTAAGTGATTTTGTGCTTACCTCACTAAAGCAAACACCAAACTCTTAAGATTCTGCATATGCACAACAAAGTTTAAAAAAACTTACAATAATATTGATTGGTGATACGTTCCTTTGTACCGCTGCCATGAGTTAACATACTCTTGCATCATGTTCAACAATATTCTTTATCCAAAAGAAGGGGGTGAAATCCACATTACTAACCTTTTGTAGCATATCTTTGGTTGATTTTACTAATAAAACCACTTTCAACCGTGTAATGATTTTTTAACATTTTAGCCCTAAAATATATTACCTCAAATCAATTAAACACTAAAGGGCTTTTAGTCCAATGGTATGAGTGTGATGATTTGAGCTTGAGATCATTTAAGTCTCAGATTTAAACCAAACTCAATAGGGTTGTCTCACATTCGTGGGTTCCCTTCTTAATAGTGTTTCTAGGCGAGTCAGACCTAGAGTATCAAAACCAGTATAGAAGGTTTATATCTCGTCCTAGGAAGTCTCACTAAAGTATTGGCCATCGGGGATAGTTCCAAACACCATTCAAAAAACATCAAATCAATTAAAACACATGTTGGACCCTAAAAGGATCATGCATACCAATTCAAGTGGTAACTGAAATGTTGTTCTAGATGGAAATATTACTAAGTGTTGAGATTAATGCCACTGAAAAAAAAGATATGTAGATGAAGGATGACTAAGTATTTGATCATCCGTATTAGTTATATACGGGTGACTTAGACAAATATGGATGAGCATTTGTCTACCCACATAGACTAATGCGGGTGACATAAAACATATGCTTATGTACATATTGAAGAAATACGACCGAGTATTACACACCCGCATTAGTTAATGCGGATGTGTTAATACAAATGCGGCTGAAGAAATCAACAAGTGCTTATACAATTATTTTGTACTTTGTACTATGTTATTCTAGATCATATGTTAGGGTAGTTAAGTAAATGTACAGGTCATTGTGTGAGACCTATAAATAGATAAAGATTTTATTCTTTTTGTAACCCTGCATAACTATCATTACAAATAGAAAACTCTCTTTGTATTTTAAATCAATCATCAATATACAAGCATTTTAAGTAATTTCTATTGTGTTTGATCGTTGATTTTTATAATTTCATTGCAATTGATCATAGAAATCATTCAATATATTTTTATTCTATTGATTCTAACCCAGTCAACACAAATTCCAATAAATAAATTACATGGATCGTCCTGTGTTTTGTGTTAAATTTTGGATTTGGTCCCTAAACTTTATAGTTTATGGACATAGTCCCTAACTACTAGGATTCTTTTGTATTTGGTCCAAAAAGATAACAAGGGTTAATTTTTTTGTTAATTAATGTAAAATTACTATTGTACACTTCTCTTCAAAAAACTATATATCAAAATAAAAATCCAAAACTCACTCACCTCTTTCTTTGTCTTCTTCCTTGCCTCCTCCCTTCATTTCGCCACGATAATAAATCCCACCACCACACCAATTCAGAAATTTGATTCAAAGAGAGTTGCTTATAATTGATGTTTAACATCGATCTGACGGAAACATAAAGTTTTGATTAAAATATTTGGTGGAAACAAAAGCTTTGATGGATGTTTGAATGAGATAGAAAGATAAATTGAGAGATTTTACGGTGGTGTACGCTGGTTTGTTGCATGCGACTTTACATGGATATAACTTTGCAGCAATCTAAATTAACATATAGTGTTATTCAACATTTGTCACGGGATCAAAATGATTCTTTACGCATTTAGTCATGGCCTACACTTTTACCTTTTGGACTAACTACAACAGTGAGGTTACATTCTATTACATCAAAACAACAACTTGATTAGTTTATTGTGCTTGTGAGAAATGAGCCACCAGACCCGATGAGACACTTAATAAAACAGTGGAGTGGTTTTCTTTGTTTAACCATCCAGATCGTTATTCATCTCATCAGGTTGTTTATGATGGAAATTCACTATGTAATATGGTAATTGAGAAAAAAACAAAGTGAAGTTAGATGAGCTTAATGATTTTCAATTTGAGGTTGAAACTATCTTCATTATTAATTTCAATGAATTGCCTCTCTAAAACACGAAAACCATTTCATGAGAGCACAAGCCTATTAAAGAACTTCTACAGAACACTCGGATAGCTTGTTCTAATATTCTGTGAAAGCACAAGTTTCTTAATAGGACATCCATAGCATGTCCACCCACTCTCAACTAAGTAATTCTAAAACCCAAACCTAATCCACTATAATCACTACCCTACTATAATCTAAGCATAACACAATGGATTAATCATGAAGACGAGTCTTTAAACGTACCTATAGCAGAAATTATCGAACCTTTTGATTCGCAACCTACTTAAACTCCCATTCCATCACAATTCACACCTTAGATGATGAAAGTTCATTACATGTTGTTTGGTTTGTTATTTGTGGGTTTACAAAAATCGAAGGATTAGATTATGTTATTATTTTGAATTTAATTTTTAGATAAGGGTAAAAGGGTAAACTTATACTGATCTAACAGAAAAGATAACTTCTATTTACTTTTTGGATCAAATATGAAAGAAAATATAATTGTTAGGGACCATACTCATAAAATTTAATGGTTAAGGACTAAATCCAAAATATGATTCAAACCACAGGGACAATTCATGCAATTAACTCATTGTATATTTAAACTACCGATGCTTGATTTTGGCAAGAGTGTTAATGCTTTAGTTTGTAATATATTCAAACCCCAAAATAATAGATGGAATAAGTTTATAAGTCTGTTTAAAAAATTATCAAAAAGTTATACATTGGCCATGTTTGGGATTGCTTAGTTGAAAAGTATTTTTGACAAAAAAAATATTTATTAACTTATGACTTTTCGAAATAAGTTTCTAAGAAATATTTAGGTTAGCTTATAAACTAAAAAAATTTAAAATAACTAAAAAGAACATTGTTTTAAAAATACGAGAGAGTTAATAGGAGATAATAGAATGGTATATTATAAAATTGAACTAAAAGGAGTTTTCAAAAGTTAATAAGTAACCCACTATTTATTTTTCAAAAAACTTCTTTTTACTCTATATGAAGAGTTGATTTGAAAAATTCTTTTAAGATTGCTAAACACCTTTTTAAACTTATTAACTTCTCAAAAGTTAATAAGTCAAAGTTGATTGAAAATAAATAATCCTAAACACCCACATTTTTTGTAGAGAGAATTGTACGTTGTTTTCTTAGATGTGTAAAACAAAGCTCTTAGTTTAATATACTACTATAAATATATTTTTCTACTCTATCAGTTTCTTATAAACTATATTTTCTTTTACAGAACCACTAACCAGATTCTTCAAAGTGATTAATTCATCAAAAACTTACAGTTTTGAAGTGCACAACCCCAGAAGTTTCTTAGCAACAACCACAAACATTAAATTAAATTATGAACCAAACAATTGAGATTAGATGCTAAGTTATTTCTTTCCAAAATATTTTTTCTCATTAAGCTCACCATGCACATTTCAGGCTTTAATTTAGCAAAAAATGTCACTGAAAAACTAAACAAATAAGATGTGTCAATCACATTAAGGATACTCCTAAATCTCTCCTTAGCATGTTCATGTGTATCAATGTATCACAAAACAATAACTATGTATTGTGAACATGTATCATCATTTTAGCTTATGATTAAATCCATTAATTCAAAAAAAAAAGTAAATTACAAATTATATCTTATTAATACATGAAATTACACCGAATGTCCTTTAGTTTCAATAATCACACCGTATGCTTTTCCTTTTTAAAAAAAAAAATTACACACTTATTGTCTTTTACATTAACTTCCATCCAAATTGAGAGTTAAGTCAAGCATTTGCCAAAAACGTGACGGCATATGTAATTTGATAATTTGTAATTAATAAAGAATTGAGAAATTGAGACCTTAATAAAGCTCTAACCCTTATGCCCCTTTTTTCTTAGGATTGAGCATTAGGGAACAAACCCTAAATCTTAAATTAAAAGGGTAGAATGAAGCAGAGAAGTCATTATCATTACACTAGAAGTCGAAATCAAGGGTAATGCTACAGTTAGAGCGATGGCAGCGGCTACAATCATCAATGCTAACTTGCGCCATCACTAAATCCAATTCTTCCTTGTCTCCTAGATTTAATCGGATTAAAATACTATCCGAGATCACTAAACCCATTGTCTTCCTCGTCCCCCATCAGATTCAATCAAATTGAAGCACTATTTAACATCACTATCATTCAAAGTTTATTGGCTACGTAAACAAATTAGTGCAACATATTCAATGATCTAGATTTGTTTTTTGGGAGTTCTAATTAGTTTTGTAATGTACTAGTGTATAACTTTATTTATGTTGAGTTCGTCTAATGTAATTGCTATATCATGTAATGTAATGAGAAAATGACTCAAATATTGATTGGCGTACTAAAGATAGTTTTGCATATTGGTTCAAATTATGTTCATGTGCTAAAGATGTTTATGTACTAAAGATGATTATGCATATTTGTTCAAAATATGTCAATACATATTAGTTCGTTATTTTATACTACAAGATAACTAAAGATGATCGAAATCGTTTTATCTAACGGTACAAATGTTCTGCATAATGGTTAATTGTTTCATAATTATTTAAATGGTTCTAAGTTAATTGTTCTACAAGATTTCAAAACTGCAAATTGTCAAATTACAAATGCATACCTTTTCTATATATTTATCAAAGCTTTATGTCAAAACAATGGTACAAAGCATTTTGCATATGGGTAAAAACATTCCCAAAACAAATAGTAGTTTGGTCAAATTGGTTATATTTATTAAAGTCCAAATTAAAATCCAAGTTTTCCATATTGGTCAAAATGGTCAAAAACATTCACAACGCATTTTACATATTGGTCAAAAAAATCCATACATCTAACTTATTTAAACCCAAATTAAACCAACATAAACTGTCAGAAAATCTATACATCCAAATTAAACAAAAAAACCAATTTAAAATCTATACATCCAAACTAAACCAAAAGAAACCAATTTAAAATATATACATCCAAAGTTCCACCAACAAGAAATCAATTTAAAAACCCATTACCGCTCTAATCCCTTGTAACTCCTGTTATTGTGTCCCTTCTTATTAAACTTTAGGCAAGTATTTGATGTCCTTTTCTTTGATAATCTTCCACCTTTTGGTAACTCTTCCAATTTAAATGTCGACTTTCTTCTCGCCTTTTTGGGCCTACCTATAGGCTTATGATGCTTTGTTACCCAGGACACAATACTCTTCCATTAACTGGGTAGATCTTGAATTTGTACACCTTTTTCCATGTCTCCAACTTATATGCCAGATGTATAAAGGTCTCTGACAGGGTTGCTCCTTCTCCATACACAATCTTATTCTAGATTTCAATCACTACATGTTTATAAGGCAACCATATGATCTCCCAGCTCCTACGTACTCATGATATCCTACTCATGTCAACTACACATTGATCACCACCTTGGCCACTCACTTGATAATGCTATTCCCATCAATTGTATAGTACATATTAATACTTCCTTTTTAGTCCTTTCAAACACATTCTTAGTGTAATCTTAGACAACCATAATTATGCCTTTGTATTAAATTTTTTGAGTTCCTCCGATGTCTTTTCAAATTGAATCACAATAGTTGTTGTGGTCATCTTCCAAAGAGTGTTTGTATAGGCTTTTTCATATTTTCAGTATATGTTTAGAAAATGGGTATGCATTGTGAAATGTAGGAAGTATGTCCTGTTTTAAAGTATATACATCATTAAAATATTTCATAACATCACCATGAATTAGATATTAATAAGTAAAAAAGACCTGCCTCTTGTCTATAACCAATAAATGTGAAGTTTGAGTAAGTAGCCAAATCCAGATCATAACCAAGGCATTAGAAAACCCAAGTCTAAGAACTCAAGTTTCAGCTTCAACTATTTCATAGGATAAAAGATATATACTATTGTTAGGGTCAAGACCCACAGTAGTAAGAATTTCATGGTATGGACCTTTTTTGAAATTCTCCATCAAGCCTTAACAATCTCTACCCATTGCCCTAAACCCTTACTTTAATGACCCTAAACATACCTTTATCTTAACTCTAGTACCTTGGGTTTTGTTCATGTGTTTAGTAAGATAATCCATGAGAATATTGTTGATAGTTGTAGTACCCCACCTTTAACCGTTATCAATTTAAAATCAATAGCTATTACACTTCAAATGGATAAGATTGTTAAACATGGGTTGAATGAGATTAACAGGGCGAGTGAAAAGGGGTAAACCCATATCATTGGATCTATTCGCGATCTCCTTGAATATTTGGAAATTGAAAGAAAAATTCAAGATCAAAGGACACACATTCACCACCTCCTTTTATCTACATGCATTTTTTTATTATCATGTGTTAAAGGTAGGTTCTGTTTTTGTGCTTTGTTCACTTGTGTTCTCAACTATGATAGTAGTACTTAGTGGTTTTCGTTTAGTTTCTTAGCTAGAACATGGGATAGGATAGAACTCCTTTTATGTACAAGAATTTTGTTCGATCTTGGTGGTGAATTTTATGATAATCTTGTTTTATCTCTTCTTTCTTTGAAGATACACATTTCATTGCTATTTTGATCTTGGCAAAATCTAGAGGTTTTCTTTGGATTCAAAACTTAGATTAGGTGTTGTTCCTATATCCTAATTCTAGTTATGAGTCATTCCTCCAATAGACGAGTGGTGACTTTCTGTATCTTGTACTACCCGTTGTATTATTATTATCTCCAAATAGATTGTTCCATTGATTCTAAGAGTCTTTACATATCATTTGTTATCAGAGCCAGGTTTGTTCTTCCCATGCATCAATCATCTCCAATTTCATGTTCCACTACGAACTTGATTTGTTTTTGCCTAAAATAAGGGCACCATGGACCCTAACAACCGTAGTATGGAGCAACAACTAAAAGATCTACAAACACAATTCAGAGAACTGTTAATTGCTCTACAAAAATAGGATCATGTTCTCCATGCAAGAACTGACCAAATCATGAAGGTGTTAGTGATGTGTATCTAAATTTTAGGGATTATAATCGGGTTGGAGAACCCAAGGTTCTACCTATGGTAGCAAAATTAAAGCTGACATCTCTGAGTACAATAGAAGACTTGACCCAGATGAATTTTTTGAATGGATTCATATCATAAAAAGGATTTTTGACTACAAATAGGCATCAAAAGAAAAGAAGGTGATGGTCATTGCGTTGAAGCTTAGAAAATACGCTTTGACTTGGTGGGAAAATTTTTGTTAGAAGCGTGAAAAAAAGGAGCGCGATCAATAAAATGAAGAATTTATTAAAGTCAAAGTTTATGCATTTGTACTACCTTCAAGAAAGCTATTCTAAACTACATTTCATCAAGCAAGGAGCGAGAACCATTAAAGAGTATTCTCAAGAGTTTGAACACCTTTTCATGAAGTGTGATATTAATGAAGACGACCCACAACATTGGTTTGCTTTCTCAGTGATATGGAACCAAAGATTGCTAACATTATGGAGCTACAAACCTACTCCTCATTGGCTAAAATGAGATTGTTGGCTCACAAAGTTTAGTCGTAACAAAAAGCATGTGATAAAACTATGAGGGTCAAAGTGAAAACAATGGCTTCCACTCTTGCTCCAATGCCAATTCATTGTACCTAGTTATATTAAAGGATGTAAATGTGCTTGGAGGTTCAGTTCCCAAAATGCCCGACGTTGTTTTTGATGCCAAGGATTGGGTCACATTACTTCAAGTTGACCCAACAAAAGGGTTACTAATATCGCAGAATATGAAGTTGTAACAGGACCTAAGTTTGATGAAGAAATACTCTCCTAGCCAACTAATGAAGAAGTAATGATACACCCTGATGATGGGGACTGGTTGGTGTTGCGGTGAGTGTTAAACGAGAATGCAATTCATGAAGAAGTCACGTAACAAGAGGCTTTGTTTCATACCCGTTGTACCATACGGGACAAAGTGTGCTCACTAGTTGTTGAAAGCAGGAGCATCACCAATCTTATATTTCAATCTATGGTTGTTATGTTAAGTATACCAACTTATCTTCACCCTTTTTCATATGACCCGATGGCTAAACTAAGGAAAGGGTATTCGTGTGACTAATCGAGTTCTACTATCATATACTATTGGGCGGGAACACAAGGATAAATTGGTGTGACATACCTGCATGAATGCATGCTACGTGCTGTTAGGTCGTCATTGGTTATTTGATCGCCAAGATGCTCATGACGGGTACAAAAATACATACTCATTTGTTAAAGACGGGAGAAAGATAACGTTGTTTTCTATGTTCTACCAAGCAGCCCGTAAATGTCGTACCTTGGTTACCACTACTTTCTTTTATAGGTTGGGTTTGAATGCATAAAAGCGACCCACACTTGTGTTGATGATGAGCTAGAAAAGGTCGATAAATAGCCAAGTATCCAAGACCAAAGTGTAGTCATAAAAGTTGTTCCAGTTGCAGCTAATGGGATGGACAACTACAACAGCTAAGAGCGTGGATTCAATGTTGATTATTAAAGTCATAGCAACCCACCCCCAACCATTATAAATTTAAAATCCATAGTCGTTGCATATTAAATGGATAAGATTGTTGATCATTAGTTGAATGGAATTAATGGGGCGAGCGAAAGGGGTAAACCTATACCCTTGGATCCATTCATGGGTCTCCTAGATATTTGGAAATTGGATGACAAAGTCTAGCTCAAAGACACACGTTCACCACCTCCTTTTATCTTCATGTATTTTTTTTTTTTAATTTATCATGTGTTAATGGTAGGTTTTGTTTGAGAACTTTGTTTGTATTCTCAGCTATGATAGTAGTGCTTAGTGGATTTTGTTTAGTTTTTTAGCTAGAGCGTGAGATAGGATAGAATCCTTTTTATGTACGAGAACTTTGTTCAATCTTGGGGTGAATTTTATGATAATCTTGTCATAAGTCTTTTTTCTTTGAATATACAAATTCCATTGCCATTTTGGTCTTGGCATAACCGAGACATGTTCTTTGGAATCAAAACTCGGATTAGGTGGTGTTCCTGTATCCTAATTACAATTTTGAGTCGGCCGTCGAATGGTGACTTTCTGTATCTTGTACTATCTACCGTATTACTGTTATCTCTAAATCAATCATTCTATTGAATCTAAGAGTCTCTGTATATCAACTGTATTGTGATTAGTAATCTCCATGTAGTTGTGAGAGTGCTTTGACCTTGGCCCTAAATGATATTATCCTTGAAACTTCAACTTCATACTTTCTCTGAAATTGCTCTTGAATTGCTTTCACTAGAATACTTGGATTTTCTTCAATATGTTCCATTACTTGCTTACAAAGAAAGTTGGAAGTGTAATGTTTAATGACCCTAGTTTGCAAACATTTGTGTACATCTATAAAAGTTTTTACCATTCATGTATCACAATTCTTTTCTCTAGACACTAAAAAAGACAATACCCATATTCTTTTTCTAGACACTAAAAAAGATACCATATAGGACCATTGAAGGGTGGTCAATGCAATAGTTTCACAATGTTTGGAGAGTGTTTAAAACACTTAACAGATCAAATAGGGAATCGGTCTTTATGATGAAACAAAGAACACAAGTAAAGAGCAGGCACAAGAACAAGATAATATATGAGGTTTTCAAGAATGTTGTATATTGCTCTCAAGTTCTTACAAGTGTTACAAAACTTATATGAAGATTCAAGTGCTTGAGATATTTTATACTACATCCTACAACCGGCCATACTTTGAAGGCCAGCTGGAAACACTAATCTAGACAACAAGATCAATGTAGAATAAAAAAGGCAGATTGCCTTTTGACTAATGACTATGACATGCCATAGCTCACATCCTTATCTAACACAAAAAGATAAAAGTACATAGTTGGAAAGTTACAGACTCAACACTTTAATCTACAATTGACAAAAGCATAGACTTTTCACCAACTCATACTAGTTGGTGAGTCATCAAAGATGGCAGCGGAAAGGTGTTTCAGCTTTTGTCAAAAGTAAGTCAGAGAAGAGCTGCCTTCTCTGTCTTCGGAAGAAATCATTCTTGGCTTCGGAAGACTTCATCTTTGGCTTTGGAAGAATTGGTCTTTTAGCTTTGGAAGATTTGATACTTAGTATAATTCATTGAGTTATATCAAATCTTCTGAAGTACTTTCCTAGTACTTCACGTGTGCATGCTGAGAGCTATTTGGTTGCATCATCCTCTAAGTGTGATCCTTTACAAACTCCCCCTAGGTTAATGCTACCAAAACTGAAGGAGAGCTTTGAAGCTTGATCTTCATTTGTTGACAGTCCTCATTAAAATCAAAACCATTCCCTTTATCATTAGTTGGTCAGGATTTCTCAGACTTTCAAAGTATCTCCTCATGTCATAGAGATCATGCAGAGGGAGGTCAAGTATGTTTTGCTAGAAGTACATGTCTTGACCCCGTTGATCTCTAATGACATACCATCTGTCTGGATTGGTGGCAAACATCCAGGACACGATGGGTCTCTTAGTAGTAAGAGGCTCTACTTGAATGAGAGTTGGATGAGAAGTATCCTTCTGGAGAAACCATGCAGTTTCAAGAAGCTCACCATCTTCTGTCTATCAGCAGACTTCTTCAGATTTGCTCTGATGGTGGCTCTTGACTTTGTAGCCTCTTCCCTCATCTTCCTCTTAGCAGCTTTTTATTGTTTCAGCACTTCTTGCTCAAGCTGCTTGAGGTATTCAAATTCAATGCACTCATATGACAAGGAAGCAGGTCTGATGCCTGATAGAGACCTGTGGCACTCAGGTAGGTGATCATATTTTTCCTGTCTTGTTCCCGGCCTACCTACCTGAGTTTGTTGCTCAGTGGCCACAGCCTCTACCTTAGGGCTTTTCTGAACTGGGAGAGGATAGGAGCTTTGTAGAGTCTTTTTCTTCTCATTTCTTCTTTGATTTTGAGGAGCGATTCTTCATCCTCAGCTTTCCTCCTCTCCTTTGACACTTCCATGTCAGCCAGTTCATTTAGTTTATCCAAGGGGAGAGAGATGAGTTTATTAACATTGTAGTTCCTGGACCCTAAATAGTTAAGCCTAGTTGCCCTCAACTCATCTTCTTGAGTGCTTCGCCTGGGGGCAGCCCTAATAGCAGCTTCCATGAAGCCAGGGGTCCCACTTGAACTCTCTCCCCCTGCCTTCCTCTTTCTCTCTCTCTTCTCCTCCTCAATCTCCTCAGAGGTTATTTTCCTTTTCCCTTTGTCAGTCACTGGCCTGTGTGACTCAGGGTGGGGAGAGCTTTGGCCTTCATTACTTGGTGTTGCACTTGAGCTCTGGTTAGAGAAAGGTTGTGAGACACCTTGACTAGCTGGTGCCTCATTGAGGTTAATAGGTGTTGAAGTAGTTCCTGTCTCAAGGTTCACAGGCTCAACTGCTAGGCCTTTAGCCAAGGTTTTCCATTCAAAGATAATCTTAGGGTCCACCTCAGCATCCAGTTGACCAACAGTCTTGCCTGCTAGCCTCTGTTTATATAGTCTGGATCTCTGCTTGAACTCTTCAAACACCCTTTTGTTGTATTCTCTCAGCTAACTTTACAGCTTGCTTAGATTGACTTGGGTTGGCAAGTGGTAATTCAACTAAAGAGAAGCTCTTATAGTATCTCAGGTTATGAAAGTTGAAGACCTCTTGTTGTTCTTGAGATCTAGAGAGAACCAGGGCTCTCCTTTTAGCATCATACCTCCATCCTACTCTTGGATTTTTAGCAGGATAGGATGGGGTAGACATTGCCCTTGATATACCCTCTTCAAACAGGCTCTGAATTAGTGAATCCATATTAATGTGAGCCTAAGGAGGTTGTTGAGTATGGACAAATGCAAGTGAGGGTGGTGAGTCCTCTATGTCCATACTCTGGGCAGAACTCCCTGGTTCTGAGATTGTAGGTAGGACTTTCTCCCCCTTTTTGGTAGCATCACCCTCTTTCATAGGGGAGCTAAGGGTTAGGTCCACCACATCCTTAGGTTCTTATGGACCTGGTTGAGTTTGCCTAACAGGTTTCTCAGCTAACTTGCCCTTGAGATCAGTGATCTCAAGTTGTTGGTCACCGACCTGTCTTTGTAAGGTAGTCACTTGAGATTCTAGGTGACTAACCTTAAAAACTAAATAGGTGCAAAGTTTTGACAGTTTTTGCACCATTAGTTGCATATTCCCCTCATCTTGATTAGAATAATCATGGGGGATGAGAGGATAGGACCAAAGTCTTCTTCCTTATCACCAGCTTTAGTTTTTTGGCTGTTGGATTTCCCCTGCACACTGACAGCTTCAAAAGAAGTGTTAATGGGCTGAGTTGCCATGGTTGAGGTCTTAATAATATAATCACTTGCAAAAGTGAGAGCCTCTTCCATATGGCCCTCCTGAACATGTTTAGAGAGGTCCACCTCAGTTGTGGGTAGATGATGTGGACTGGATATGGGTGATTCAGGAGCACTCATCTCTTCTTCAGTAGGGATGGAGAAGAGAGACTCATGGTATTCACTAAAACCCATATCCTCATCATCATATAATTCTAGGTTGGGGATTGGTTGGTTAAGATCTAGCAGCTGGGGATGATAGCTTTCCCCTAAAGGTTGATCACTAAAGTTTTGAGACTCTGAGTGAAGGCTTAAGGCTGGGGTAGTGAGCTTATCAGGCTGAGCATGAGGAACCTTAGCACTGATCAAAGAAATAATGGGAGTGGTTTGCTTCTCAGGAGAAGTGGGAGCTCTTGTTTCTACTTCTTCCTGCATGGGTGGTGATATGGGGGCTTGCTCAACCTGAGTAGACTGAACAGGGGTTCGTTTGGATTTTCTTTGGTAGCTAAGGGTGATTCGTGACTGTGTGGGTGGTGCAGATGTAGAAGGTGTGGGTTCAACATTAGATGGAGCTGCCAAGTTGTCACCTTGAGCAATGAGCTCTAACATTTTTAGGACCAGGGCTGTTTCTACCCATGAGAAGCTAACAGTGAACTTTCTTATTGTCTTGAATATGCCAAATTTCATCTGTCCCAGTTTAAGAACATTACATGTTCCCCTTAACTGTGAGCCCAGTTCGCAGTTAAGAATGTGTTGAACATATCTAGGGAATATAATATTCTAAGTAGTCCAAGTTTGCAAGCAAGTTTGTGTAAACAAACTGTGAGTATCTGAACTTGACCCCTTGAACCATCCCATAGACCATATAGGATAAGTCCTCAGAATTTGGTCCCAACCTCCATATTTGTTTGATAAGGAGTGGATTACCACATGGAGGAGGTACTTCCACTGAGAGGAGACCTTACTCTTTTGAAGGTTCTTACAGAGTAGTCCTCTTCATAGCCCATCTGATGGAATGAGTTGTTAACAGTAGATTTGGGAAAGGACAACTCGCCTTCTACATCATCCAGCCTCAGATGAGAGTTGATAGTGGCTGGAGTAATGAAAATTCTCCTCCCCTGTACTGTGGCAGATAGTGTCTTCTCATCGTTCAAGATGACCTCTTGGCAGGCTCTCCAGAACTCTAGGAGTTGATCTTCATACAATGGAGGGTCTATTGTTAAGGCGGTGAGGTAGTTTGACAGAGATAAAAAGCAGCAAACATCTGAGAAACCTGGATCTTTCTCAGATGATAACAGAGCAACCTGATTGTGTTGCCTGTGAAGATGCATGGAAAAATCAGGTTGGTTTCGGGGATCAGGGTTTGCCATTTTGAGTAGCTTTAAAGTGAACAAAGGTAAAAACAAAGTCAGTTTGTGAGTGAATTTAGGGTTTGAATTTTTACAGATGAAGAGAAAGGTGAAAGACGGGGAACAGCTGTATGAATATATATATATATATATATATATATATATATATATATATATATATATATATATATATATATATTATATATATATATATGGTAAGGATTTGAGACCAAGTTAATACAAAAGTATAAACTTTGAAATCCGAATTTCGGTCCCACCTCTAATAAAAGGCCCAAAAGGTAGTTTTCTTAAAAGTCTAAAATCTTCCGAAGGTAATTTGTCTTCGGAAGGTTTGAGAAAACTTTCGAAGCCAATTTGGCTTCGAAAGATATTCCTTAGTATTTCAAGAACTTGCTTTGAAAGAAAAATACTTAGAGTATTTTTACTTCTTAGACACATTTTGCTTCGGAAGATATCAAATATCAGAAATTTATTCAAAGAGAGAATAAAGCTTTCGAGACTTAATTGCTTTCGGAAGAAACTAGTCCTTCAAGATATATAAGTACTTGGTGACAAATATAAGCTTCGGAAGTTATAACAAAATTTCTTCCAAAGGTAAATTTCTCAAAAGTAGTTATTTGTTTTGAAGACATAATTTTCTTCTGAAGACAACTTGATGTCTTCCGAAATAAAATACATCCAAAATTCTTAAAATTTTAAGGGATATCATTTTGAAAAGTTTCTTCCAAAGTAAACTGGACTTATATAGGTGATGATATACACAACTTAAGACGCACATATTTTAAAAACAATTTTGAATTTAGTTTAAGAAAAAATATACTCAAACTTAATCATCCTAATAGTTGATACAAGATACTTAAATCTCTATTCATCAAAAGCTTTGGTGAACAGATCAGCATATTGTTCATTTGTGTTAACTTTGACTAGTTTTATCAATCTTTTTTCAAAATTATCTCTAATCAATGATACCTGATGTTGATGTTCTTTTTCTTTGAGTGCTGGACAAGATTCTTTGTAATAGAGATATCACTGTTGTTGTCTATATGGATGGGAGTCTCCTTGAAGTTGAATCCATAGTCCAGCATCTGATTCTGAATCCAAACCACTTGAGCACAGCAGCTTGCACTAGCAACTTATTTAGCTTGAGCAGTTGATGCAGACACACACGATTGTTTCTTGCATTGCCATGAGACTATCCTTCCACCAAGAAATTGACATCCCCTAGATATAGATTTTGCAATCATGTTACAGCCACTATAGTCACTATCTGTATAGGAATAGAAATTGAAGTCAGAATTCTTTGGATACCAAAGACCCAGTTTGGGAGCACCTTTGAGATATCTAAGAATCCTTTTGATAGCAACCATATGTGACATCTTAGGGTTGGCTTGATATCTTGCACAAATACATGTAGCAAACATGATATCAGGCCTGCTGGCTGTGAGGTACGCAAAAGACCCCATCATAGCCCTATAGAGATGTTCATCAACACACTCCTCCTTAAGATCAGGTCCTAGAGAGTGATTTCTGGCTATGGGTCTTTTAGCAACCTTACACTCAGTCAGATGAAATCTGGTAAGTATGTCTTGCACATACTTTGACTGGTTAATGAATATGCCATTATCAACCTGCTTGAATTCCTAAAAAGAAATTAAGTTCCCTTATGGCACTCATTTCAAATCTATTCTTCATCATCTTTCCAAAGTCTTTGCAAAGCTTTGGATTAGTTGACCCAAAAATGATGTCATCTACATAAACTTAAACCAGCATCAAGTCATTTCCTGTTCCTTTGATGAAGAGTGTTCCATCAATAGTACCCATCTTGTATCCATGCTGATAGAGGTACTGAGATAGTGTCTCATACTACTTCCTTGGAGCCTGATAAAGCCCATAGAGAGCTTTGTCAAGCTTGCAAACATATTCAAGATGATCTGGGTCTGCAAAGCCAGGTGTTTGTTTGATATACATCTCCTTATCAATCACCCTATATAAGAAAGCACACTTGACATCAAGTTGGTAAACCTTGAAATCCTTGGATGCAGCAAAAGCAAGGAATATTCTAACAGCTTCAAGCCTTGCTACAGGAGCAAAAACATCTGTATAGTCAATCCCTTCTTCTTATGTGTACCCTTGAACAACTAGTCTTGCCTTGTTCTTGATGACAAGTCCTCTATCATCCTTCTTATTCCTGAATAACCACTTGGTACCTATAGTAGTCTTCCCTTAAGGAAGAAGACATAGGTTCCAAACCTTTTGTCTCTTGAATTGAAGCAGCTCATCCTACATTGCTTCAACCCAACTTCCATCCTTCAGAGCCTTATAAATCTTCTTAGGCTCAATCTACGACAAGAAACAAGTGTGAAGACAAATATTTTTGTCATGAGTTTGTCCTCTTGTTCTCACCCATGTCTCAACATTTCTAATAATGTTTGTGGTGGGATGTGACTTGTAGATTCTCAGTTGAGGAATCACAACAAGTTGGTTGGATAGATCTAAATTGGTGAAATTCAAATCTGGTGATTGAGTATCATCCACCATATCAACACACTTATCAAGAGAAACTTGATCCAATGAGTGTGTCACATCATTGATGTTGTCTTCCATGAAGTGGTTATCAGCATTAAGAAATTCTTGATCACTATCACCACCTTCATCTCCTCCTACATTGGAAATTCCTTCATTTGAGTTATGTGCCTCTATGCTGGAATTTATAGGCACCTTAAATGTATCAGCTAAAGAATTTATCATGGTTGTCCTGATAGGATTTCCAACTGCATGGCTAGTTACACTGGAGCTGAAGTAGTTTGAACACTTGATCTTCTCATCTCAAATATTGGATCAGAATCTCCTATTGATAAGTTACCTGTAGATCCTGAAATATCTTCATAAGATTTGTTAAAACAGTTGGTAATTAAATCAAGATCAAACAACCAATCATGACCAGAACCATTCACACTGGGTGTTTGCTCATTGAAAGTCACATTGGATGACTTCTCACCTACTCTAATTCTGAGATTGTATACTCTATAAGCCTTAGCTTGGGAAGAGTATCTAATAAAATGTCCATCATCTGATTTCTCATCGAATTTGGCTATTTGATCCTTGGTATTCAATATGGTGCAAGGACATCCAAATGATCTGAGGAAACCAATGAAAGGTCTCCTTTTGTGTCACAGTTCATAAGAAGTCTTACCATGAGTCTTGACTACTAAAACTTTGTTCTGCACATAGCAGGCAGTGTTGACTGCCTCTGCCCAGAAGATGATGGACATTTTAGAGTCAGATAACATGGTTCTTGCAGCTTTAATAAGTGTCATGTTTCTCGTCTTAGCAACACCATTTTGCTAAGGAGTCTTGGGAGCACTGTGTTGTTTTGTAGTACCCTTCTTATCATAAAATACATCAAGGATTTGATTCTTGAATTCAGTTTCTTGATCACATCTTATGATTTTGACCTTATGATCACATTGATTCTCAATTTTAGAATGAAAATCTTCAAGATTCATCCTTAGTTCTAAGGAAAAAGACCCAAGTGTATCTTATGAAGTCATTTGTGATCACCAAACAATATGAGGTCCTTCCTAGACTCATTACACTGGTAGGGCCAAAGAGATCCAAATGTAATAAGTGTAGGGGAGTAGTGATGGAGTTCATTTCTTTTGGCTTGTGAGACACTTTATGCTGCTTCCCTTTCAGGTATGCAACACAATGGTCATCACTTGTAAATTCTTTCTTTGGCATTCCAGTTGCCAAATCATTTTTAATTAATTTATTCATGTTCTTAAAGTTTACATGGCACATTCTTTTATGCCAGAGTAAGGAATCATCGCTATTTACTTTAGATAGAAAGCAAGAAACTTCTCCTGAATGAGATGTTTCCTGCAAATCCATCTTATACATATTCCCTTTCCTAAGGGCTCCGAGCAGGATATGCTCTTGAGGAATGACCACCCCGGGCTTGAGAACAATGCACTCATGCTCAGTAAAGAGCATGTTATGTCTCTAATCACAAACTTGGGATACACTCAAAAGATTATACCCAAGCTCCTTAACAAAATTTACCTTCTCAATGACGAGCTTACCATTTGAGACTTTGCCCCTTCCAGTAATGTAACCACCTAATTCTCCTCCAAAAGCAATTGGCCATCCATTAATTTTCTTAAAGTTTGAAGCAAAAGAGCCATTACCTGTCATGTGCCTGGAACAACCACTATCAATGATCCATACATTCCCTTTGGTCTTTAGTTATTCATGCACATAAAGAGGTGGTTAGTTACATTTGGAAACTCAAGCCTTATTGGTCTTGGGCTTGTCAAAGTGAACTGAAGATAATGCAATAGTAATTGATCCTATAATAAGCTTTGAAGATCTTTAGCTGTTGTTGATGAAGAACTTTCAATCTCATGGCCTTCATTCATCTTCCACACCATCTTTGGAAGACTAGACTTGGCCTTCAATACTTCGGAAGTGGAGACTGGACCTTCGGAAGATTTTGCATCCACTGCAGCAGACTTCAGTACTTCGAAAGCATTCCTTTCTTCCGTGACCAATTTTTCTTCCGAAGGTAAGTTTTCACTTATCTTCGTCTTTACTTTGGAGCTTCCGAAAGGAAGAGATTTTCCTTCCGAAGCTATCTTCTTATTCTTCTTCTCAGAAGTTTTCTTTTTGGTCACGTGGATAGTACTTTTGGGATTATAGATGCAATCCTTGGTAAAATGAGAAGTACTACCACATATGATGCATTCAGTAGGCATGCTTCTGAGAGTCTTCTTTTAAGTAGGAGGCTTCTTCATCTTCTCAAATGATGCAGTAGGCTTCTTAGGGTGAGGCTTGCTTTTGGAACTAGATGGTTCAGGCTATGCAGTAGTGGTACATATTTGATCAGCCTTCTTCTCCTGACCATGATGATTTGGACATGAACTAGGACTCCTGGTACAAGAGTCCATTATTGAATCTTCAGTCTTTACCACTTCAAATCCAGCAAAAATAAAAACTTGCTTTTGCTTGGAGTTGAAAATGGCCTTTATCTCTTGGGCTTTCTTTGATTTTCTTTTAGCTGCCCTTATCAAGTTCTTCCTTGTAGACTTAGTCATCCCTGCTTCCTTTTTCTTTTAAGGAGAATAGTGACCCTTCTTAGGATAACCCTTGTCACTCACCTCAGGTTCATTCTTCACTATCTCCTCTACATCTTCATCCTTCTCTTGGATAGGATCAATAGGAGGCAGCTTATCTTGACAAGTTCCACACCTTGGAGATCTAACTGATAGGAGTGTGTGTGGAGGAGCTATCTCACTTGAACCTAGTCCCTTCCTATTCTGATAACAAATCTTTGCATTCAAGGATGATGATATTATGTTCTTGAAGGTTTCCTCTTCACAAACATATTTTTCTGTCTTGGCTTTGCTGATCACAAGCTCAGCCTAACATTCAGTTAACTTGTTTATGAGATCTTTGATTTGAGTCCTATAGTTTGTATGCTCATGCTTAAGAGTAAAAATGGTTTTCTCTAAATCTTTAATTCTAAGTTTATAATCATTTTCTGCTATTTTAAAATCAGCTTTTAAAATGTCTAAGGACTCAAGGTCAGATATCACTTCCAAGTTGTAGGACTTGTACATATTAACTTTTGCATTGCATTCAAGAGTACAAAGATGTTCTAATACCTTGGCTTCTTCATGATCAGCCATCAGTGCTTGGTTTGGAGAAGCATCTTCTGCCTGAAAGCTCCAGTCAAAATCTCCTTCTTTAACAACAACAACGACATGTTGTTTTGGTTGGCTTGGCTTCTCAGTTCTGGGAGCTGCATCAGTGTAGTTTGGTCTGGGTTGTGTTTGGCCACAGTTTGTCTTTTGTGCCTTGCAGTCTCTAGCAAAGTGTCCCATTTGGTTACAATTGTAACACTTCACCTTGCTTTTATCCAGGCCAAACTTTCCACTGGCCACATTGCTTGGGAACTTCCTTCCTGTTCTCTTGTAGAACTTCGTGGCTCTGTGAGTGAGGAGAGCCATCTGCTGGACTATCTTTATGTACTTCAGGTGATCTAGATGGGTGTAATCCAAGTCTTCAAGAGTGAAGAGAAAGTTTCCACAGCATTCATCAACAGACACAAAGGCTTGAGCATAGCTTGTCTCTTGGAATGGTTTTCCTTAGATGTAGATCTCCCTTGGTGTCTCAGGAAAGGTGATGAAAGGACCCTTTTATGAGTTATCAGGGAAGTAGATGAGATGATGTTGTGGTTCTCTGCTATCCCTTTCAACCATATGAATAGCTGAACTCTACTGATTGTTGGAAGGGATGCTTGATGGATTTTGCAAGTTCATCTCCATCTGGTAACCACTAAGGATACCATACAGCTCTGTGAGAGTAAGGGTAGAGAGGTTTTCAGTTCTCTTGATAGCCATATAGTAGTGAGTTCATTGTCTGGGAAGAGAGAACATGAACTTCCTCACTATGTGTCACACCCTCAAAATCCGCGTGCGGGGTTTTACCGCGAGGAGCGTGACATACCAGGATCTCAGTCATTAGTTACCAAGAACGACTCTATATGATAAATAAACAGAACCAGAGTTAACGTTTAAAATACTGCGGAAGCGTTTTTAAAACCAGAAAACCCAAAACATGTAGTCTGTAAAGAGAATGCGCAAAACATACGCGCCCCAAACACAATTATTTAATATGAAAATAAACCCAAATTTGTAAACAAGGCAAATGTAGACAACCCAACAATGCTGACGTGCGTGCTCCTAGGCAACTGGCAACCTTAACTTGAGAATAGCATACTAAACAAGTCAACACATGGTTGGTGAGTTCAAGAGTTTGCGTTAAAATATTAACCAATCAACAGTTTCCAGAGCATAAGTAGTGTATTGCAATAGATAGCTAGTCTATTAACATAAAAATATTAATCATAGTGATTTCGCGATCGAAGCTGACTGTGTTACGTTTGTTGCCTCCCGTCACGACTTACCAGATCGTGACGAATATATGTTAGGACAAAATTGCACCCGTATGACCTCGAGTCACACAGGTGGGGCTCGTCAGACCCAGTAGTACTACCAAAAATTTCCCCGCTAGTCAAAATTAACAATCCGAAAGTGTGAGGACTTTTCCATGGTAAACAGCACTATATCAATATTATACACACTCATAAATAAAAGCGTTTGTGATCAACAGTATGCTATCTCCCCCAAAAGAGATTATGTAAAATGAGTGGGGCAAGAACTCACCTGATACGCGCAAGAATTAACTTAGAGCTTAACTTGAAAGAAAGAGGGAAAGACAACCTTCAAAGGTCACCTATAATACAAGAGTACATAAGCACGTGTACACAAAATCAACATGAAACCCTAAGTGTTCTACAAACCAAGAGACTCAAGGTTTAAGAAATACAAGACACATTTGACCCGGTTGACCCGTTTGACCCGTTGGTGACATTATAGGTGATAACTCGTTAATACTAACACAACAGCATATCATACATGTTCACATACAACTTGATTACATATATCACTTCATTAACCACATGTACTACCTAGATCATCATACAACTAGATATCACACAAGTCATGCGAATCATAACAGGCCAAAACAGGTAACAAACCAAATCAACATCCCTATAACCTAAACAACACATTTCATCACCTTAGAAACCATCCATGAACACACTAGCATGATCCTAATATCCCAAACATGCTCAAATCATCCAATTCAAGGATTTGCACAATTAAAGTTTCCCTTTTGGGAAAGTTCATCCCAAATTCATCAAACTCACACAACATTCATGAATTCATCAATTATATACCAATTCAAGTCCATGACAACATCTAGTATGATCAGAACACCAAATCATCATGATTCATTAACATTCAACACCAAAAGTTACTATTTTTAGCAATGTATGAACTATACGACATCTTCTTGATTTTAAATTGTTCATAACATCAACTTAGCATCTAATCATCATCACAAACACATCCATAACATTCATACATCATCAAATCATCAATTCATGCAAAATAAAGTTACTATTCTTAGTAACCTATGAACAACGTATCAAAATCAAAGCTTTCTTGCAAAATCGACGTTAACTAATATATATACAATCCAACTAACATAATAACAACATCAAACAACCATCATTAAACATCCAATTTGATCCAAAATCGCCTCAAACTCACGGCCAAGATGATCATATGAACAAACAACCAAAATCCAAACTTTCTTGCATAATCAATGTTAACTAGCATCACTACAACTTAACTAACATCATAACATCACCAAACAACCAAGAATTAACATCCAATTGCAGATTTTCGAACTAGGGTTCGGCCACCATGAAAAACCATCAAAAACATGTAAAAATCTAACCTTTAAACGTGTAATGGCTTGCAATTGATGATTCTAACTTGTTGTATGCCTTGTAATCGATCAAATTCGAAGGTGATTGCTTGTTCTTGGGCTGAATTCGAAGAGGAGAGGGAGAGGGAGTGCAAGTCGCGGCCGATTAGGGTGATTAGGGTTAGAGTTTTGATTTTTATTTTATTAAATAATCCATAATTACCCTTTTAACCCTTATAATTTGTATTTTATAAAAATTAAGCTTTTTGAATAGTTTTTAAATAGTTTTTAACTACTAAACACAATTATTATTAATCACAAATAACAATCATGCATAATTCCCATTTATCACAAAACACACGAAATAAATATGCACGTTTTCACGTTACGCTATAAAATTACAGTTAACATTTAAATCACATAAGCATAACTTAATAATCACATTGTTAACTTAATTATCATCAATTTAACATTACTGATTATTGTTAAGTCACCAACGTTCAACGACAACTAGTGTGTGTGCACGACACGTGTATGCAAGACTTAACGAAACTAACGGAGTTTGGTAACGAAAAATTACCGGATGTCACACTATGTCCCTATTATCAAGCTTGACTCCAACATCCATTAGAGTATCCACAATCTCAACATACCTGAATTATTGTTGAGTCATGGTTTCACCTGTCTTGTAGGTGAAGTTCTCAAACTGCTACTTCATAATGCCTTTCTTGTTTTCCTTGGCTTACTCAGACCCCTCATACATGAGCTTAAGTGCATCCTAGAGCTGCTTAGCTTGAAGCCTTTGTATATGGAGTTTGGAAGAGCAGTTTGGAGAGCGGTCATGGCTTTCTGATCTACATCTATCTTCTTCCGGTCTTCTTCAGAGTAGTCAGCCATTTCCTTTGGAATCATCCTACCTCCAGCATTGGCTGAAGAGGTGCTTGGGATGTGAGGTCCTTCAACAACAGATCTTCACATCCTGCTGTCTTGAGACTTGATGAACCCTTCCATACGTTGGCACCAAGTATCAAAGTCATCAAGAGTGATCAGTGAAGACTTTGCCATGGTACCGATTTCCATATCAGCCTTAAAGATAGCTGCCATTTGAGCTGTTAAATGTTTTATAAAACTGTAGAGATCTAAGATGGTGGGATCTTACAATCAAAAGCCTGAAAAAACACTGATACCAATTGCAGGACCGTTGAAGGGTGCTCAATGAAATAGTTTCACAATGTTTGGAGAGTGTTTAGAACACTTAACAGGTCAAATAGGGAATCGGTCTTTATGATGAAACAAAGAACACAAGTAAAGAGCAGGCACAAGAACAAGATAATATATATGGTTTTCAAGAATGTTGTATATTGCTCTCAAGTCCTTACAAGTGATACAAAGCTTATGTGAAGATACAAGTGCTTGAGATACTTTATACTACATCCTACAGCCGGCCATACTTTGAAGGCCAGCTGAAAATACTGATCTAGACAACAAGATCAATATAGAGTCAAAAAGATAGATTGTCTTTTTGACTAGTGACTATGATATGACATAGCTCACATCCTTATCTAATACAAAAAAGATAAAAGTACATAATTGAAAAATCACATACTCAACACCTTAATCTACAGTTGACAAAAGCATGTACTTTTCACCAACTCATGCTAGTTGGTGAGTCATCAGAGATGGCAGCGGAAAGGTGTTTTAGCTTTTGTCAAATGTAAGTCAGAGAAGACATGCCTTCTCTGTCTTCGGAAGAAACCAGTCTTGGCTTCGGAAGACTTTGTGTTTGAAGCTTCGGAAGACATCATCTTTGGCTTCGAAAGAATTGGTCTTTTGGCTTTGGAAGATTTGATACTTCGTATAATTCATTGAGTTATATCAAATCTTCTGAATTACTTAGTACTTCACGTACATACTGAGAGATATTTGGTTGCATTAGCCTCTTAGTGTGATTCTTACATACCATAAAATTCAATCAAATAGCATAAATTTTGAAGCAGATAGTACAAAATTAAAAAAGACAGTACACAAATTCTATGTTGAATTTAAGACTATATAAAAGTTAGAAATCGGTTTGATAGACTTACAAAATTATACGTTTCACTTAGTACCAACCCAAAATTTTGAATTCAAGTTATATACATCTCCCGACTTTTTATACATATAAATATGGCATCTTGTTCGAATCAAACACTTTTTTAGTTTTATTTTATTCTAGCAATTTAATTTATGAGTCTTAGTCCAAATCGGTTTCCTAATTCTAGTTCTAATTTTAAAAATCCAAACAAAAAAACCAACCAAACTTTTTTTTAACAACAAATCCAAACACGTTAAACTAATTCTAGATTTAAATCATATGCGCACAACAAAACTTGAACCCTTATCAATTGAGAGCCAGCACTAACAGACTAATACCATTAGTTTATAAAATTCGATTTGGGTTTTAAAGGGGTTTGACGTTATTTATATTTTACAAGAAATGCTTACTTACAAATCTGATTATATTACAGCTCGCTAGAAAGTAATTGGGAAAAACACCTTACGATACTACCATGACATGTACTCCGAGATGTTTAAAATTTTAAAAATATTAACCCAAAACCAATTCCATAAACGAACGTCAAACAGAAAGCAAACGGTGACAAACTGACAAATAGTAACATCCACGATTAAGAATGGCGGGAAAGCAACAAAAACACACACACAACTGTCGTACCCGTTGAACCCTAGCAAATAACAATCTTACGATAATGATCGATACGAATCAACTTTAGGGATCATCGTTTCAAGTAATCTCAACAGGTATAATACAAAAATCCATTCTATATTCTGTCTTATTTTTCGATATCGACAACTGTTACAAGTCAATCTCATGAAACCAATCGTCCCATTGTTTCGTACTTAATACGGCGGAATGATCCCTCTTCATTCTGCGATTTTGAATATTGCATGAACTGAGTTAATGGGGAAACATGGGATTTTAGGGTTGATTTTGTTCATAATTGTAATTTACGGAGCTTGGTTTTGTGAAGTAGGTTTTTCTGTGACTGTAACTTATGACAGTAAAGCTCTGGTTATAGATGGAAGAAGGAGAATTTTGCAGTCTGGATCCATTCATTATCCTAGAGCCACTCCTGAAGTGAGTTCAATTCCTTCTTTTTTGATGTTGTTGTCATGTTATGGTGATTTTGTTTGGTGTATGAGAATGTGTTTGATGTTTGATGCTTATTGGATTAGTTATGTGTTTAGCTGTAGTTATCATAATCTAGAAGATTTATGCTTGTGATATTAACTCTGTGTAATCTTATTATACAAACAATTTGGTTTATCTATGTTTGAATTGTAGATGTGGCCGGATATCATTGAGAAAGCAAAGGAAGGAGGATTGGACGTAATCGAGACTTATGTTTTCTGGAATTATCATGAGCCTGTGAAGGGACAGGTGTAGTAATGAATGTAAATCTGTATATTTTTTATAATGAAGATTGTGCTTGCATGATATATGTTGAATAAATAGGGAAAACCAAAGTATATATGAAGTTATCAAAACAAATTTATAGAGATAATGAGAATGGATTGCTGTCATGACTGTCAATTACTTTCGTTATGTGACAGTACTACTTTGAAGGGCGGTTCGACTTGGTTAGGTTTGTGAAGACGGTTCAGGATGCTGGCCTGTTTGTTCATCTTCGTATTGGTCCATATGCATGCGCTGAATGGAATTATGGGTTTGTTATTTCTTGTAAAAATCTCTAGTTATAAAGTACACTGTTGCCCGTATGCCTATGCCAAATCTTATTGGTCTTTTTTTCACATTTTTGCTGAATGTGAAACTTGTCCTTCATATTCATATTATTTCTGTGTTTTGTTGAGCAGGGGATTCCCTCTTTGGTTACACTTCATCCCGGGAATTCAGTTCCGGACCATAAATGGCCCTTTTCAGGTACTCCATAAACACATACAACGTTAAATTTTTATTCTTCTCACTCTATCACCTCACCTAGATTGGGAAGATCGACCTCCAATGCCACCACCACATCCACCATCACCACTAGCTGCCATAGATATGCATATAGCTTCTTTCTAAAACAACCCGAGCCCACTTTGATCGGAACCTGTTTTGATCCTAACTAGTTTGACCTCAGCCCGTTTCGACATGGTATCCAACCTGCCCATTTTGCCAGGCTTTTAATAGGGAGCAATTATTGCATAAACTTGCAGATTTTAACATAAAACTATGGTGCAGGCAGAAATGGAACTTTTTCTTGCCAAGATAGTAAATTTAATGAAAGAGGAGAATCTTTTTGCTTCACAAGGAGGTCCAATTATCCTGGCTCAGGTGAAATCTTTTTACACTCTGCTCATTGGCTCTAGATGAACAATTTTGAAGTTCTGTCTCTCGTGTGTTTCTGGGTCTATATCAGAGTGTGATTTGGTTTGTTCTGTAAGACAGGTAGAAAATGAATATGGAAATGTGGAGTGGGCGTATGGAATTGGTGGAGAGCTATATGTGAAATGGGCAGCAAAAACTGCTATAAATCTCAACACATCTGTTCCTTGGGTCATGTGCGCACAGGGTGATGCACCTGATCCGATTGTAAGTTAAATTATCTCACAACTTATATACCTAAGCTTGGGCTTGGCTCGTTTTGAGCTCTATGTCTATAGCTCAAGCTCGGTTTGTGAGTAATTTTTTAAAATCGAGATCTGTTCATACTCGGCTCGTTTATTATTTGATTTTTATTAATTATTTAATTATTATATATAGATATTTATAATTGTATTTATATTTCTAAATAATATATGTTATTGAGTTATTCTTATCATAATTATATATAATAATATTTATTATGTAATTATATTCATATGAATAACAGGCTCTTTTGGCTTGTGAGCTTAGTCAAGCTCTATATACGAAGCTTAGGCAAGAGTTCGTTTGCTAAACGAGCTCCAATTTAGGCTCAAGCATTTAAGCTCAACTTGATTAAAGCTTTATTCGATCTCGATAGTTTTACGAGCATATACACCCCTATATATATTCACCATTTAGAAAGTATTTCTCAGTTTCTTGAATATTAGGCACACCATAATGCAGATAAACACATGTAATGGATTCTATTGTGATACTTTCACCCCGAATTCTCCTTCAAAGCCAAAAATATGGACAGAGGACTACACTGGATGGTACGGTTAACCTTTTGCTTCGCCCTGCTACTCTACATGAAAGCATATACACAAACAATATTCCTATTTCTATTTCACTTTTCAGGTTTCTTTCATTTGGTTATCCTGTTCCTTATCGACCTGTTGAAGACCTGGCTTTTGCTGTTGCACGTTTTTTTGAGAAAGGAGGCACTTTTCACAACTATTATATGGTACATTCAACTGGTTCTTTTACTTCATGTCAACTGTTAGTTAACACAGATGTGTACTTCAAAAATCCCTGCAGTATTTTGGTGGAACGAATTTTGGGCGTACAGCTGGAGGCCCTTTGGTTGCTACAAGCTATGATTATGACGCTCCAATTGATGAGTATGGTAATTTTCTGATTTTTATAGAACTGCTACTAGTTGTATTGAAGCATTAGCAGATTAATGAGGATAACTTTTGCAGGATTTATAAGGCAGCCAAAGTGGGGTCACTTGCGGGACCTACACATGGCAATAAAACAATGTGAGGAGTATTTGGTGAATGGAGATCATGTTCATCAATCTCTTGGTATAAACTCAGAGGTATGCTAAAGCCTAAACACATCTCGATATAAGTTTTAGTGCAACTGAGCTGCATCCAACAAAAAGTCTTTTTTGGATGTTAGAAGACCAAAAAGTACTATATTTTGGATACAACCCAGTTTCAACACAATTTTCATCAAAATGTATTAAAACTAAACAAAATTGTATATTTAGATTGATATCAAATGATATTAAAATTTTCATCAAAATTGTATATTAAATGTTACAAGCTATGTGTATATTTACTGTAAAACGGCATTATGTCTACTCTCACCAACACAAATCGATTTACTCTCCAGGCAGATGTATACTGTAAAACAGTCAATGATTGTGCTGCTTTTCTTGCGAACTATGGTAGCAGCGTAGATGCAAATGTGACATTCAATGGAAAATCATATTTTCTCCCTGCATGGTCTGTGAGCATCCTTCCAGATTGTAAAAATGTTATTTTCAACACAGCAAAGGTAATCTTATATATTCCACGTCAATGTTTCATCTTTGGAATAATTGAATAAAATTTAAAATCTGATGTATTTGTCTGTTTTCATTTTGAGTATGGATAAAGATTGTTTCCCAGAAAAGTACTGGTGATGCCAAGTTTTCTCCCGGTGCCAGTGTGAGTGAATTATCATGGTCAATTTCACCTTGGAGTTGGTATTTGGAAAAAGTGGGCCTTTGGAGTAATGATTCATTCACGACGACTAGTTTGCTGGAGCAGATAAATACGACAAAAGATACAAGTGATTTTCTATGGTACACTACAAGGTAATTTGTAGTTAATCTTAATGTTTGTATAATATTCTGTACTACAGCACAAGGTAATTTGTAGTTAATCTTAATGTTTATATAATAACTGATTAAAATTATCATATATAAGCTTGGCAGAGGTGTAATTATACAACTGTAATATGAGTACTTATAGGATAATATTCCATCACTTTTGCAGCATAGATGCTGATGAAAAGCAAGATGCATTTTTGCTCATTCAGAGTTTGGGACACGCTGCGCTGGTTTTCCTGAACAAAAAAGTTTTAGGTAGTGTTACAATAGTGTAGTTATTATTTTTCTTAGGCATATGTGAGCTCATATTAACTACGCACACGGTATGCATTGTTTTCTTTTATTTGTTCAATTATAGCATTTGGATATGGTTATCATGATGACGCAAGCTTCAACATAAGTGAAAAGATTACTCTCGAACAAGGAAACAACACGTTGGATATAATTAGTATGTTGATTGGCATACAGGTGCCTATCCGTCTCTTTCTTCTTTAAAGCTACCTGACCATATCTCCGTAGATTTTTAGACTTCAAATATCACAAAAAGAGTAATCTACACGTCAACTATTTTATGAGTCGCTATAAGCGATGAGTGAGTCAGGAATGTTAATTCATTATTCATCTAGTTTTATAACTCATCATATATCTCCTTTAAAGATTCAACTAACATAATATGAAAATAAAGAGATTTTGGGTTATTACTTCTAATCCATTTAGTAAACATGTCAGTGTTCATGTTGACCCGTTTAACCTGTTACATTAAATGGATCGTGTTTGGGTTGACTTGTTTAACTTCTGGACCCGTCAACCCATTAGAAGTTAGAACAAAATATCAACAAAATATTTCTATAAGGTCAAACCACCAACCCATTTTACCTATTTATTTCAACTCACTTGAAACTTAATTACAACCCTGCCAACTCGTTTGAAACTTGATTACAACCAGTGGCGGAGCTTGAACGATGGTATAGGGGGCCGAAAGTCTCGAGACCCAAATTAAGGGAGGCCGAAAGTCTCGAGACCTAAATTAGGGAAAGCCGGACTTAATATGTATAAAATTTTTCGGCCGAAATCGCATAAATTTGTACTTCTAAGCGAAAAAACAGGAGGGGGGGGGGGGGCAACAATACTTCGCCACTGATTACAACCCCGCCATCCCGTTTACAACTCGATTACAATCCTGGCAACCTTTTATTGGTCTAGAGAATTATATTAAGATAAAAATGCAATGTTTTTAAGATATCTGATTTTCTACAGAACTACGGTCCATGGTTCGATGTCATGGGGGCAGGCCTGTATTCAGTCATCCTTGCTGACCTGAAGAACACCAAAAAGGACTATTCATCTAAAGAATGGACCTACCAGGTTCATGCTTAAAACTGGTTTTTAGTTTCACCTGTTATCAAACTTTATACACAACATTCATCTTCATTCAGGTGGGAACTGAAGGAGAAAGCCTTGGACTAGACAAAACTGATCTTGCTAATAGCTCCCTGTGGACCCAGGGTGCTCCCTTGCCTATTAATCAGAGTCTGATTTGGTATAAAGTATGTAATATATTTTTGAAACCATTAAGGTGATTGATATTTATTTTGCTTCTGAGAGTTATTAAAGTCTTTAGTATGTGTGATGAACACTACAATTTCTGTTTTTTATTCTCAGTCCACATTCATTGCCCCTGAAGGAAAAGGTCCTCTATCACTGAACCTTGCTGGCATGGGGAAAGGTCAAGCTTGGGTCAACGGTCAAAGTATAGGCCGATATTGGTCTACGTACCTTTCACCATCGACAGGGTGCACCAATCATTGTGACTATCGAGGAACCTATGATGCACAGAAATGTCAGAAGAAGTGTAACCAACCTGCTCAAGTATTGTATGTAGCATACTCAAAACGTTGTATTTAAGAGTTATAAAGGGGGGACAATAATTTTAAAAAGTATTTATGTCCAGATATCATGTACCACGAACCTGGGTGCATGCTGGTGAGAACTTGCTTGTTCTTCATGAAGAGCTTGGTGGTGACCCATCAAAAATTTCTGTGCTGACACGAACCGGGCAGGAGGTGTGTGGCCATGTCTCGGAGGATGATTCCAGTCCCCTTGACCTCTGGAAAACTAACTCTGATTCCACTTCTCAAACCCCTGAAGTTCGATTGACGTGTGACCAAGGCTGGAAAATTACATCCATTCGGTTTGCTAGTTTCGGTAATCCCAAAGGAGATTGTGGCACATTTACTCGAGGAAGTTGTCATGTAGATGTCTTGTCTATAGTGCAACAGGTACTAGAGTTGTCAATTTGTCATTTCATTTTGCTTTTGGTTGTTGCATCTTTGTTTGATTTTAATTCAACAAGATATACTAACCACAATCTGGCTACTGTGCATAAAATGTGTGCATAATAGGGCTACATAGGCTTCTATATTTGAAGTCATATATAGTCAGATATCACATAGATACCCTCTTGATTATGATAATTACAGATAAGTGCATAACTAGTCTAATATGTTGTCGCAAACTAAGGATGGGAAAGACATGCAGCTTGGAACGTAAAGAGAGAAATCTAGGCAGCCATTTTCTGCAATTTGGTTAGCTATGATACCAAGTTAAACCATAAATGATAGTTTGCATAATAGGGTTACACAGGCCTCTGTATGTAGAGTATCGATAGCCAGATATTACTCAGAGATATCCTCTAGACTATGATAATTACAGATTCTTACATACTATTCTAATTGGATATAGCGTTTGTTAACATAAACTTGATTTTGAGAAAGCATAAAGTTATGTTTGATGAACAATGCAGGCTTGTATAGGGAAGAAAAAGTGTTCGGTTCCTGTTGCAACAGCTAAATTTGGCAACCCGTGTCCTGGTGTAACAAAAAGCTTGGCAGTTGAAGCTTTATGCAGTTCTTGAGACAGTAGTATTTTGTTTAGATTGACTGGAATGAGAAAGATGTATTCAACAGATTGGTAATCCATTGCTGCATTTATGGTTTTGTGATGTTGTAACAAATGGTATACCCTAAATGAGTATTGCAAAATCTTCAATCATCATTCTAACTTACAAGAGATTTGAAAAGGTAAAACTAACAAAAGCATGCATAATTACAGATTAACATCCCCGCCATCCCTGTCCCCATCAAGCAAAAAGTTTCCAAAAGGGAAAATTATTAGATTGGCAATTTGACCAAAGTTATTTTCATTAATAGCCATTGACCAAATGATTTGTCATATTGGCCACTGTATCGTCATGTGGCGATACCAAGTCATGCGGTATTGCCCACGTGGAAATTAAAAAAGAAAATTTTTTGACCCGGCGATACACCGGGGAGCCGGTATCGCCCAGCACCGACGATACGCCAGGGAGCCGGTATCACCCGGAAATTATTATTTTTTAATTTAATTTTAAATACCATTTTAATATTTAGAAAATAGTAATATGGTTTTTTTCAAATTTAAATATTCAACTAAGAAAATAAAAACTTATATTTTCACTATAATAAAAATAAAATACAAATTTAATATTAAATTAAAATTAGTATTATGTTATTATATGTATAAATAGGCATAACTTTATTTATACTTCATTCATTATCCAACACACTTTTTATTTCTTATTTCATACATCTATGGATAAACAATAATACTCTTCTCAACCCGCTCCAAAACCGTCATCTTGGATCATGAATAAATGGCGGCGACCAAAGAATCAATCCAAATCTTCAACTTTGATTGTTCAAAGCCCGGAAGAAAACCCTCCTATAAACTTATCATTAAATGCCCACGAAAACGTCGAAACCAATCGAGCTACTGTACGTAAATAGATTACTCCAGATGATGAAGCTAAAAAATGGTTAGATGTTATGAAGTTTTATGATAAGGGGGATGCCCCTCTTTATTATTATGCTATCTATATTACACCAATAAATCTTGAAAAGAATTTTTGGGGTATTTTACTAGATTACCGATGTAACGGTTATTAAATCTCAATGGTAAACTTTTCTATACATTATTCATAAATGTATTTTTATACTTGTATTGTATTAATATATGTATTTTTATAAAGCACGTTAAAGGTTGGGTGTTAAGAATGATAAACTAGAGACATAGAGAGCTATACAAAGATGGAGTGTTAAATATGCGTTGGACTATACTACCTCCATAATATTTTGACTTCTTAACCGATTCATGTAGCAAGCATGTTGTTTTATTTGCTGATGGAAAGTTCAACCTGTATCTTTTCTTTTTAGATGTTGATTATGTATATTTCTCTTTCTGTATTTAGAGTCAAGAATAGGTACTCATTTGTGTTAATTTGCGGACAATAAAATTGAAGATTTTTTGTAATGAAGAAATAGGTGGTGTTAAATTTGATCGGTTGGTTCACCCGGCGTTGATGAAAGTATTTATGTATTTCGGCGCTAAAAAAGACCAGACAACCAGAAAAATAATTTGGGGTTGAAATAATTGAAGATTATGTTATATCAACCCAAGACTTGAGAGGTAATGAAGGAGTTTACGTTTGCATGTTGATGGAACATTTAGTTATGAGTAAACTGGTAGATTGTGGTGGAAATTTTAAGAAGATACGTAAGTTGTATAGACGGCTTTTAAAAGTTTGGTTCAAAAATTTAAAAGTCTAGGTTTTGGTAGTATGTGAGGCCATTTGTAAAACTCAATTGCCACGTGGTGTAGGTAGTTGACACTAGGGTGCAAACGAGTCGAGCCGAGCCCGAGCTCGTATAGGCTCGAGCTCGGCTCGTGATGACTTTAGTAGAGCTCGAGCTCGGCTTGTTTCGAGCTTTATTTTAAAGCTCGAGCTCGGCTCGGGCTTGGCTCGCTTATTTATATATTATTTTTAATATTTTTATTTAATTTTGATATATATTTATAATTATATATTTTATATAGAACATTATACATATTATTTAATTGTGATTTATCATACTTTTATACATAATAAATATTATTTATATAATATATTTAATAAATTAAATAAAAATATATAAATAAAAAGCTCGTATAGGCTCGCGAGCCGGCTCGAGCTTGATACGTGAAGCTCGAGCTTGAGCTCAATAATTAAATGAGCTTTTTTTAAAACTCAAGCTCGGCTCAGGCTCAATAAAGGTCGGCTCGTTTCGAGCTTTTTATCGAACCGATCTCGAGTAGCTTGAGAGCGGCTCGACTCGTTTGCACCCGTAGTTGACACATATATTTTTAATGTCGTCTTTAACTTGCAGCGTCTCGTTACAGATAATTTTTTTCATTAGCAAGCAAACACCAACCCATGAGTCAAATTCAGCTACACCGACGTTTGCAGGCCATACTTCAGTTTCTTCATTGTTAGTTAGTTTATCCTATTTTTTCCTAACTTTTTCCAATAGACATCTTGACCTCCTTGATCTCTGATGACATACCATCTGTCTAGATTAGTAGCAAAGGTTCAGGACAGGATAGGTCTTCTAGTTGCAAAAGGCTCTACTAGAGTTGGAGTTGGTTGAGCAACCTCTTCTTGCAATACCTCAGTATGCTCTGACTCATCCTGAGGTGTAGAGGTGGATGCCTTGGAATTCTTCTTAGAATCACTCTTTCTGGCCATCCTTTTCCTCCTCTTTGAATTCTTTAACTGAGAAGAATAGCCTTCAGCACAGGTTGACTTGTTGTGTCTTTCTCAGTTGGGTCCTCTTCCCTCACAAGTTCAAAAGGAGAGGGATTTGGACCCTGCTGTGGATTAGAAGATGAAGTTGGCTGAGATACAGCTATAGGTTCAGGTTGTGTTGTCTCAGTGGGTTCAACCTTTACCTCAACTTCAGGTTGAACTTGACTTGGTAGAGAATGCAAGTCAAAAATCTCTCCCTTTTTAATCTTCTGCTTGATCACTCCAATGTGCTCATCCATAGTGTATAGAGACATTGGACCAAGCCACCTTTCGGAGAATCTGTACAGCTTCAAGAAGCTCATCATCCTCTGCCTATTAGCAGATTTCTTTTGACTCTTTTGGATGATGGCTCTTGACTTTCCAGCTTCTTCCATCATTTTTCTCTTTGCAGACTTTCGTTCTTTAATAACTTGTTGCTCCAGCTACTTAAGATACTCGAATTCAACATATTCATATGATAAGGGAAGAAGTACAAATGCCTGATAGAGACCTATGCCACTCAGGTAGCTAATCATGTTTTGTCTATCAGCTTCCTTGTCTACCTGAGGTTGTTTAGTTGCCACAGCCTCTTTCTTATGGCTTTCCTGAACTGGAAAGAGGATGGGAGCATGCTTGTAGAGCCTTTTCGGTCTCCTTTCTTCCTTGATTTTTAGGAGTAATTCTGTATCCTCTGCCTCCTTCCTCTCCTTTAACAGCTCTTTATCTGCTAGTTCATTGAGTTCCTCTAAGGGAAGAGAGATGAGTTCATCTATATTGTAGTTCCTGGTCCCCAGGTAGTTTAATTTGGCTGCCCACAACTCATCATCATGAGTATTTGGCCTGGGGGCAGCCCTAATAGCAGCTTCCATGAAACTTGAGACCCTCTTGAACTCTCTCCCCTTAGCTTCCTCTTCCTCTCTCTCTCTCCTCTTTCTCAATCTCCTCAAAGGTCATCTTCCTCTTCCTTTTATCATGCATAGGCCTTGGTGACTCAGGGTGGAGAGAGATTTGGCCTTCATGCTTGGTTCAGTACCTTCACCAACTGGTGCCTCACTAAGGGTTGATGATGTTGAAGCAGTTCTTGTAACAAGGTTCACAGGGTCTATCACTAGGCCTTCAGTCAAGGTTTCCCCTTTGAAGCTAATCTTAGGTTCCACCTTAACATCTAGTTGACCAATGACATTGCCTGTTAGCCTTTGTCTTCTTCTTTGCCTGAACTCTTCAATAATCCTGTCTTGAATCCTCTCAGCCAGTCTGCTAGCTTGCCTGCTTTAACTACGATTGGCAAATGGCATGTGGACTAGAGGAAGACTGTCATAGAACTTCAGGATCTGAAAATTGAAAACCTCTTGCTGCCCCTGAAGTCTATGCAAAATCAGAGCTCTCCTGTCAGCATCATACCTCCACCCAAATATTTATTTCAGCATCTTAGGGTGGGGTAGACATAGGTCTTGGAATACCCTCCTCAAACAGACATTGAATGAGTGAGTCCACATTAATATGGACTTGAGGAGGTTGCTTAGTATGGATAATTGCAAGTGAGGTTGGTGAATCCTTAATGTTCATACTTTGTGAAGAACTCCCAGGTTCTTTGATTGCTTGGACTTTCTCCCCCTTTTTGGTAGCATCACCCTCTTGCATAGGTGAGCTAGGGATTAGGTCAATACCAGGCTCTGATTCCAATTACAGACCGGTTAAAGGATGGTCAATATAATTAGTCTCACAATTAGGAGAGTGTTAGAACACTTAACAGATCAAATAGGGAACCGAGTTTATATGAATGATACTAAGAACACAAGTAAACAATTAGATAGAACTAAGAACAAGAACAAGATAAGTATGGTTTTCAAGAATGCTGTATATTGCTCTCAAGTTGTTTTACAAGTGTTACAAAGCATTAAAAGAAATACAAGAACCTAAGATACTTTATACTACATCCTACAACTGGCCATACTTTAAAGGCCAGCTGGAAACACTAATCTTGACAACAAGATCAATGTAAAGTCAAAAGGCAGATTGCCTTTTGACTAGTGACTATGACATGCCATAGCTCACATCTTAATATATTACAAAAATGATAAAAGGTACAAAGTAGAAAGTTACAAACTCTAAACCATAATCTACAGTTGTAAAAGCATGAACCTTTTCACCAACTCATACAAGTTGGTGAGTGTTCAGAGTTGCAGCAGAAAGTTGGTCAGCTTTATACAAAAGTAGATCAGAGAAAGCATGTCCTCTCTGTCTTTGGAAGAAATCAGTCTTCACTTCATTGGCTTTGGAAGACTTTGTCTTTGAAGCTTCGAAATACCTTATCTTTGGCTTCGAAGGATTTGGTCTTTGGCTTTGAAAGATTTTACACTTAGAATAATTTGCTGTGAGAAGTGTAAAACTTTTGAAGTGACTTCTATTTTGCATAATATGCATGCAAGCTGGAAGCTCCTTGGATGCTTTGGTTTCTTTGGTTGCATCAGCCTTTCAAGTATAACCTTACAAACTCCCCCTAGGCTGATGCTACCAAAACAGAGAAGTATACTTAGATATTGACAGTCCTCATCAGGATCAAGACCATTCCTTTCTTCATCAACTGATCAGGATCCCTAAGACTCTCATAATACCTTCTCATGTCATGGAGATCATGCAGAGGAAGATCAAGCATGTCTTTCCAGAAATAGACATCTTGACCTCCTTGATCTCTGATGAAATACCACCTGTCTGGATTAGTATCAAAGGTTCAGGAGAGGATGGGTCTTCTAGTTGCAAGAGGCTCTACTAGAGTTGGAGTTGGTTGAGCAGCCTCTTCTTACAATACCTCAGTATGCTCTGACTCATCCTGAGGTGTAGAGGTGGATGCCTTGGAATTCTTCTTAGAACCACTCTTCCTGGCCATCCTTTTCCTCTTCTTTGAAGTCTTTAACTGAGAAGACTAGCCTTCAGCACCAGATTGACTTGTTGTGTCTTTCTCAGTTGGGTCCTCTTCCCTCACAAGTTCAAAAGGAGAGGGATTTGGACCCTGCTGTGGATTAAAAGATGAAATTGGCTGAGATATAGCTGTAGGTTAGGTTGTGTTGTCTCAGTGGGTTCAACCTTTACCTCAACTTTAGATTGAACTTGACTTGGTGGAGAATACAAGTAAACAAGCTCTCCCTTTTTAATCTTCTGCTTGATCACTCTAATGTGCTCATCCATAGTGTATAGAGACATTAGACCAAGCCTCCTTCCAAAGAATCTGTACAGCTTCAAGAAGCTCATCATCCTCTGCCTATCAGCAGATTTCTTTTGACTCTTTTGGATGATGGCTCTTGACTTTCTATCTTCTTCCCTTATTTTTCTCTTAGCAGCCTTTCGTTCTTGGATAACTTGTTGCTCCAGCTGCTTAAGATACTCGAATTCAACATATTTATATGATAAGGGAAGAAGTGCAGATACCTGATAGAGACCTGTGCCACTCAGGTAGCTAATCATGTTTTGTCTATCAGCTTTCTTGTCTACCTGAGGTTGTTCAGTTGCCATAGCGTCTTTCTCAGGGCTTTCCTGAACTAAGGAGAGGATGGGAGCATGCTTGTAGAGCCTTTTCTATCTCCTTTCTTTCTTGATTTTTTAGGAGCAATTCTGCATCCTCTGCCTCCTTCCTCTCCTTCAATAGCTCTGTGTCTGCCAGTTCATTGAGTTCCTCTAAGGGAAGAGAGATGAGTTCATCTATATTGTAGTTCCTGGTCCCCAGGTAGTTTAATCTGGCTACCCTCAACTCATCATCCTGAGTATTTGGCCTGAGGGCAGCTCTGATAGTAGCTTCCATGAAAACTGGAGACCCTCTTGAACTCTCTCCCCTTAGCTTCCTCTTCCTCTCTCTCTCTCTCTCCTCTTCCTCAATCTCCTCAGAGGTCATCTTCCTCTTCCTTTTGTCACACACAGGCCTTGGTGACTTAAGGTGGAGAGAGATTTGGCCTTCATTGCTTGGTTTAGAAGTCAAGCTCTGGCCAGAGAGAGGTTGTGAAGCACCTTCACCAGCTGGTGCCTCACTGAGGGTTGATAATGTTGAAGCAGTTCTTATAACAAGGTTCACAGGGTCTATCACTGGGCCTTCAGTCAAGGTTTCCCCTTTGAAGCTAATCTTAGGTTCCACCTCAACATGCAGTTGACCAATGATGTTGACTATTAGCCTTTGTCTTCTTCTTTAGCCTTTGTCTTCTTCTTTTCCTGAACTCTTCAACAATCCTGTCTTGAATCCTCTCAGCTAGTCTGCCAGCTTGCCTGCTTTGACTGGATTGGCAAGTGGCATGTGGACTAGAGGAAGACTGTCATAGAACTTTAGGGTCTGAAAATTGAAAACATCTTGCTGCCCATGAAGTCTATGAAAAATCAAAGCTCTCCTATCGGCATCATACCTCCACCCAAGTATTTCATTCTCAGCATCATGGGGTGGGGTAGACGTAGCTCTTGGAATACCTCCTCAAACAGACTTTGAATAAGGGAGTCCACATCAATATGGACTTGAGGAGGTTACTGAGTATGGACAATTGCAAGTGAGGTTAGTGAATCCTCAATGTCCATACTCTGTGAAGAACTCCCAGGTTCTGTGATTGCTTGGACTTTCTCCCCCTTTTTGGTAGCATCACCCTCTTGCATAGGTGAGCTAGGGGTTAGGTCTATCACACCCACGGGTTCTTGTGTTCCTGGTTGAGCCCTCCTGAAAGGTCTCCCAGCTAGTTGTTCCTTGAGATCAGAAATCTCAAGTTGTTGATCATTGATCTTTCTTAGCAAGGTAGTCACCTGAGATTCCCAGTGACTAATCTTGGAGACTAAATAGGTGCAGGTTTGAGTCAGCTTTTGCCCTTTTAGTCTTATATTCCCCTCATCTTCATCAGAAGAATCATGGGGGGATGAGAGAATAGGACCTAAGTCTTCTTCCTCATCACCAGCACTTCGTTCTTGGCCGCTGGATTTCCCCTGCACCATGACAGCTTCAAGTGAAGTGTCAATGAGCTGGGTTGCCATGGTTGAGGTCTTAATGATGTAGTCACTTGTTGAAGTGAGAGCCTCTTCCATATGGACCTCCTAAACAGGTTCATGGATATCCACCTCAATAGTGGGTGGATGATGGGCTAGACATGGGAGAAACAGGAGTACTTATCTCTCCTTGAGTAGGTGAGGAGAAGAGAGATTCATGATACTCACTGAATCCCATGTCTTCATCATCATAGAATTCTAGGTTTGGAATGGGTTGGTTTAGATCAAGAGGCTGGGGATGGTAAATGTCCTTTAAAGTTATTCACTTGAGTGTTGAGACTCTGAGTGAAGGCTTAAGGCTTAGGGGATTGTGAGCTCATCAGGCTAAGCATGAGAAACCTCAGCACTGATCATTGGTAAGATGGGAGTAGTTTGCTCCTCAGGAGAAGTGAGAGCTCCAGTGTCCACTTCCTCCTGTGTGGGTGGTAATATAGGGGCCTGCATAAACTGAGTAGCATGTGCAGGGGTTTGTTTGGATTTTCTTTGGTAGGTGATGGCTATTTGTGGCTGTATAAGGGGTTGAGAAGTAGAAGGTGTTGGTTCAACACTAGCTGGTGCTGCTAGGTTGTCACCTTGAGCAATGAGCTCTAACATTTATGGGACAAGGGTTGTTTCTACCCCTGAGAAGCCAACAGTTGGTTTTCTCATAGTCTTGAAGATGTTGGGCTTCATTTGTCCTAATTTTAGAACATTACCAGTTCCCCTCAACTGTGAGCCCAATTCACAGTTGAGAATGTGCTGGACATATCTTGGGAACATGTAATATTCTAAGGAGTCCAAGTTTGCAAGTCAATTAATGTACACAAATTGTGAATACCTGAACTTGACTCCTTGAACCATCCTATGGACTATGTAGGAAAGGTCCTCTAGAACTTGGTCCTATCCTCCATGCTTGTTAGATAGACTGTGGATGACGACATGGAGGAGCTATTTCCATTGAGAGGAAACCTTCCCTTTCCTGAAGGTCTTAACAGAGAAATCCCCTTCATAGCCCATCTGACCAAAGGAACGGTTTACAGCAGACTTGGAGAAGGACAAATCACCTTCGACATCATCCAGCCTTAGATGTGAGTTTATGGATGCTGGAGTGATGAAGATTGTCCTCCCATGCACCGTGGCTGACAGTGCCTTCTCTCCATCCATGGTGACCTCTTGATAGGTCCTCCAGAATTCTAACAGCTGATCCTCATAGAGTGGAGGATCGATGGTGAGGGAGGTGAAGTAGTTTGATAGAGTGAGAAAGTGACAAACCTCTGAGAAACCAGGATCTTTCTCAGAGTTCAACAGAGCAACTTGATTATGTTGCCTGTGAAGTTGCATGGAGAAATCGGGTTGGTTTCTACGATTAAGGTTGGCCGTTTTGAGGTAGTTTTGTTATGAAGGAAGATAAGAACAAGGGTAGTTTGAGTGAATTTAGGTTAGAGAATTTTCAGATGAAGAAGATAAAGAAAGAGGAGAAACCGTTGAGAGATTATATATACGAAATAGATTTGAGACAAAGTTAATGCAAAATGATAAACTTTGAAATCCGAATGTCGGTCCCACCTTTAAAAAGTACCCAAAAAGATAGTTTTCTTGGAAGTCAAAAAATCTTCCGAAGGTATTTTTGTCTTCGGAAGTTTAAAGAAAATCTTCCGAAGCCAATTTGGCTTTGAAAGATATTCGTAAGATTTGTGATAATTTTCCTTCGGAAGAAAAATATTTAGAGAATTTTACTTTTGAGACATGTCTGGTTTCGGAAGAGATTAGGACTTTGAAGTTTTATTCTAAAGAGAATAAATCTTCTGAGACTTAATTGTTTTCGGAAGAAAAATTGTCTTCCAAATACATGTAAGTACTTAGAAGCATATTTAGGCTTCGGAAGATATATCAGAATTTCTTCCTAAGGTAAATGTCTTATAAGTAATTATTTGATTTGAAGACATAATGTTCTTCCGAAGACAACTTGATGTCTTTCGGAAAAAAATATGTTTAAAAATTTTCAAAAATCTTAGGAATATCATTTGAAAAATTTTCTTCCAAAGGAAACTAGGCTTATGATAAAATAGACAACTTAGGACACACAGGTTTTAGAAATAGAATTGATATAAGTTTAAGAAAAGATCTACTCAAAGTTAATCATCTCAGTAGCTGATACAAGATATTTGAATCTTTGTTCATCAAAAGCTTCAGTGAACAGATTAGCACATTGTTCATTTGTGTTAACTTTGACTAGTTTAATTAATCTTTTTTCAAAATTATCTCTAATCAAATGATATCTGATATTGATGTGTTTTGTCCTTGAGTGCTGCACAGGATTCTCTGTAATAGAGATAGCACTGTTGTTGTCTATGTGGTTGGGAGTCTCTTTGAAGTTGAATCCATAGTCTAGCATCTGATTCTGAATCCAAAGCACTTGAGCACAGCAGCTTGCAGCAGCAATGTATTCAGCTTCAGGGGTTGATGCAGACACACAAAATTGTTTTTTGCATTGCCATGAGACTATCCTTCCACCAAGGAATTAACATCCCCCATATGTAGATTTTGCAGTCATGCTACAGCCACCATAATCACTATCTGTATAGGCATACAGATTGAAGTCAGAATTCTTTGGATACCAAAGGCCAAGCTTAGGAGCACCTTTGAGATATCTAAGAATCCTCTTGACAACAACCAGGTGTGATATCTTGGGGTTGGCTTGATATCTTGCACAGATGCATGTGGTAAACATGATATCAGGCCTACTGGCTATAAGGTACATAAGAGACCCAATCATGATCCTGTAGAGATGTTCATCCACACACTCCCTCTCAAGATCAGGTCCAAGGGAGTGGCTTCTGGCTATAGGAGTCTTTGCAACCTTGCAATCAGTCATGTTGAATCTTGTAAGGATATCTTATACAAACTTTGACTGACTTATGAAGATGCCATTTTCAACTTGCTTCACTTGAATTTCTAGAAAGAAATTGAGTTCCCCCATGGCACTCATTTCAAATCTATTCTTCATCAGCCTCTCAAAGTCTTTATAGAGCTTTAGATTAGTTGACCCAAAGATGATGTCATCTACATATACTTGAACCAGCATTAAGTCATTTCCAGTTCCTTTGATGAAGAGAGTTCCATCTATAGTACCTCTCTTTTAGCCATTGAAAGAGATACTGAGATAGTGTCTTATACCATTTTCTTGGAGCTTGATGCAGGCCATATAGAGCTTTATCAAGCTTGCAGACATAATCAGGATGATCTGGGTCTGCAAAGCCAGGTGGTTGTTTGACATACACCTCTTCATCAATCACCTGATATAAGAAAGCACACTTGACATCAAGTTGGTAGACCTTGAAATCCTTGGATGCAGCACAAGCCAGGAATATTTTAACAGCTTCACGTCTTGCTATAGGAGCAAAAACATCTGTGTAGTCAATTCTCTCTTCTTGTGTGTATCCTTGAACAACTAGTCAGGCCTTGTTCTTGATGACAAGTCCTCTATCATCCTTCTTGTTTCTAAGAACCTACTTGGTTCCTATAATAGTCTTCCCTTGAGGAAGAGGACATAGGTTCCAAACCTTTTGTCTTTCGAATTGAAGCAGCTCCTCTTGCATTGCTTCAACCCAACTTTCATCTTTCAAAGCCTCATCAACTTTCTTTGGCTCTATCTGGGACAAAAAACAAGAGTATAGACAAACATTTTTGTCATGGGTTTGTCCTCTTGTTTTCACCCCTATATCAACATTTCTAATGATGTTTATGATGGGGTGTGACTTGTGGATCCTGAGTTGAGGGATAACAACAAGTTGATTGGAAAGATCTAAGTTTGAGAAATTTAGATCTGGCAATGAAGTATCACCTACCACATCAGCACACTTATCAAGAGAGGTTTGATCCAATGAGTGTGTGATATCATTTATGTTATCTTCTATGGAGTGGTTATTAGCATCAAGAAATTCTTGATCACTATCACCACCTCCATTTCCTCCTACATTTGAAGTTCCTTCATCTGAGTTTTGAGCCTCTAAGCTGGAATTTGTAGGTGCCTCAGATGTATCAGCTGAATTTGTCATATTTGTGCTGATAGGATCTTCACTTGCAAGGTCAGTTACCACTGGAGCTGAAGCAGTATGCTTGCTTGGTCTTCTCAGCTCAAATCTTGGGTCAGGATCTCCTGTTGATAAGTTACATGTAGATCCTGAAACATTTTCACAAGATTTGTTAAAACAGTTTGTAACTAAATCAAGATCAAACAGCCAATCAGGACCAGAACCTTTCACACTAGGAGTGTGCTCATTGAAAGTCGCATTGGCTGACTCCTCAACTACTCTAGTTCTGAGATTGTATACTCTATAAGCCTTAGCTTGGGAAGAGTATCCAATAAAGTGTCCATCATCTGATTTCTCAGCAAATTTGGCTATTTGATACTTGTTATTCAAGATGGTGCAAGGACATCCAAATGACCTAAGGAAGCAAATAAATGGTATCCTTTTATGCCACAGCTCATAATGAGTCTTACCATAAGTCTTAACCACTAAAACTCTATTTTGCATATGGCAGGTTGTGTTCACTGTCTCTGCCCAGAAGGTGATGGGCAGTTTAGAGTCAGACAACATGGTTCTTGCAGCCTCAATAAGTGTCATGTTTCTTCTCTCAGCAACACCATTTTGCTGAGGAGTCCTAGGAGAACTATATTGTCTTGTAATACCTTTTTAATCACAAAATGTGTCAAGGATTTGGTTCATAAATTATGTTCCTTGATCACATCTTATGGTTTTAACCTTGTGATCACATTGATTTTCAATTTTCAGAATGAAGTTTTTCAAGATCTCAGGAGTCTCATCCTTAGTACTAAGGAAAAAGACCCAAGTGAATCTTGTGAAGTCATCTGTGATCACCAAACAATAGTCCTTCCTAGACTCATTACACTGGTGGGGCCAAAGAGATCCATATGTAATAAGTGTAGGAGAGTAGTGATAGAGTTTCCTTCCTTTAGCTTGTGAGACACTTTGTGTTGCTTCCCTTTTAGGCATGATACACAGTGGTCATCACTTGTAAACTATTCCTTTGGTATTCCAGTTACCAAATCATTCTTAATTAATTTATTTATGTTTTTAAAGTTTACATGATACATTCTTTTATGCTAGAGGAAAGACTCATCATTATTTGCTTTAGATAGAAAGCAAGAGACTTCTCCAGAGGGAGATGTTTCTTGCAGGTCCATCTTGTACATGTTCCATTTCCTGGGGTCTTTGAATAGGATATGCTCTTGAGGAATGACGACACCAGGCTTGAGAACAATGCACTCATGCTCAGTAAAGAGCATGTTGTGTCTCTGATCACAAAATTGGGATACACTAAGTAGATTATACCCAAGCTCTTTAACAAAGTGTTCATTTTCAATGCTAAGCTTACCATTTATGACTGTGCCCCTTCCAGTAATGTAACCTCCAGCATCTCCTCCAAAAGCAACTGGCCCTCCATCAATTTTCTCAAAATTTTGAAGTAGAGAACCATTGCCTGTCATATACCTGGAACATCCACTATCAATTATCCATACATTCCTCTTAGTCTTTAGCTGTTCCTTGGCTTCTTCGTTATCTGCCATCAGTGCTTTGTTTGGAGATGCATCCTCAACCTGAAAGCTCCAGTCAAAGCCTCCTTCTTCAACAGCAACTGCAGCTTGCTGCTTGGGCTTCTTATTCTAGGGAGCTCCATCAGTATAGTTCGGTCTGGTTTATGCTTGGCCACCATTTGTCTTTGGTGCCTTGCACTCTCTAGCAAAGTGTCATATTTGGTTATAGTTGTTACACTTTACTTTGCTTTTGTCCAGCCCAAACTTTTCACTGGTTGCATTGCTAGGAAACTTTCTCCCTGACCTCTTGTAAAGCGTCTTAGCTCTATGAGTGAGAAGAGCCATCTGCTGGACTATATCCATGTACTCCAAATCATCTGGATGGATAGAGTCCAGGTCTTAAAGGGTAAAGAGAAGGTTGCATGTGCTTTCATAGTAGACACAGGCTTGTGAAGAGCTTGTCTCTTGGAATGGACTTCCTTGGATATAGCTCTCTCTTGGTGTCTCCGGGAAGGTGATGAAAGGACCCTTTTATGAGTTGTCAGGGTAGCAGGTGAGATGATGCTATGGTTCTCTGCAATCCCTTTCAACCACATGCAGGGCTAAACTCTACTGATTATTGGAGTTACCAGATGGATTTTACATGTTCATCTTCATTTGGTAGCCACTGAGGATACCATATAACTCAGTGAGAGTAAGGGTCTTGAGGTTCTCAGTCCTCTTGATGACCACACAATAGTGTGTCCATTGTTTGGGAAGAAAGGACATCAACTTCCTCATAATGTCCCTGTTCTCAAAAGTTACTCCAACATCCATTAAAGTGTTCACAATCTTAACATACCTGAAGTATTTTTGATTTATGGTTTCACCTGTTTTGAAGGTGAAGTTCTCAAACTGCTGCTTAAAGAGGTCCTTCTTGTTCTTTTTTGCTTCAGTGAATCCCTCATACATAAGCTTCAATGCATCCCATAGTTGCTTAGCAGTCTTACATTTCTTGAAGCCTCTGTAGATGGAGTTTGGAAGAGCAGTTTGGAGAGCGGTCATGGATTTTTGATCTATATCTATCTTTTTCCAGTCTTCTTTAGAATAATCAGCCACTTCCTTTGGTATCATACCACCACCAACAGCAACTGAAGAGGTGGATGGTACATGAGGTCCAGAGACAACAGATCCCTACATATTGGAGTCTTGAGACTTGATGAAGCCTTCCATTCTTTGGCACCAAGTATCAAAATCATCAAGAGTGATCAGTGGAGACTTTGTCATGGTACCGGTTTCCATATCAACTTTTGTGATAGCTGCCATTTGAGTTGTTAAGTGTTTTGTGAAACTGAAGGGACTTAAGATGGTGAGATCTTACAATAAAGAGCCTAAAATGCTCTGATACCAATTGCAGGACCGGTTAAGGGATGGTCAATACAATCAGTCTCACAATGAGAAGAGTGTTAGAACACTTAACAGATCAAATAGGAAACCGGGTTTATATGAATGATACTAAGAAAAGGTACAAAGTAGAAAGTTAGAGACTCTAAACCATAATCTACAGTTGCAAAAGCATGGACGTTTTCACCAACTCATGCAAGTTTGTGAGTCTTCTGTGTTGCAGCGGAAAGTTGGTCAGCTTTATACACAAGTAGATCAGAGAAAGCATGTCCTCTCTGTATTCAGAAAAAATCAATCTTCACTTGATTGGCTTCGGAAGACTTTGTCTTTGAAGCTTCGGAAGACTTCATCTTTGGCTTCGGAAGGCTTCATCTGTGGCTTCGAAAGATTTGGTCTTTGGCTTTGGAAGATTTTACACTTAAAATAATTTGTTATGAGAAGTGTAAAACTTTCAAAGTGACTTCTACTCTGCACAATGTGCATGCAAGCTGGAAGCTCCTTGGTTGCTTTGGTTTCTTTGGTTGCATCAGCCTTTCAAGTATTACCTTACATAAACCTGTAAAAATATATAAATAATAAAACTAAGTATCTATAATTATAAATTTAAATCATTTAAAGCATCAATACCAGATCTGCATCCCATAATAGAGGAAAAAAAATCTTTGGTCTCATTCATCAGCGTTGTGTTTATTTCGTCTTTGGTGTTAGACACGAGACCAAAAAATATGAGTGTATAAATTGTTCATCGAATCTGTCCCATCAACATGCAATGTTCATTAATTTGTGATCAGCTATATCGTAATAATTTGTTAACCCACTCACGTATATGTTGTGAAATACTAAAACTTTATAATTGTCTTATTTATTATAAAATTAAAAAATATAAAAGTGTAAATACTTACATATAGAGATAGATAACCGTCATACAAATACCCAAGTAAGGTACCCTAAAATCCTTATCTAATAATGAACCAGCAAGGAAAACAGAATAAAAAAATGGATCATCTCCATTCCTGTAAAATATATATACATTTTTTGACCAACATTTTGACTCTTCACTTGTCATTGCCCAAATAAAGGTGGTTTTTTGAAGTTCTTTTGTTGTTTCAGCAACGTACGACGATGATGCATTGATTTCATTTTTATCTTTGTAATGTCGTCTTCTACCAATGATAATCTTAGTAGAAGAGCGAAGAATCAGTTTAGATTGATAATCATTATTAGCATCTTTCAACGTACGAATCGATGTTTGAAGCTGATCAATTGTTTGTTGAAGGTTTTGTAAGGCCCCGATCCCGAAAAAATCGCACAGCTGGTCATTCATAGCATAATACATAATGAAATATATTGATGTGTGAAAACATTGCAGCGGAATACTTTAAATAAACCATTTCAAGCATTTATAATAATATTTTTGCCAAGAAACAAACAGTTGGCATTAGATTCAAAACACCGAGGTTGTATTACAAGACAAAAACATCATTTTGCCAAAAAAATATGGATGCCAGTCTTTAGATGCCAAGTAGTTCCATCCTCGTGCTTTCTCCAGCAATTTCATTACCTACCAACTGATATATATATATATATATATATATATATATATATATATATATATATATATATATAAAGTCAGTGATGCTAAGTGAATTCTAGTTTTATAATAATATAGAAAATATATACATATTTGAAAACTTCTTTTAATGATCACACATACATCTTACATAACAGTCAAATTGACTGATAACATTTCATTAAAATAATCATTATTTTTCTTTCTTTCTTTATCTTTTACTGTAATGGATCAATGCCATGTGCTAAACCCACATCATTATGAGTTGGTACTACACCGAGGCTTATAAATAAGCTCCCATACATTGTGCACTAAGATGACTACAGTACCAGGATAAAGCGACAAGGATCCCTTATCGTTCATGGTCAATCTTAAGGATATGACCCCTGATGCGCATCCTTCGGACTGAAATCAGCCGCACATCAGTTAAGGTAACAACATAATCATGTTACTCTCCTCATTTTGCTTGCAAGGCTTTTTATTATCATAAGGGCCCAAGAGTAATATTCATTAGGTTCTATTGTCAATCTTTCTTTTATTATGTTTCACTTTAATAATAGGTAATACTTATAAGGTATCCTTCATCATTAACATCACATATCATGAAAAATATAAATTATTCATATCAATATACCTATATAAGGATTATAACATTAAAACCTTTAAACAACATCATATCATCCTCTAAAATTAAATACTATTCAAACACAACACTAATTACCACTTATACATCCTTTATAAAAATTGAAGATAAAACAATTAACACAAGTGCCAACAGTGGACAACCAAAGCCCACAACGGACGACTAATGTCCACATTGGATGACTAATGTCTACAGCGGACAGCTAAAGTCCACAGCGGATAGTTGTTTAAGCCTAAGTTCCCACAACGGACAGCCAAGGTCCACAGCGGACAGTACTAACCCTTTTAAGTGTTCGCAGCGGATAACCAATGTCCACAGCGGACAACATTTTAAGACCCAAGTGTCCATAGCGGACAGCCAATGTCCATAGCGGACGACCATCAACACTTAAGGTTATGCTCATGTGACTTGTAATTCTATAAAAATGAACTCTTAAACGTATGCTTAGCATAAATCCATCAGATTCACCATAAGGACGTACTATACAATATACATCAAGTAACTTCATGGACATCATTCAAACATACAATTTCATAATAATATCGCACTTTTCATAGAAAAGCATACGGTTAGTGAAGAAACATCATTTTAATATATATATCAGCCCCAAAATATAGAAAACTAGTAAAAGAGGGAATTCTAGAACTCACCTTAACCAGCCTTCGAACATCACTCTAAAACCCGAGAGCAGACCTAAGACTATACACCTATTCACACGCAACATTCAAACTTAACATATAAAAACATAAAGAAATCTGCCTAGAAGCTCAAACCCGACTTAGATCTAAGAGGATTCATTACAAAAATCATACCTTTTGAAGAAATCTTCAACTTTCTCTCTCTAGAACCAATGAGAGCTCTTTCTCTCTCTAAAACCGGTTGATTTGAGGTGCATGGGAGTGAGTATGGACGACCATCCCTCTTTTATACCCACTTATGAGCCGGTTTGGCCTTTGCACACTTTAATCCCTTCCACTAAAATAAATTAACCCATCTGCTCTTTTACTTTTCTCTTTTGGAATTTTTTTCTGGTGTTACAAGTTTTTAATAATTTTCTTATTTCGTATGTTTGTCATTGTAATATAAATATAATTTTATATGTTAAATAAATTTGAATGATTGAAGTTGGTGATATTTATAGGAGTTATGTATTTATTTTTAATTTGAATTTATCTTAAAGTTATTAGTGAGGTTAGAAAAATGTACCACTAATAAAAATAAATAATATATTATATAAATACTTTTTTAGATAAAAAAATAAGAACAAGACAATAGAATTTTTGTTAATATTATGTAGATAAAGTGATATTGTAGATGTACGCCTGTAGTGTGTAGGAAGGTTTTGAAAGAGGACGTATGTAGAAGATGAATAACATGTTTGATGATTTTAATTTGATGGATTTTAAGAAGGATGGATGGATAGATTTTTCGTGGTTGAAATTCGTGGTTGAAATAAATGTTAAAGAAGAAAGGATGGATGGATGGATGTTCTTGTATGTGTATATATAGTGATACCATTAGTTAAAAAAAGATACAATAATAAAACTACCAACATCATTAAATTTAAATTAGAATTAAAACATACATAATCTATTTTTTTATTATGTTTTCTTTACTTCTGTTCACTACATGTTCTACTATCAATCCTGCTAGTCTTTCACGAAAGTTTTGGGGGGTTTCACTGGTATCGAGTGGTGACATAACGTCTTCAGCAGAAATTAAACGTAAACGTTCAATGGTATAAATTCGAGTTATTCTACCTTTCGATATGTATTTAGTTGTGAAATGAGTCAGGGTGATTGTAGTTTATACTTTCTCACGCCACATACGTTGCCGCCGCACGTGCTTATTTTTATATACATTTTGAGTTGGTCTACGTTTCGATATAAATTTTGTTTGCAGTCTGTCAAATTTAAAATGTTTTCATTTGACGGTATAAATATGAATCACTCTACGTTTCGACGTAAATTTAGTTCGGAAGAAATTCGGGTCGGTTGTAGTTATAATGTATCACTTTGCGTACAACGTCGCCGAAACGCGCGGCGGGTACAAACAATAGTTATATTACGAATGGTATGCCCCAAGTGAGATAAAAAAAAACTTCAACATAGTTGAAGATGCTAGGTGTTTGTCATCAAGGTTTTGAAACAGTAAGAATGTTTCATATTATTTCACAAATAGTATGCCAAATAGAATGATTCTGGTATTGCAAAATTATCAGCGTAGTTGAAGATGCTAGTGGTTTGCTCGTTATTAGGGTTTTGGAATGACCATAAGAATATTTCTCATATTACTCTCGTTTGTTAATTTGTTAATCTTACTCATGATCTCTGAATTGTTTGTGAGAATCAGGTGTAGCTAAAAGCAAATTGATAGTTAGCTAGGTTTTAATATGTGTTAAAGTGTGTTAATCACAATCAAACAAAAAGGTTGAATGAATAAGGCTTGCTGTTCTAATTTTCCACACTACAAATATTTGGAGGAAAAAAAAAATTAATACCGATGGACTTTTGCCTGAGTGGTTAAAGTGATGTATTCTAATACTTCGTTAAAATATCCACCTATGACGGAAAAAAAAGAGCCCGGGTTGTGTCAGTGAAGTTTACTCTCACCTATGGTGAATTTTTTTCTGAGATTGACCTCGGGTTACATACTTGAGTAATGAAAATAATTGGGTGACCCAAGTACCCCTCGGTGATCCAAACCTTTGAGAAAAAATATTACCCTAAGACAAAATATGGTTAAAAAATATATTTAGAGAGAAGAATTAAAATTAAAAAAGAATATAACTCCTAAGATTTGAACTTGGCATCTTCTATAAACAAGCAATATGGTTAACAACCTAACCAACCACATGACTTTTTTACTTTAATAATCTCTTCTACACTTTTATCATTCAAATTATTTATGCCTTTATGGGTCACTATTAGAAAACCTTTGGATTCACTCTATTCTGACTAGAATAAATTAGACATAATAATAAGAAAATGATGACCCCATACTCTTTGTTGTAGCTCCATCATGTACTCAAAATGAATCAAAACTGATAAGAACAATACAAGGGATCTTGAATTCATACATCATGTATATTTCTTATAAAACTATAGTTTACATCCATGTAATCGATTGTAAAATACACTTTATAAAGGGGTGGTGTATAATCTAGAACTCGTATATTAAACCTGGAAATTTTCAAGAAAGATGATGCACTATTATAAGGGATAAGTTGCACCATGCACATGCACCAAAACTCATTAAAACAATAATCAAACCTATTAAAGTCAACGCACCGTTATAAGAGGTTAAAGACACCACATGTGCATCAAAACTCATTGTAACAATGAAACAAACCCAAGAAGTTGAATGTACCATTGTAATTAATTGAACTCGATCCAAGTCTTGTTTTAAGTTTATATTTTTAGAGGAATGTTTTTGTTCCACGAAACCCAAGTCTAGAAGACGGTTCCTTGCACTACAAGCTCATTAATTACAACCTATACGAAAACCCTTGATCCAAGATGATGAGAAACATACATCTAATCTAACGATCCAATAGGTATAATGACAGTTATCCCAAGACCTTTTATTACTTCGAAGTTCAAACTCGGTCTATTATTGAAGTACACACTATAACACAGAAGAAATCAAATGCGATATACTAACAATGAGGGTATGAACAGAAGCTTCAAGCAAGTAGGAGTATTTTGCCGATATGAGTACTGGTTTCCATAAGCTTGTGAGCCTCTCCTGCTTCAGATAAAGGGAAGTACTTGTAAACAATAGGTTTAACCTTTCCTTGTGCGATTGCAGGCCAAACATTCTTCTCGACATCACTCACTATTTCAGCTTTGTTTTCTACACTTCGGGTTCTCAGACCCGCAGCTGCATCAACCAAATACATTACAAAATAACCTTCAATGACGATAAAAAGATGAAAATCTTTCCTAACCGAATCCAAATCATTAATCCTCATAATGAACTAACAGTCAATTGTAACTTGAAAATTTCCCAGAATTAGAGATGATGTAATTTTTATCAGAGGAATTCAAATAGCATATAATCAAGAGCATCTATCACTAGAAAACTCGGGCCCTACAAATACCTTGCTAACCAATAGGACTAGTTACAACACAGTTCTCACTAGGCACCCTCAAGGAGTTAAAAGCATAAACCAATGAAGGTTAGATTCAAACACGAGCGTCTGAGAAGTCTGCTAGAGGGGGGATCACGCGCTTAACAATACACAATCCCTTTTAAGGCTAATTAAGATACTCATAGCACATCGATATGACCTAAAATTATCCAAGATGAAGTGAACCAAAAAACTTTTTAAAAACCTTTTTCGGTCATTTTGGAAGGAAATAGGAACAAAATTTTCAAAATGAATGCATGTGCATAGGCAAAGGGGTCTTGGGTGTTTATACCTTGCACAGTGAGCCGTTTTGCTAACATCAATGATAAATTTGCTTCGCCTTTCACTCCACCCATGAAACCAATGATGAAAAGCCTGCCATCGATACCTAAGCACTCTAGGTTTTTCTGGAAGTAGGGTCCACCAACATTATCCAATATAACATCAACACCTGTTGTTCGGCTCATCCAAGATCACACATTAAGAAAGTAAAATGTGTAAATGATAACTTTTTACCAGTATAGTTGGTTGTTCATGTAAACTAGCTAATGTTATTGTAAAAGTGCAAAAAAAAAAAAAACAAAAAAAAAAACACTGCAATATGCAAAGAACCATCCAGTACAATGGTTTGAAAAGTCAAGTCTGGAGGAAAATTATTATCACCTTTCCCTCCAGTTTCCTCTTTTATTCGTGCAACAAAATCTTCTGTTTTGTAGTTGATGCCAACATCAGCTCCAAGCTCCTTACAGGCCTTTAATTTTTCATCACTCCCTAAATAAAGGATAAATAAATGATTGTTGAATGTTTGTAGACAATCTTCGTTATCTGAATGTGTGAATCAATAATGCACACATAGTGATATAGGAAAAGGAGAATTCACCTGCAGTGACAAACACTTTAATGCCGAGGTATTTGGCAATTTGAATTGCAAATGTACCAATCCCACTAGAACCACCATGTATCTGAAAAGGTTACAAGCTCTGGGTAAACATGTCTTGAGAGTAAAATTTGAAAATCCCAATGATTTCTTTTTTATTTTTGACTGTCTGAAAATTAGTATCTCCTTTTTAGAAATAATTCATGTGCCTACCTAGTACCTTCCATAACAAGTATGGGCAGTTAGATTATTCTAGTCAGACCACATATGTATGTACTGTGTATATGTTTGACATATTATTGGTACTCAATTGGAACCTACGAAAATCTTTTTTGCCCATAGGCCCATTTTCTTCGTCCATTTTGGGATTCAACGCCCGCAAGTCAAACTGAAAAAGAGGAGAAACTACACTTTACCAGAAATGTTTCCCCTGACTTAAGCTTGCTTGTCATGAAGACAGTTGACCAAACCGTGCACGCCACCTCCGGGAAGCTAGCAGCATCTTTCAAAGAAACACCAGACGGAATAGGAAGGACTTGACCGGCAGGTACAGCTACCTTTTCAGCATATCCTCCACCACTTATAAGAGCACATACCTACACCTCAGTATTCCCATATTACTAGACATGAACAACAAGAAACTTGACAGCACAGGGTAACTGTATAAAATCATACTCAAATTATCTACTGACATGAACATCTAGTCATCTATAAGGTTGTTCAAATATGCTAGCTCGGAAAAAGCTTGCTCAAAGCAGCTTGTTTACACACCGACTCACGGCTTGAAACGTTTACAAAACCAAGCCAGCTCGGCTTGGCTCTTTAAGCTCAAGCTGGTTCGATTTTTAGCTCGTTTAAACTTGAGTGGTGAACGTTTTTTGTTAGTCTACTCATCACTTTATAACAATAATTATATAAATTTTGGTTTATACCCTATTTTTAGCGGCTAGCACCCAACATATGATGCCCAAACTAAGTCTGCGGATGTTAAAATAACCCGTGGCTTAAATCTCGCTCGAAACAAGCTCGAAAAAACTCGCTCAAAATCAGCTCATGAGCTAGCTCGGCTCGAATTGTTTATAATGCAGAGCTCGGCTCGGTTCGCTTACAAACCGAGTCTATTCAGTTCGGCTGGTTTACAAACAAAGCCAAGCCGAGCCAAGCCAAATCCTCGCTCAGCTTGAGCTCGTGAACAGCCCTAGACTCGTCTACACAAGTTTATCAGCAGAAATGTTGCACATATATGATACAAGAACTGATTAGGTTTGCACAACAGAGAAATCATTCATTGACTACACATCAATTTCACGTCAAATTCGATTGAATTCTCCGAATATCAGCACCGATAGTTTTACACATTAAATCACACACAAGCAAACTCAGTGTTCATTTCATAAGCATAATCTACAACAATAGTCTCAAAATGGAAGCCCTAACTGACCTGATCCCCAACTTTCCACCGGGATACGTTTTTGCCTACGGATTCGATGGTTCCAGAACATTCTAGTCCCGGATACTCACTCTCGCCCTTGGGCGGAGGGTACTTGCCTTGCCGTTGAAGCGTATCGGCTCTGTTGAGAGCTGTAGCTTCAACTCTGATCAGTACGTCGTCGTCTTTGATCGTTGGATCTTCTACTTGTTGTAGCTTGAGAACTTCTGGACCTCCCGGAGCTGTGATGACTACGGCCTTCATCGTCGCCGGTGATCGGAGAAACACGTGTACCGGAAGTCCTTTCCGGATTTCTCTACAGTCCCGATGCAAGGATTACTTTTTTTTCTTTTTGGATTGTTTAGATACGGGTTTGTAATTTTTTATTCTTAAACCAGGTTAGTATCCGTTTATTATACGGATAGAATAAATATAATATTAAATAATTAATAATAAAAATTTATAAGTTATAAAACTATGCTTGAAGATGACATATGATTATAATTATGTATAAATAGCTACTTTAAGTAAATCTATACTATCATATAATACATATTATAAGGATAAGATGGTAATTTTATTTAAAATGTAAGACACATATATAACATTTTAAGCATAGAGTCCAAGTGTTTTATGCAGTACTTCTACTTTTTCCCCCATTTAATAAATAATTAATATATACATATATAAATATATTAATAATACACACACATACACACACATATATATATCATATATCACACCACAGCATCATCATCAGTAGCAGCAAACTCTCGGAGCCCCGACGATCCACCATCTCCCATAACCCATAGCAGTCGTTAACCATCGCCGACAACCAACCACCATCTCTATCGCCACCACCCATCAGACCGTCACCATCACCACATTCAATTCGAAGACCTTCAAAACCACCGCACAATCATTGGCAATAAACCACCATATCTATCCCCACAATCCATTATACCACCACCATCACCACCAACGCACCATCATTGTATTCTTCCTATTTGACACACTAGGACCACCATTACAAACACCACCAGTGATGGTTTTGGGTGATAGTTGTGGATGGGTGATCAACGGTGGGGAGGGGGAAAGGGTAATCAATGGTGGAGGTAGGGTTTTAGGAAGGTGGTTGTGCTCAGATATAGAGGCAGATGTCGCCGGCGATCTTGGTGGTGGTTGGTGGTTCTGGACGGTGGTGATGGTTCTAGACGGTGCCAAGTGGACAGTGGTAATCGTGATGGGTGATCAACGCTATAATCCCGACGGTGGTCAACCGGTGGTGAGGTTGTGGTGGTAGGGGACAGGCGGAGAAGAGTGGGTTAGGTGGGGTAGGAGAGAAGAAGTGGGACCCATTGTATTATACATTTTTTCTTTTAGTTCAGGGTTATTTAGACTTTTCACATCCACTTAACTGAAAAACTTAACAGAAATTAGTGTCAGTGACCAATCTTATTACGAGTTGGCAAACAGTTGGGACCAAATCTGCAATTTCTCAAAAGTTTGGACCAATATTGCAATATGAGCATACCATAGGGACCAATCATGTAATTAACACTTATAATAACTATAATACTCATATTTTTCTAGGGGGATATTGTGAGTTTAATAATTTTAATATTTATTTATATATTTTATAATAAAAATAAAAGGATGATAGAATGATAATTTTATATATGGATTTAGACACCCATATAAAAAGTCATGTTTAAATTTCAAAAAGTTAATCATTTTATTCTATTTATGCCCTTACAATAAAGTATAACATATGATACTTATAATACAAATGCTAAAGCATATACACGTGGCCAAACAAAACCGCCATTTACTTTAAATATCGTTCATTCATTACGACTGAGCACTAATCCCTCTTCTCCTTTTCTATTGTCGGTTGTTAACAGCTCAATAACAATCAAGATGTTAATTTGCGATGACAATTTATCCATTAACTTTTTCCGGTCTATGCAAATCGACACCGAAAGCTGCCTCTGATTATCATAAACCTCTAACCTACATTCATAAAACGTAACCCACCCTTAAAATTTTGGTAATAAGTGATTTCTGACAACAAATACCACCCATGCTTTTACTAATCTTGTTAGAATAATATAGTTGTCTTAAATACTTTTGTAATATACCTAATTGTTTTCTTTCATTCAATTTTTTCAATAATTATATTTTGATTTTTTAATTTAGGTCATAACGTACCGAGCTGATACCGACTAAAAGCGAATTCCCAAAAAATCGGGTAACAGCCGTACCGCCGCAACGCTAGGGCATTTCCACTAATAAACAATAATGTATTTTTCTTAACTTTTATTTTATAAAAAAATAAGTTAATTTTAATTTTGCTTCCTAAGTTTTGACTAAATTATTTATTTTTCTCCAAATGATTAAAAATATCAATTTACCTCCAAAAGTTTCATATGTAGTTTCAATTTTGCTCCAAAAGTTTTATTATTTTAGATAAAGTTGAAACAACTAATGAATTGGATTAAAATAGAAACAAATTGTTAAACTTTTAAAGGTAAATTGATGTTTTTAATCTTTTGAAGGAAAATGGTTATTTTCGACAAAACTCAAGTAATAAAATCGAACTTAACTATAAAAAATTACGGTTTTTAAATATTTTGTTGTAAGAAAAATGAAGTTTTAAAAAAAAGTTCGTTGTATTCTGTATTTTATAAAAAAAAGTGTCTTTTTAGTAAAAAATAGGTTTTTAATTTATTAAATTATACATTTTTGTATTTGAAAATGGTATGAGTTATATTGTTAGTATTCAATATTATTATTAATAATAGAGAGAAATAAGAAAGTTAGTATGATGAGGTATATAATTGTGTCACGTCTTATAGTTAGTAATAAACACATTCATTAAAAAAATTATAGTTAGTAATAAATGCAAAGGGTTACGTACGATATTTTAATATAATATATGATTAAAATTATATATATATATATATATATATATATATATATATATATGTATATATAATAGTTTAAAAATAAAACAATTATACTATTTTTGACTCTCTTATCTAATAGTTTATTTTTAAACATTTTTTAATATTTTTTTAAAATTTATTTTTTATAAAAATCTTGTTTATTTAAAACTCTAGTTTGTGATTATTCTGTTTGTTTTACTAAGACTATTTTTAGAAAATTTCATATTTTTATAACTTTTTTAAGAAATAACCAATTCAAAATATTTTGTTTCAAAAAGGTTTAGTGTTTTAGAAAATTTCATATTATATAAAAATTATAGTTTTTTATTATTTTTATTTTAACAAAAAGATATCATTTCTAATTTCCTTAAAAAAGTTTATTTTTAAAAAGATAGCTTGATTTTAAAAAATCTAGATAAAAGAGAAATGTAGTAATTAATGAAATTGATTTTTAACAAGATAAAGAAATTAGTTTAAGTTTTTAAATTATTATAATACCTTTTCGGAGAAAAACTGTTGTGAATATGTATAGAAAAAAATGACACATGACAAAAATATGGATCTAGAGAATGAAAAGTGACATAAAAAAACTTTTTTTATTATATACAATAGATACATGTATATGTCTCTATAATATCAAATCTCTATTTTATATAATAAAAAATGTTTTTAGGAACATATGATAACTTCTAGTAAAGTTTAAAATTTTATTTACTTACTTTCTTTCTTTTCTATAAAATAAAAATAATTTTAAATAATTAAATATTCAAAATACAAATATTCTTATTCTAATAAATTATTACTAATGCATACTAATTATAATATATCTAATTATATATTCTCTTAGTATATAATTTTATAATTCTTGAGTTTTATTATTTATTATTTATAATTTTTTTAAAAATTTATATATAATTTACTAATGTCTAATGACATATAACATAAAAAATACTAATAAAATCTAATGATAATGATATGTTAAATTTTATCTGCCATGTAAAACATGAGTTCGTAACCTAGTTAATAATATATTAAGGTCATAAAAATTTATGAATTTATTAAGTTAACACTTTGCAGATCAATATGGGTCGTCTTTGACAATAAGCCTCGCATTTATATTTAAAACTTCCAGTTATGTTAAATTTACATTTAATCATCTGATCTTTTTTTTATATACTTAAGCCTTCGATTTATGTCAAATTTACTTTAGTCATCTGAATTTTTTTTTTTTAGTTTTATACTTAAGCATTTAAGTTATGTTAAATTTTCTTTTAATCAATTTACAATAAGACTCGTTTCGCACGCAATATTTTTTGGATATTTAGTACTAGCGTATAAATTATCAGAATTAAATCTTTTAACCTTTATAACCACTCCCGCATAGGACGAGTCACACTCACTGGTTACACATGATAACAAGAAGTTCTTACCTTCATATTTTTTGTAGTCTAATAATTCCAAACAAATATACGGCTTTGCCACTAGGATTAAATGTGATACCTTCATTCGAATAAAACGTGAAGATCAATTGAAATCTCACAGTAGACCTCAATCGAACAACATGAGTTAGAGTTAATCGAAACATTTAAATTGAAGCGTCCGGTCTCACTAGTCGTTTCATATGTTTTTTAGTTTTGATTGAATATTAATTGATAATTTGTTATAATTGGATAGTTAGGGTGTTGAAAAATAGTAAAATACTCTCATATTTAACGAAGATCTTAAAAGAGTTAGTGAAGTGGATGAAAATGACAACATTTGGTAAACTAAAGTGACTGAAATGGCAAAAAAAAAATTTGGATTGAAATAACAAATTCAACAAAATGTCAGGGACGAAAATAACATTTTACTCATAAATCTAATATTAGCTAAATTAATTAAGAAAAAAATAAAGACTGAGAAATAGTGTTGATAAATACAATTAAACTACATTGAACATCACGCTTTGCGGTGTTTTTTTCCTCCATGTGGTGTAACATTAGACCGATCTGTTGTATTTATTACGCAACGGATCGATCTGGTGTGATGTGTAACATATTATGAAATAATTTGTAAGTCATTATTTATTATTAAATAACATGGGACATGTTGAAATTAGCTCAATTTTGTAAACCTTTGAGCACTGCAATCGTATTTCTAATATATCAATTTATAAAGGTAAAAGTATAATTATAAAATTAATTAAATCTATTAAAAAATAATTAAATAATATTTTCGACTGCCAATAAGCCCTATTACATGCTTTTCAAAATGATAATCATGAGTTCAAGTCTCACTTGATACGAAATACTCCAAGTGGCCCAGGGGTTTTATCACAGTTGACATTTAGGTGGTGGGCTTCCTCTGTAATGATGGGTAGGTTGGGTCATCAGTGTTGTTTATGTTTATGGGCGTGGATTGTCTTTTGCCAATGGGTAACACCCAATAGTAAGCGATGGTTATGGTGGAAGTGATACTTGTGCAATGACAGCAAAAAACCCTGAGGGAGGCAGCGGCCATCGCCATCCTTTCCTTCGATTATGGTTGCAATTTGTCGTACCACCGTGGCTGAACAACATAGAATCCATCGGTTGTGTCTCTGTTTCCATTCCTTTCGGTTGTGTCCATCTCTCTCATCAATTGTCTAAACCTCTAATTTCTGCATGCGATACATAATATGTGTTACTAAAGTATAATAACAAATGAACACAATATAGTAAGAAATGGACGTGTGGTACTACAGGACCGGTGAAGAGTGGTCAATGCAACAGTTTCACAGGATGGAGAGATATGAAACACTTAACAGATCATTAGTGATGATACAAAGAACACAAGTAAAGCAACAAGAACAAGAACACTCAAATATGGCTTTCAAGAATGATGTATATTACTCTCAAGTTCTTACAAGTGTTACAATGCATACATAAAAGATACAAGTACTTGAGACACTTTATACTACATCCTACAGCCGACCATACTTTAAAGGCCAACTGGAAACACTAATCTAGAAAAAAAGATCAATGTAGAGTCAAAAGGCAGATTGTCTTTTAACCTGTGACTATGACATGCCATAGCTCACATCCTAATATATTACAAAAAGGATAAAAGTATATAGTTGGAAAGTTACAAACAAACGACCTTAATTTACAGTTGACAAAAGTATGGACTTTTCACCAACTCATATAAGTTGGTGAGTCTTTAAAGTGGCAGCGGAAAGTGGTTTAGCTTTTGTCAAAAGGTGATTCAGAGAAAGCATGTCTTCTTTATCTTCAGAAGAAATCAGTCTTTGACTTCGGAAGACTTTGTCCTTAAAGCTTCGGAAGACTTCATCTTTGGCTTCGGAAGATATGGTCTTTTGGCTTCGGAAGATTTGACACTTAGCATAATTCACTGAGTTGTATCAAATCTTCCGAAGTAACTTTCTTGTACTTTATTTCTGCATGCTAAGAGCTTTTGGTTGTTCTTTGGTTGCATGAGCCTCTAAGTGTTTTCCTTACAAACTCCCCCTAGGCTGATGCTACCAAAACTAAAGAGATCTTTAATTCTTGATCTTCATCTGTTGACAAACCTCATTAGAATCCAGACCATTCCTTTGATTATCAGCTGGTCAGGATACCTCAGACTCTCAAAGTATCTTGCCATGTTATAGAGATCATGCAGAGGAAGGTCAAGTATGTTTTGCAAGAACTACAGGTCTTGACCTCCTTGATCTCTAGTGACATACCATCTATCTGGATTGGTTGCAAACATCCAAGACATAATAGGTCTTTTAGCAGCAAGAGGCTCTACTTGAATAGGAGTTGGATGAGCAGCCTTTCTTGATCACCCTTAGGATGTTCTGACCCATCCTGAGGTGTAGAGTTTGATGCCTTGGACTTCTTCTTCTTCTTATTCATCTTCTTCTTCTTTTTGTCTTTTATAATGGTCATCCTTTTCCTCTTTTTGTATTTTAACTAAGGAGACTGGCTTGTAGTACAAGATTTCTCTTGTTTGTCTTCCTCAGATGGGTCCTTGTCTTTCATAGGTTCAGAAGGAGAAGGGTCAGGACCCTGCTATGGATCAAAAGATGAAGCTGGTTTAACCTTGACCTCAGCTTTAGGTGCAGCCTGACTTGGTGGAGAATGCAAGTCAACCAGCTCAACTCTCTTGATCTTCGGCTTGATCACTCTAATATGCTCATCCATGGTGGATAGAGAAATCAGACCAAGTCTCTTTCCGAAGAATCCATACAGCTTCAAGAAGCTTACCATCTTCTATCTGTTAGCAGATTTCTTCAAGTTTTCTTTGATGGTGGATCTTGACTTTACAGCCTATTCCCTCATTTTTCTCTTAGCAGCTTTTTGCTCTTTTAGAACTTGTTGCTCAAGCTGTTTGAGGTATTCAAACTCAATGTAGTCATAATGCAAGGGAAGAAGGTCTGCTGCCTGATAGAGGCCTGTGGCACTCTAGTAGGTGATCATATTTTGTCTATCTTGTTCCCTACCTTCCTGAGTTTGTTGTTCAGCAGCCACAGTCTCTGACTCGGGGCTTTCTTGAACTGGGGAGAAGGAATGAGCTTTGTAAAGTCTTTTTCTCCTTTTTTCTTCTTTGACCTTGAGGAGCAATTCTGCATCCTCGGCTTCCTTCCTCTCCTTTGACAATACTTTGTCAGCCATTTCATTCAATTCCTCCAAGGGGAGAGAGATGAGTTCATCAATGTTGTTGTTCCTGGACCCCAAGTAGTTTAATCTAGCTGCCTTTAACTTATCATCTTGAGTGCTTGGCCTAGGGGTAGCTCTGATTGCAGCTTCCATAAAGCCAGGGGTCCCACTTGAACTCTCCCCCTTGTCTTCCTCTTCCTCTCTCTTTTCTCCTCCTCAATCTCCTCAGGAGTCATCTTCCTTTTACCTTTGTCACTCACAGGCCTATGTGACTTAGGTTGGAGAGAGCTTTGGCCTTCATTGCTTGGTTTTTCACTTAAGCTCTGGCAAGAGAGAGGCTGTGAGACACTTCATCAGCTGGTGCCTCACTGAGGGTAGTAGGTGCTAAGGGTGTTAAAGCAGCTCCTGTCTCAAGGTTCACAGTCTCAACTGCTGGGCCTTCAGTCAAGATTTCCCTTTCAAACCTAATCTTAGGGTCCATCTTAACATCCAGTTGACCAATAGTCTTGCCTGCTAGCCTCTGTCTATATAATCTTGTTCTCATGTTGAACTCTTCAAGCACCCTTTGTTGGATCCTATTAGCTAACCTTGCAGCTTTCCTGTTTTGACTTGGGTTGGCAAGTAGGAGGTCAACTAGATAGGTGCTCTCATAGTATCTCAGGTTAAAGAAGTTAAAGATCTCTTATTGACCCTGAGACCTAGAGATTACCAGGGCTCTCCTTTGATCATCATACCTCCATCCTACTATTGGGTTTTAAGCATGGTGAGATGGAGTAGGCATAGCCCTTGGTATACCCTCCTCAAACAAACTTTGAATGAGAGAGTCCACAGTAATGTGAACTTGAGAAGGTTGTTGAGCATGGACAACTGCAAGTGAGGGTGGTGAATCCTTCATGTCCATACTTTGAGAGGAACTCCTAGGTTCTATGATTCTAAGTAGGACTTTCTCCCTTTTTTTGGTAGCATCACCCTCTTGCATAGGGGAGCTAGGAGTTAGGTCTACCACATCCATAGGTTTTGTGGGCCTGGCTGAGTCCTCTGGATAGGTCTCTCAGCTAACTTTCCCTTAAGATCGGTGATCTCAAGTTGCCGATCATTGACCCTTCTTTGTAAGGTAGCCACCTTAGATTCCAGGTGACTGACCTTTGAAACTAAATAGGTGCAGAGTTCAGTCAGTTTGTACACATTTAGTTGCATACTCCCATCATCTTTATCCGAAGAATCATGGGGGGATGAGAGAATAGGACCAAAGTCTTCTTCCTTATCACTAGTTTTAGTTTCTTGACTGTTGGTTTTCCCTTTCACACTGACAGCTTCAAAAGAAGTGTCAACGGGCGTGCCATGGTTGAGGTTTGAATGATCTAATCACTTGGAAAAGTGAGAGCCTCTTCCATATGGGCCTCCTGAATAGGATCGGGAAGGTCTACCTCAGTTGTAGGTGGATGATGTGGGCTAGATATAGGAGATGCAGGAGCACTCATCTCTCCTTGAGCAGGGGTAGAGAAGAGAGACTCATGGTACTCATTGAATCCTCTATCTTCATCATCATAGAATTCAAGGTTAGGAATTGGTTGGTTGAGGTCAAGTGGCTGGGGATGGTAACTTTCCCCTGAAGGTTGATCACTAGAGTTTTAAGACTCTAAGTGAAAGCTTAAGGCTGGGGTTGTGAGCTCATCAGGCTGAGCATGAGGAACCTCAGGACCGATCATAGAATGGGAGTGGTTTGCTCCCCAGGAGAAGTGGGAGCTTCAGTGTCCACTTCTACTTGCATGGCTGGTGATTTGGGGGCCTGCTCAACTTGAGTAGACTGAGCAGGGATTCGTTTGAAATTTCTTTGGTAGGTGATGGTGATTTGTGGTTGTGTGGGGGTCACAGATGTAGAAGGTGTGGGTTCAACATTATCTAGTGCTGCCAAGTTGTCACCTTGAGCAATAAGCTCTAACATTTTTGGGACTAGGGCTGTTTTTACCCCTGAGAAGCCAAGAGTTGGCTTTCTCATTGTCTTGAAATGGCATGCTTCATCTGTCCTAATTTAAAAACATTACCTGTTCCCCTTAACTGTGAGCCCAGTTAACAGTTAAGAATGTATTGAAAATATCTAGGGAATATGTAATATTCTAAATAGTCCAAATTTTCAAGGAGATTTGTATATACAAATTGAGAATACCTGAAGTTAACCCTTTGAACCATTCTATGGACTATATAGGAAAGGTCCTGGGGAAATTGGTCCCAACCTCGATGTTTGTTTGAAAGGGAGTGAATGACCACATGGAGGAGGTACTTCCACTTGTAGGAGACCTTACATTTCCTGAAGGTTCTTACGGTGTAGTCCCCTTTATAGCCCATCTGCCGGAATGAGTCATTAATAACAGACTTAGGGAAGGACAAGTCACCCTCTTCATCATCCAGCCTTAGATGGGTGTTGATGGTAGCTGAAGTGATGAATACTATCCTCCCCTTCACTGTGGCAGACAGTGCCTTCCCACCATCCAAGATGACCTCTTGGCAGGTCCTCCAGAACTCCAAAAGTTAATCTTCGTATAATGGAGGGTTGATTGTGAGTGTGGTGAGGTAGTTTGTTAGAGATAAGAAGCGAAAAATATCTGAGAAACCAGGATCTTTCTCAGACGACAACAGAGCAACTTGATTATGTTGCCTGTGTAAGTGCATGGCAAAATCCGGTTGGTTTTGGGGATCAAGGTTGGCCATTTTAAGTAGCTTTATGATGAAGGAAGGTAAGAACAATGTCGGTTTATAGGTGAATTTAGGGTTTGAATCTTGCAGATGAAGGAGAATAATGAAAGAGGGAGAACCGTTGTACAAATATATATGATATGGATTTGAGAGAAAGTTAATGTAAACGGATAAACTTTGAAATCTGAATATCGGTCACACCTCTGAAAAAGTGCCAAAAAAGGTAGTTTTCTTGGAAGTCTAAATCTTCCGAAGGTAATTTGTCTTCGGAAGGTTTTAGAAAAACTTCCAAAGCCAAATTGGCTTCAGAAGATATTCCTTAGTTTTCTAAGAAATTTGCTTTGGAAGAAAAATGCTTAGAGTATTTTTACTTCCTAGATGGATTTTGCTTCCGAAGATATCAAATATCATAAATCTTATTCAACAAGAGAATAAGGCTTCCGAGACTTAATTGCTTTCGGAAGAAAATAGTCCTTCAATTACATATAAGTACTTGGTGACAAAATAAGCTTCGTAAGATATATCAAAATTTCTTCCAAATGTTAATTCCTCATAGGTAGTTATTTGTTTTTGAAGACATAATTTTCTTTTAAAGACAACTTGATGTCTTCCAAAGGAAAATACATCCAAAATTCTCAAAATCCCAAAGGATATCATTTTGAAAAGTTTCTTCCAAAGTAAACTGGGCTTATATGGTGATGAAATAGACAACTTAAGACATACATATTATTAAAAATAATCTTGAGTTTAGTTTAAGAAAAATCGACTCAAGGTTAATCTCCCAATCTTGATACAAGATACTTAAATCTCTGTTCATCAAAAGCTTTTGTAAACAGATTAGTATATTGTTCATTTGTGTTAAATTTGACTAGTTTTATCAATCCCTTTTCAAAATTATCTCTAATTAAGTGATACCTGATATTGATGTGATTTATCTTTGAGTGCTGAACTGGATTCTCTGTGATAGAAATAGCACTGTTGTTGTCTATGTGGATGGGAGTCTCTTTGAAGTTGAATCCATAGTCTAGCATCTGATTCTGAATCCAAAGCACTTGAGCACAGCAGCTTGCGGCAGCAATGTATTCAGCTTCAGTAGTTGATGCAAATACACAGGATTGTTTCTTGCATTGCCATGAGACTATCCTTCCACCAAGAAATTAACATCCCCCAGATGTTTTCTTTACAGTCATATTGCAGCTACCATAGTCACTATCTGTATATGCATACAGATTGAAGTTAGAATTCTTTGGATACCAAAGGCCCAATTTGGGATCACCCTTGAGATATCTGAGAATTCTCTTGACAGCAACCAGGTATGACATCCTGGGGTTGGCTTGATATCTTGCACAAATACATGTAGCAAACATGATATCAGGCCTGCTGGCAGTGAGGTATATAAGAGACCCAATTATAGCCCTGTAGAGATGTTCATCAACACATACCCCCTCAAGATCTAGTCCAAGAGAGTGGTTTTTGGCTATGGGTGTCTTAGCAACCTTGCACTCAGTCATGTGAAACCTGGTAAGTATGTCTTGCACATACTTTGACTAATTTATGAAGATGTCATTGTCAACCTGGTTCACTTGAATTCCTAGAAAGAAATTGAGTTCCCCCATGGCACTCATTTCAAATCTATTCTTTATCAGCTTCTCAAAGTCTTTGTAAAGCTTCGGATTAGTTGACCCAAAGATAATGGCATCTATGTAAACTTGATCCAGCATCAAGTCATTTCATGTTCCTTTGATGAAGAGTGTTTAATCAATAGTACCTCTCTTGTATCCATGTTGATAGAGATACTGTGATAGTGTCTCATAACACTTCCTTGGAGACGGATGTAGCCTATAAAGAGCTTTTTCAAGCTTGCAGACATAATCAGGATGATCTGGGTCTGCAAAGCCAGGTGGTTGTTTGACATACACCTCCTCATCAATCATCTCATATAAAAAGGCATACTTGATATCAAGTTGGTAGACCTTGAAATTCTTGGATGTAGCAAAACCCAGGAATATGCTAACAGCTTCAAGTCTTACTACAGGAGCAAAAACATCTGTGTAGTTAATCCCTTCTTCTTGTGTGTATCCTTGAACAACTAGTCTTGCCTTGTTCTTGATGATAAGTCCTCTATCATCCTTCTTGTTTCTAAATGCCTACTTTTACCTATGGTAGTCTTTCCTTGAGAAAGAGGACATAGATTCCAAACCTTCTGTCTCTTGAATCGAAGCAGCTCCTCCTGCATTGCTTTAACCCAATTTCTATCTTTCCAAGCCTCTTCAATCTGCATAGGCTCTATCTAGGACACGAAATAAGAATGAAGACAAACATTTTTATCATGGGTTTGTCCTTTGTTCTCACCCCAGTCTCAACATCTCCAATGATGTTTATGGTGGGATGGAACTTGTAGATTCTTAGTTAAGGAATCACAGTAAGTTGTCTGGACAAATCTAAATTGGTGAAATTCAGATCTGGTGCTTGAGAATCATCCATCACATCAGCACACTTATCAAATGAGACTTGATCCGATAAGTGTGTAAAATTAATGATGTTGTCTTCTATGGAGTGGTTATCACCATCAAGAAATTCTTGATCACTATCACCACCTCCATCTCCTCCTACATTGGAAATTCCTTCATCTAAGTTATGTGCCCTTTGCTGGAATTTATAGGCACCTCAGATGTGTCAACTGAAGAATTCGTCATGGTTATGCTAATAGGATTTCCAACTGCAGGGCTAGTTACCACTGGAGCTGAAGTAGTTTGTACACTTGGTCTTCTTAGCTCAAATCTTGGATAAGAATATCCTATTGATAAGATACCTGTAGATCCTGAAACATTATCAAAAGATTTTTTAAAATAGTTGGTAACTAAATCAAGATCAAACAGCCAATCAGGACCAAAACCTTTCAGACTGGGTATGTGTTCATTGAAGGTCACATTGGTTGACTCCTCAACTACTCTGGTTCTAAGATTGTATACTCTATAAGCCTTGGCTTGGGAAGGGCATCCAATGAAGTGTCCATCATCTGATTTCTTAGCAAATTTGGTAATTTGATCTTTGGTATTCAAGATGGTGTAGAGACATCCAAATAATTTGAGGAAACCAATGAAAGGTCTCCTTTTGTGCCATAGTTCATAAGGAGTCTTACCATGAGTCTTAACCACTAAAACTCTATTCTGCACATAGCAGACAGTGTTAACTACCTCTACCCAGAAGGTGATGGGTGGTTAAGAGTCAGACAACATGGTTCTTGCAGCTTCAATAAGTCTCCTATTTCTCCTTTCAGCAACACCATTTTGCTGAGGAGTCCTGGGAGCACTATATTGTCTTGTAATACCCTTTTCATCATAAAATGCATCAAGGATTTGATTCTTGAATTCAGTTCCTTGATCGCATTTTATGATCTTGACCTTTTGATCACATTGATTCTCAATTTTCAGAATGAAATTCTTCAAGATCTTAGGGGTCTCATCCTTAGTTTTAAGGAAGAAGACCTAAGTATATCTTATGAAGTCATCTGTGATCACCAAACAATATGAGATCCTTTCTAGATTCATTACACTGGTGGGGCCAAAGAGATCCATATGTAATAAGTGTAGGGGAGTAGTGATTGAGTTCATTTCCTTTGGCTTGTGAGACACTTTGTGTTGCTTCCCTTTCAGGCATGTAACACAATGATCATCACTTGTAAACTCTTTCTTTGGCATTCCAGTTACCAAATCATTCTTAATTAGTTTATTCATGTTCTTAAAGTTTACATGGCACATTCTTTTATGCCAAAGCAAAGACTCATCACTACTGGCCTTAGATAAAAAGCAAGAAACTTCTCCTGAAGGGGTTGTTTCCTGCATGTCCATCTTGTACATGTTCCCTTTCTTGGGGGCACTAAGCATGATATGCTCTTGAGGAATGACCACCTCGGGCTTGAGAACAATGCACTGATGCTCAGTAAAGAGCATGTTGTGCCTCTGATCATAAAATTGGGATACACTCAGAAGATTGTACCCAAGCTCCTTGACAAAGTTTACTTTTTCAATACTGAGCTTACCATTTATGACCCTGCCCCTTCCAGTAATGTAACCACCATATCTCCTCTTAAATCAACTGGCCCTTCATCAACTCTTTCAAAGTTTTAAAGCAAAGTTCCATTGCTCGTCATGTGCCTAGAACAGCCACTGTCAACGATCCATACATTTCCTTTAGTCTTTAGTTGTTTCTGTACAAAAAGAGGTGGTTAGTTACATTTGAAAACCCAAGCCTCATTGGTCTTGGGCTTGTTAAAGTGGATAGAAGATAATGAAATAGTAATTAATCCTATATGCAAGTTCTGAGGATCATTTGTTGTTCTTGATGTAGAACTTTAGTCACATGGCCTTCTTTCATCTTCCACACCATCTTTGGAAGACTAAACTTGGCCTTCAACACTTCAGAAGTTATGATAACTTTGAAAGTATTGGAGACTGGACCTTCGGAAGCTTTTGTATCCACTGCAGCAGACTTCAGTACTTTGGAAGCATTCTTTCTTTCAAGACCAAAATTTCTTCTGAAGGTAAGTTTTCACTTATTTTCTTCTTCACTTTGGAGTTTCTGAAAGGAAGAGATTTTCTTTCCGAAGCTGTTTTCTTCTTCTTCTTCTCAGAAGTTTTCTTTTTGTTCATGTGGATAGTACCTTTGGGATTGTAGATGCAATCCTTGGCAAAGTGAGAAGTACTACAACACATGATGCATTTAGTTGGCATACTTCTAAGAATCTTCTTTTAAGAGGGAGGCTGAGGCTGAACACTCTCTACTTCCATCTTCATCTTCTCAGATGATGAAGCAAGCTTCTTGGGATGAGGAATGCTCTTGGAACTAGATGGTTCAAGCTGCGCAGCAGTGATACATATTTTATCAGCCTTCTTTTTTGAATCAGGATGACTTGGACATGAACTAGAACTCATGGTACTAGAGTCCATTGTTGTGTCCTCAATCTTTACCACTTAAAATCCAGCTGAGATGAAAACTTGCTTTTGCTTTGAGTTGAAAGTGGCCTTGATCTCTTGGGCTTTCTTGGACATTATTTTGGCTGCCCTGATCAAGTTCTTCCTTGCAAACTTTGTCATCCTGGATTCTTTCTTCTCTCCAGGAGAATAGTGTCCTTCTCAGGATAACCCTTGTTACTCACCTCAGGTTCATCCTTCACTACCTCTTCTTCATCTTCATCCTCTTCTTGAATGGGATCTATGGAGGGTAGCTCATCTTGACTAGTTCTACACCTTGGAGATCTTACAGATAACAATGTTTGTGAAGGAGCTATCTCACTTGAACTCAATCCTTGCCTATTCTGAAAAAAAATCTTTACATGCATGGATGAAGATATTATGTTCTTGAAGGTTTCTTCTTTAAGAACACATTTTTTGCCTTAACTTTGCTGATCACAAGCTCAGCTCGGCATTCAGTTAATTTGGTAATGAGATCCTTGATCTGAGTCCTGTAATTTGTGTGCTCATGCTTAAGAGTTGAAATGGTTTTCTCTAAATCGTTTATTTTAAACTTATAATCATTTTCAGCTCTTTTAAAATCAGCTTTTAAAATGTTTAAGGACTTAAGGTTAGATCTCACTTCTAAATTATAGGACCTATACATGTTAACTTTTGCAATGCATTTAGAGGTACAGAGATGTTCCAATATCTTAGCTTCTTCATGATCAGCCATCGTGCTTGGTTTGGAGAAGCATCTTCCACCTGAAAGCTCCGGTCAAAGCCTCCTTCTTGAACAGCAACAACAACATGTTGTTTGCGCTGGCATTGCTTCTCAGTTCTTAGAGCTGCATCAGTGTAGTTTGGCCTGGGTTGTGCTTGGCCACCATTTGTCCTTGGTACCTTGCACTCTCTAGCAAAGTGGCCCATCTGGTTACAGTTGTAACACTTCACTTTTCTGTTTTCCAATCCAAACTTTCCACTGGCCATATTATTGGGAAACTTTCTTCCTGTCCTCTTGTAGAACTTCTTGGCCCTGTGAGTTAAAAAAGTCATCTATCGACTATCTCCATGTACTCCACATCATCTGGATGGATACAGTCCAAGTCTTTAAGAGTAAAAAGAAAGTTTTCACAACTTTCATCAGTAGACACAAAGGCTTGTGCAGAGCTTGTCTCTTGAAATGGGCTTCCTTGGATGTAGCTCTCCCTTGGTGTCTCGAGGAAGGTGATGAAAGGACCCTTTTATGAGTTTTCAGGGAAGCATATAAGATGATGTTGTGGTTCTATGCTATCCCTTTCAACCACATGAAGGGCCGAACTCTGCTGGTTGTTGGAAGAGCTGCGGATGGATTTTGCAAGTTCATCTCCATCTGGTACCCACTAAGGATACTATACAACTCTGTGAGAGTAAGAGAGAGGTTCTCAGTTCTCTAAATGGCCACATAGTAGTGAGTCCATTGTCTGGGAAGAGAGAACATGAACTTCCTCACTATGTCCCTATTCTCAAGTTTTACTCCAACATCAGTCAAAGTATCCACAATCTTAACATACCTGAAGTATTATTGAGTCATGGTTTCACCTATCTTGTAGGTGAAATTTTCAAACTACTACTTCATGATATCCTTCTTGTTCTCTTTGGCTTCATCAGACCCCTCATACATCAGCTTTAGTGCATCCCAGAGCTGCTTAGCAGTCTTGCACTTCTTAAAGCCTCTGTATATGGAGTTAGGAAGAGCGGTCATGGCCTTCTGATCTATAACTATTCTTTTCCGGACTTCTTCAGAGTAGTCAGCCATTTCCTTTGGTATCATGCCACCTCCAGAAGTGGCTGAAGAGATGCATGGGATGTGAGGTCCTTCGACAACAGATCTCCACATCTTACTGTCTTGAGACTTGATGAACCCTTCCATACGTTGGTGTAAGACCCCATTCCCGGAGACCTCACAGTTGGACAATCACAACATTTTTTATATAAAATAAATACATTTCATAAAACATCGCAGCGGATTAAGTTATCAAAAACCATTCATGCATTAATATTTGATGTTGCTAAATAATACATCATTGTATTTTAAAAGTTACAAAAAGAATCATTCAGTTGTATTACAAAACAACATATCATTAAGCATGAATGGATGCCAGTCTTTGCCCGCCAAGTAGCCTCACCCGCATGTCATCCCCAGCAACAAGTTACCTGCCAACTGAAAATGCATAAAAGTCAGCGTTGCTGAGTGAGTTCTAGCTTTAAAATTAAAGTCCCTTGTATATATATATAACAATATCATTTTCTTAAAATACTTCCTTTTCATAAAATCCATTACTTTCGTACGTGTTCACGCATCATACATACAGCAAGATAATATTCATTATTATCTTTCATCATTCTTCTCATTCAGTTCATACTTTCATCACTATCTTTCATTTTCTTCCGAACCAATGTGCAATACCCTGAACATTGTGCACGAAGCTGGTACTAGGCCTAGGGCCTATAAATAGACCCCGAACACTGTGCACGAAGCTGACTCCAGTACCTGGGGCAAGCAACAAGGGTCCCGTCAATCTCTAGGATTGACCCTGTGTGCATCCTTTGGATTAGCTAAACCGCACACAGTTGAGCTGACAACCCAATGGTTGTGAACCTCCTTTCATTTGCTTGCAAGACTTTCATTCATTCGTATGTTCCACTTTTCATTAGTATTAATCTTTCGCTTCTTTTATGATAATACTTTACATATACAAGCATAAACACACCACGTAAATTCACGTAATAATACGTAATATGAACATGAAAACAGACCACAAACATACAAAACACCAACAAACATAACCACCAAAACATTCCAGGGCTAGTCCTTAAAATTTCTATTTCCCAAAATTTTAGAAAATTTTCTAAGGCATTAGGCGCATGAGCACTATGTTAGGCGCATGAGTACTTTGTAGGCGCACGACACTTGGGCGCATGGGAAAGACTTAAGCGCATGAGGAAACTTAGGCGCATGAACCCTGCTTGGACGCATGAACTTCACTTAGGCGCATGAGCATGGGCGCATGAGGTACTGTTTGGGCGCATGAACCTCACTTAGGCGCGTGAGCACTTAGGCGTATGAGCAGTGGGCGCATGAGGTACTGTTTGGGCGTAGGGGCAACACTTAGGTTTATGGGCAAATTTCTAGGCGCATGAGAACTATGTTAGGGGCATGGGCACTATATTAGGCGCATAACCAGGTACTTAGGCGCATGGACAAAATTTCAGGCGCATGGGCACTATGTTGGGCGCATGGGCAGTGATAAATTCAAACTTACACTATTTTTCAGACCCAATCATCGTTTTAACATGCTCTTAACCCAAATCTAATATACCAAGCACCTAAAACAAGCATATAAACATGAAACACAACAAACCATACACAAACATACATTCACCCGTATAAACAGGGTATAAACATACGGTTAAACATGCTGAAAAGAATAAAAAGTTAGTTACATGCATTTTCAGCCCCGAAACAAGTATAAAACATAAAAACCGGGGATCTAGAACTCACCTATTGCAGCCTTCAAGCAAAACTCCACCAAACTCAAGGGCACAAAGAGTTCAAATGCCTAAACACACCAAAACACAAAACCAAACACAAAAGAACACATAAGAATCGGTCCTGAAGCTGAAAACTCAGCTGAAACCGAACAAAACACATAAAAACTCACCTTCAAGTCGAATCTTCTTCTTCTTCTCTCTAGAACCGATGGAAATTCTGCTTTTCTTCTCTTTAGCAGTCGAAACAGGTTGGTGAAGCAGTGTAGTGGGCGGCCATGCCCACTTTAAACATAAAATAATAATTTTTGTCCTTTTGTACACTTTAGCCCCTCCACTTATGCAACTTCTCCTTTGTATTTATTCTTTTCTCAATAAATTTTCGGGTGTCACAAGTCCACCCTCCTTATAGAGGTTTCATCCCCGAAACCTATCACTCTTCAAACAATCATGGGTAATGTTGTCTCATCTCCTCCTCAGTCTCCCACGTAGACTCAGATCCCTTCCTGTGCCTCCACTGTACTCGCACCAGTGGAACCACTTTGTTCCGTAATCTCTTCTCCTTTCGGTCAATGATTACCACTGGTTGCTCTACATAATTGAGCCGTTCATCCACTTCAATGTCCTCCAGTGGTACAATCATATCTTCATCAGCTAGGCATTTTCTCAGATGAGATACATGGAATGTTGGATGAATTCCACTTAACTCTTTGGGTAGCTCCAACCTATAGGCCACCTCTCCTACTTGTGTAATGATTCGGAAAGGTCCTATATACCTCGGGCTTAGCTTACCCCTCTTTCTAAAATGAATCATCCCCTTCCAAGGTGAAACTTTCAGCATCACTTTATCACCCCCCTGGAATTCAATCGGTCTACGCCTCTTGTCAGCATACGACTTTTGCCTATCTTTCACCGCCTTCATAAAAGCCTTGATCTTTTCTAGCTTTTCAGTCGTAGCCTCGATCACTTCTACGCTCCCCAACTCCTTCTGTCTGATGTCTCCCGAACATACGGGGGTTCTACACTTCCTACCGTATAGCATCTCATATGGTGGCATGCCAATGTTGGCATGATAACTGTTGTTGTATGAGAATTCAGCTAACGGTAAGTGTTCGTCCCAACTTCCTCCAAAATCAATGACGCAGGCTCGGAGCATATCCTCAAGAGTCTGTATAGTCCTCTCCGACTGACCATCTGTCTCAGGATAGTAAGCCGTACTGATACGCAACCTCGTACCTATTGCATCATGGAATCTCTTCCAAAACTTAGATGTAAACCAAGGGACACGATCAGACACAATAGACACTGGTACACCGTGACAGGTTACAATCTCCTTGATGAACAGATCCACCAATCTTTCAGATGAATATGTCTCACTAATCGGTAGAAAGTGAGCACTCTTCGTCAAACGATCAACTATCACCCATATGGCATCGTACCCCCTTGTCGTATGTGGTAACTTCGTGATAAAGTCCATGGTGATGTGCTCCCATTTCCATTTAGGTATATCCAAAGGTTGGATCTTCCAGTATGGCTTCTGATTCTCCGCCTTCACTTGCAAGCAAGTAAGGCACTTACTCACATACTCTGACACATCACGCTTCATACCGGCCACCAGTAATCTTTCTTCATATCATGATACATCTTGATAGCACCAGATGAATGGAGTATCGAGACTTATGAGCTTCATCTATGATTCGCCCCCGTAGGTCTCCAAATCGAGGGATCCACATCCACCCAAAGCGGGTTCTAACTCCGAGAGTATTCTCACCCAACTCCGTGACTAGACCTCTCATCCTTTCAGAGTTAAGGCGATCTTCTTTCAGCGCCTCCTCTTGGAAACCCTGGACCTATGTCATCACATCAGAGGTCATTACCAACTGGTAAGCCTTCACCCGGATTGGCTCGGGTCTCTCCTTTCGACTAAGAGCATCTGCCACTACGTTGGCCTTGCCCGGATGATAGTGGATCTAACAATCATAATCCTTGATCAATTCTAGCCACCTCTTTTCCTCATATTAAGGTCCTTCTGCTCAAAGAAGTATTTCAAGCTTTTATGGTCAGTGAAGATAGTGCACTTCATCCATACAAGTAGTGCCTCCAAATCTTCAATGCAAAGACCACAACCGCTAGCTCCAAGTCATGAGTAGGGTAATTAGCCTTGTGAATTTTCAACTGTTGGGACGCATAGGCTATTACTCTTCCCCTCTGCATTAGCACGCAACCCATTCCCGAATAAGAAGCATCTAAATAGACCACTAAGTCTTCGCTCCCTTCGGGCAATGTTAAGACAGGAGCTTGGGTCAATCTCGTCTTTAACTCCTCAAAAGCATTCTCCTGTTCCAGACCCCAAACGAACTTCACGTCCTTGCGGGTCAACTTGGTCAATGGTGAGGCTATCTTGGAAAAGTCTTGGATGAACCTCCTGTAGTAGCCCGCCAAACCCAAGAAACTACGAATCTCAGATGGCGTCTTTGGAGACTTCCATTGCATCACCGCCTCAACCTTTGCTGGGTCTACCATGATCCCTTCGGAATTTACCACATGACCCAAAAACGGAACTTCACGCAACCAGACAGCACACTTGGAGAACTTAGCGTACAGCTTCTCTCTTCTGAGTGTCTCCAATACTTCATGAATGTGACCGGCATATTCTTCTTCGCTCTTCGAATAAATCAGAATATCATCTATAAACGCAATCACTGATTTATCAAACATCGGCCGACACACCCGGTTCATCTAATCCATAAAGGCAGCCAGCGCGTTAGTTAGACCAAAGGACATAACGAGAAACTCGTAGTGTCCGTAACGCGTGCGAAAAGCTATTTTAGGGATATCTTGCTCCTTCACCTTCAATTGATGGTAGCCAGATCGGAGGTCTATCCTCAGAACCAACTGGCACCTTGGAGCTGATCAAACAAGTCATCTATTCTCGTAGCAGATATCGGTTCTTCACCGTCAACTTGTTCAACTCACGGTAGTCAATGCACATCCTCATACTACCGTCCTTCTTCTCTACAAACAAGATCGGAGCACCCCAGGGAGAGATACTCGGTCAGATGAAACCCTTGTCCATCAACTCTTGTAACTGAACCATCAGTTCTTTCATTTCCGACGGAGCCAATCGATACGGTGCTTTGGCAACAGGTTGAGCACCAAGTATCAAATCGATCTGAAAATCGATCTCGCGGTCCGATGGCACACCTGGTAATTCTTCTGGGAACACGTCTGGAAAGTCACATACAACTGGTACGTCGGCCAATTGTGGTACTGACGCATCCACATCCTTCCAGTAAACCAGGTAGGCACTACATCCCTGTTTCATGCACTTCTCTACCACCACCATCGAAATCACCTTTGGAATTGTAGTAACTCGGTCACCATAGACCGTTACCGAACTCCCATCAGGTGTTGTCAGTCGGATCATCTTCTTGCGACACACAATATTCGCCTCATAGGCTGCTAACAAATCCATCCCTAGAACTACATCAAATCCACCTAGGGGCATCATAAATAGATTAGCAGAGAACATATGGCCTTCAAGTTCTATGTCACTATCCTCTATCAAATCGGAAATCCTGGTAGACTTACAATGACAGTTTCTACATCAAAGGGCTCATCAATGCTTCTACTACTAGCGGGCAACTTAGAACAGAAAGTAGTAGAAATGAAACTCCTAACTAGCACCAGAATCAAATAACACAGAGGCATAAGTTTGTTTTACTAGGAACATACCTGACACGACATCGGGGTCCACTCTAGCCTCCTCTCGGTCATCGTGAATGCTCTAGCGCTTGCCCTCTGCCCTTCATTCTCGGTCCCCTTCTTCGCCCCAGAACTTTCATCCCTCGGCTTCTTGCAATCCCTGCTCATATGACCTTCTTCACCGTAGTTGTAGCACCTCCTCGCCTTACAATCCCTTGCCACATGACCAGGCTTCCCACATTTGAAACAAACGTTCAGTCCCCACTTGTATTCTCCCGTATGCTCCTTCCCGCACTTACCATACCGCTACATCCCCGTACCTGCCGACACTACCCTCCAATCATCCACCCTTGCCTTCTTGTTGTTCGGGGTGAAACCACCACGACCAAATTGTTTCCTGTCCCAGTTCCTGTCACCACCACTCTTCTTGCTCACCTCCACCACTGCTACTTCTTTTCTCTCATCATATAGTCTCCCTGCCAGATCAACCACCGACCTAAACGTACTCTGCCGGGCGGTGATCATGTGCCTGTAGATGTCTGCAGGCAAACCTGTATGTACCTCTTGATCTTCCTTGACACAGGCGTTACCTGATTCGGCACCAGTCTTGCCATCTCATTAAACATCGTCGTGTATTACTGGTGTGTCATAGTTCCCGCCTCTAACTGCAAGAACTCCCTCTCTATCTTGTCAAGTTCTCTATGAGGACAGAACTCCTCAATCACCATCTTCTTTAGTTCGTTCCACCTCATCCTCCCGATAACCCTGCTACCCTCGGCCTGGACAATATTGTCCCACCAACATAAAGCCGAGTCCAGGAATGAATGGGTAGCAAACTTTACCTTCTGATCCTCCCTACATTTGCTGATCTCTAACACACCTCCATCTCTCTCACCCAACGGTGAGCAGCAGCAGCGTTACCATTTCCATCAAAAGTTGGGGGCTTCATCTCTGGAATGCCCTGTAACTAAACCCTTCGCAATCTCCTGCACTGCTTCCTCCTCCTCCTCCTCCTTATCACTTGAGACAACCATCTTAGTATCTGGTTGCTCCATCTCCCTTGGACCCACTCCTTTGCCCCCTCGTCTGGCGGTTCTCCTTCTCTCCTCTTTCTCCTTCTTCTCATCCTCCTTCACGGCTCTAATAACCTAGGTCACTACAGATGGCAGAATCGTCTGCATGACCTGATGAACTTCCTCCACAACTGCCTCCTTTACTGAGGCTCTCAAGTTAGCACTCTCATCACCGCCCTCCGGGTGATGAAGCTCGGCCCTGCAGGAGCCGTCTCAGCGGTCTTAGTCTTTGTCCTCGTGACACGTTGGTCCAGCACCACGGCCACCCCATACTCCGCCTCTGGAAGCCTTCGATGATCTACCACCAGCCATCTTCTAAACACTATAAGATTCAAACACCAACATGGTCATTCAAGGCAATAGCTCAGTTTATGTCAAGTATAGTAAGTCCCTAATTATAGTGGCCAGTTGTGATTAGCCACTTACTTTACTCTTCATCCCCCAAGCATTTCCTATCCTGACTACATCAGTATCCAAATCTACTAAGAGCACATAATTCAGATAACACAAGCACATAATACCTATTAACATTTAAGAAAACGAATTACCTGATGGCACATAGCTACTTGGGCGGGCATCCCTTCATTTGGTCCCATTCTCAGTTTAAGTTTAGGTTTTTAAAGTAATTTACCCATTTCTCTTAAGCTTTAGCTTTGATACCAACTTGTAAGACCCTGTTCCAGAAGACCTCACAGTTGGACAATCACAGCATTTTTCATATAAAAAAATACATTTCATAAAAACATTGCAGCGGATTAAGTTATCAAAAACCATTCGCATTAATATTTGATGTTACTAAATAATACATCATTGTATTTTAAAAGTTATAAAAGAATCATTTAGTTGTATTACAAAACAACAATATCATTAAGCACGAATGGATGCCAGTCTTTGCCCGCCAAGTAGCCTCACCCGCGTGCCATTCCCAGCAACAAGTTACCTGCCAACTGAAAATGCATAAAAGTCAGCGTTGCTGAGTGAGTTCTAGTTTTATAATTAAAGTCCATTGTGTATATATATATATATATATATATATATATATATATATATATATATATATATATAAAAAAAATATCATTTTCTTAAAATACTTCCTTTTCATAAAATCCATTACTTCTGTACGTTTTCACGCATCATACATACAACAAGATAATATTCATTATTATCTTTCATCATTCTTCTCATTCAGTTCATACTTTCATCATTATCTTTCACTTTCTTCCGAACCAATGTGCAATACCCTGAACATTATGCACGAAGCTGGTACTGGGCCTAGGGCCTATAAATAGACCCCGAACATTATGCACGAAGCTGACTCCAGTACCTGGGGCAAGCAACAAGGGTCCCGTCAATCTCTAGGATTGACCCTATGTGCATCCTTCGGGTTAGCTAAACCGCACACAGTTGAGCTGACAACCCAATGGCTGTGAACCTCCTTTCATTTGCTTCAAGACTTTCATTCATTCGTTATGTTCCACTTTTCATTATCATTAATCTTTCGCTTCTTTTATGATAATACTTTACATATACGAGCATAAACACACCACGTAAAGCACGTAATAATACGTAATATGGAACATGAAACAGACCACAAACATACAAAACCCCAACAAACATAACCACCAAAACATTCCAGGGCTAGTCCTTAAAATTTCTATTTCCCAAAATTTCAGAAAATTTTCTAAGGCATTAGGCGCATGAGCACTATATTGGGCGCATGAGCACTATGTTGGGCGCATGAGCACTATGTTGGGTGCATGAGCACTATGTTGGGCGCATGAGTACTATCTAAGCGCACGGCATTTGGGCGAATGGGAAAGACTTAGGCGCATGAGGAAACTTAGGCGCATGAACACTGCTTGGGCGTATGAACTTCACTTAGGCGCATGAGCAGTGGGCGCATGAGGTACTGTTTGGGCACATGAACCTCACTTAGGCGCATGAGCACTTAGGCGTATGAGCAGTGGGCGCATGAGGTACTGTTTGGGCGTAAGGGCAACACTTAGGTTTATGGGTAAAATTTCTAGGTGCATGAGAACTATGTTAGGGGCATGGGCACTATATTAGGTGCATAACCAGGTACTTAGACGCATGAACAAAATTCCAGGCGCATGGGCACTATGTTGGGCGCATGGGCAGTGATAAATTCGAACTTACATTATTTTTCAGACCCAATCATCGTTTTAACATGCTCTTAACCCAAATCTAATATACCAAGCACCTAAAACAAGCATATAAACACGAAACACAACAAATCATACACAAACATACATTCACCCATATAAACAGGGTATAAACATACAGTTAAACATGCTGAAAAGAATAAAAGTTAGTTACATGCATTTTCAGCCCTAAAACAAGTATAAAACATAAAAACCGGGGATCTAGAACTCACCTATTGCAGCCTTCAAGCAAAACTCCACCAAAATCGAGGGCACAAAGAGTTCAAATGCCTAAACACATCAAAACACAAAACTAAACACAAAAGAACACATAAGAATCGGTCCAGAAGCTGAAAACTCAGCTGAAACCAAACAAAACACACAAAAACTCACCTTCAAGCCGAATCTTCTTCTTCTTCTTCTTCTCACTAGAACCGATGGAAATTCTGCTTTTCTTCTCTCTAGCAGTCGAAACAGGTTGGTGAAATAGTGTAGTGGGCGGCCATGCCCACTTTAAACATAAAATAATAATGTTTGTCCTTTTGTACACTTTAGCCCCTCCACTTATGCAACTTCTCCTTTTGTCTTTATTCTTTTCTCAATAAATTTTCGGGTTTACAGTTGGCACCAAGTATCAAAGTCATCAGGAGTGATCAGTGGAGACTTTGTCATAGTATCAATTTCTATATCAGCCTTAGCAAGAGCTGTCATTTGAGTTGTTAAGTGTTCAGTGAAACTAAAGTGATCAAAGATGGTGAATCTTACAATCAAGAGCCTGAAATGCTCTGATACCAATTGCAGGACCGGTAAAAGGTGGTCAATACAACAGTTTCACAGGATGGAGAGATATGAAACACTTAACAGATCAAATAGGGAACCAATTAGTGATGATACAAAGAACATAAGTAAAGCAACAAGGACAAGAACACTCAAATATGGTTTCAAGAATGATGTATATTGCTCTCAAGTTCTTACAAGTGTTACAATGCATACATAAAATACAAGTATTGACAAGTACACTTTATACTACATCCTACAGCCGGTCATACTTTGAAGGCCAGCTGGAAACACTAATCAAGACAACAGATCAATGTAGAGTCAAAAGGTAGGTTGTCTTTTGACTTGTGACTATGACATGTCATAGCTCACATCGTAATATATTATAAAAAGGATAAAAGTATATAGTTGGAAAGTTACAGACAAAAGATCTTAATCTACAGTTGACAAAAGTATGAACTTTTCACCAACTCATATAAGTTGGTGAGTCTTCAGAGTGACAGCGGAAAGTGGTTCAGCTTTTGTCAAAAGGTGATTTAGAGAAAGCATGTCTTCTCTGTTTTCAAAAGAAATCAGTCTTTGGCTTCGGAAGACTTTGTCCTTGAAGCTTCGAAAGACTTCATCTTTGGCTTTGGAAGATATGGTTTTTTGGCTTCGGAAGATTTGACACTTAGCATAATTCACTGAGTTGTATCAATTTTCCGAAGTAACTTCCTTTTTCTTCATTTCTGCATGTTGAGAGCTCTTGGTTGTTCTTTGGTTGCATCAGCCTCTAAGTGTATTCCTTACATGTACCATTGTACCACACGTCTATTTCTTACTTACCGAAAATAGCCCTCTCACTATTCATTCCTCTTCTCTATAATAATAGAGTAATTATGTCTATACTAATAAAAAAGGTTTTTGTAGGCCACTTGTTATAATTCTGGAGCTCCTAAATTTTATTTTACCGCTTCTCTCTCCTAATAAATTTCACATTAACTACAGATGATATAATTTAATTCTCTTCATATTAAAATAATTTTTTTATTAAATTAAAAAAAGGATCTTTCTACAAACTCAATTTGTAAGGAAATAATTTTTTTATAAAATAAGAAAATTTAAAAAATATACATCAAACTTTTAAAGAACACAATATATTTTAAAACCTGTGGCTTTTAAAAAATTCATATGAAATAGAGATAATTAAATTTCAAATTCATAATAAAGAAAATATTAATAATGACATTTTTTAGAAAACTGTTTGTTTTTAAACAATTTGTTTAAAAACAAACCTTTTTGAAAAACAAATTAAACAAAAGTTTAAAAAATAATATCGTCCTTTTATCATCGGTACGTAATGTCAATCATATCATATATCAAAAGATTGTTTTATAATTCATTAATTTTTATTAATAACTATTTAATATTTTATTTATTTACCCCTTGTAATACACAGGATACTAACCTACTCTATATATATATATACAATTTTACTAAAGAAATAACTTTTTATAAAATATCAAAAATTTTAAATATACTAAATATAAAAAAACCTGCATTTTAAAAAATAAATATTTTATGAAACAGAAAATAAATAAAATTCAAAAGTAATAATAAAGAAAACTTTCAGTTTGTTTTGGAAAAAATATTTAAAAATAAATTTATTTGAAAAAGTAAAAAAATTAAAAAAGAAATCCTAAAATATAGTAGTCGTTTTATTACTTAAAGTTATTTATGCGTAATTTTAACTATATGTTATCTCAAAATATCGATTTTATAATTCATATGGCTTTATTACTAAATATTTAATATAGTATTTGTTTAGCACATGTAATACTTAGGATACTAACATAGTTTATTAATAAAGATAATTAATTTAAATAATACTGATAGAACATTAAAAGTAGAATTATATTAATTAAAAATTAATATTGAAACCTAAAAAGAAAAATTGAATTACGTTTCAAAAATATTACATCTCTGTCCCTTTCTTAAAAACACACACTCTCTATGTCTCTCTTTCTTAATCACTCACTCTCTTTTTTTTCATTTTTTCTTTTAAAGTGCATGTCTCTCTAAATTCAAAGCCACCACCGACGCTGACAACAACTGCTGACCGACGTTGTTCTCTTCATCTTCTTTTCTTCTAAGATGACCACGTACCACATGTCAAACATCGCCGCTCACTAACAATTTTTTTATTTTCTTCTTGTTTATATTTTAGAGAGAGAAAGTTAGGGTTTCTTTTTAGAATAAAGAAAGAGGAAGAGCTTGGCGGCCACCTCCCAGTGGTTGGTGCTTTGTGCTCTGGTTATGGTGGATGATTGAAGTGATATCTGGTGGTACTCGTCAGTATTATTTAAATAGGTATTCACTTAACTAAGTCTAACCGACTAACACATAACTTTTCTTGTACTTTTAACAATAAATAGTATGAATAAAACATTTAGGTTATTAGTAAAAAAATACATTGCATAAATGTTCTAAACGAATTTTCATATTTTGAACATGTCATATTACATCTTTGTTTAAATCATCGTTAGAGACTTTTTTTTTTCAGCAAACAAATGCAATCATCATTCATCAAAATCATCATTAGTATTTTATCTAATAGCACAAACCCAACATGACAACCGTCATTAAAAAAACACATTTTTACGGTTATTACAATCTATGTAATAAATGTAACCTTTGATCGGATACAAATTATATTTATTTCTTTCCACCATCAATCTTACACGATCGATATACCACTCATGTTAATAAATTTATATGTCGTTTATCTTATAAATATAATATGTTAGATGTTTTAATATAATTAGATTTACTAACGATCAATGTGATCATTATATTCATCAAACAAGTCTGTGTTGCGGAGTGCATACTGGTTTGAGTTTATTATGATCTTTGATACTGGAAACCTCCTTAGGGGCTTCACCCCTAAGCAATGAGGGTTCCAAGAGGACAATGCCCCCTTTGGCGGGTGTTCGGGGGCAGCGCCGCCAGTAGAGGGGTCCAAGGGGCGGCATCCTCTAACATGGTTCAAGAGGCGAAACCCCTAGGTAAAAAGTGCTCTATAAAAATACACGAAAACTTGATTTTCCTGAAATTTCACATGTGAAATTCGGGGGACAAATTAATCAAATTTGAAGATGATAACTACCAAAGGTAGTTACCTCAATCCTTGAAAAATTCGAATTCAAGTGCAACTTTAGTCATTTGTTCATAATCTCTAGTTCGTGAAATTTATATAGATCATACGTTGTTCATTAAACTGAGTTTTATCCGATTGAATATTTGGAGTGAACCACCAAATAGTTCAATCTGAAAGCGATTTCAAGACTCTTTGTTTGTTAAGGTTGTTAATCATATGATTCTTCTACATAATAAAGTATCTCATACTCAAGCTTGTTTTTCCACTCATAATTAAAAATAATTTGAAAATATTTGGACTATCTTTTAAACTTTAAAAATCATATTCATGCGGATATCATATGGGTTAAAACTCTACATGCATATTGCCATTGCAATGAAAGCTAAGAGGGACCATGCACTCAGGTCGAGGCGTGTCTAACATAACGAGTCTCTATGAGTCCTAGTTCGCGCGAGCAACAACATATGAATAAACCGGTTAGAAAGTCACAAGAGGCCCAAGTCGAGAATCTAAAGAGCACCCTCTAATGCCCACTCAGCGATCCATGTACCAAGACAAGCACATCAAGTGTATCTAATATAATGTGTGTATAGAGAGATTATTATAAAACAAGGTTGTTGTTATAGGAGAACGGAGAGAATAAAGAATAAGAGGATGCCCTACATGTGTAGGTCTAGCTTGTTCCACTTACAAGAGGATATTAGGTCTAACTAGAGCTACATAAATTGGTTCCAAGCTCTAAAAGAGTTTAGGTTGGAAGTGGTTTAGTTTAGTTAACTAATAGCTAAAATTTAAGTCTTGTAACGTGCAGTTTGTGGTCTATATATCCTAGAAAATTAAGAAATGTTTTTATAAAAATATAAATGTATCAATAATTTAAGTATATAGTTGGCAGTTCAAAATATTTATTGTTGTAATAAGAGATAAATAAGAGAGAAAGTAGAAAGAGAAAACTAATTCATTCTGTTGATTTCACATATCAAATTCATACATCATATATAGATAATGCAATATGAAACCCTAATCCCATATGTATTAGGTTGGACCCATATGTTTTGGGTTGGGCTCAAATGTCTGCATTTATAATAACCCTCTCGGACATTTTATATTATTCACTATCAACAATATAATACTGGATAATACTGATTCGGTTCATTAGAACCGAAATTAACTAAATTAACAGGATTAGTTAAGCTCCCTCGTTAAAACCTTACTAAGAAAACTAAGTTATTTCAATCTTTGAAGTTCAATATTCTATGACAGAGGTTTGCTTGATCATCAATGCAGTCTCATTAATTTGTGTGAGGCATGTAACATAATCTTCATATAGTGTAGTTAGACTTCTTTAATCATCATGAACTTAGCGTGTCTTTGTAATCAAACTTTGTATGGGGCCAATAGATACAATGCATGATCATAATTAATCAGCCTAGACTTCTGTTCTTATCATACTTCATCGCTTGAATCCTGTTAAAAGTTAACTTATTCTTTGATACGCTTGTGAAATTACCTCTTAAAAACCTTGCTAACAAATCCAGTGGGACAAAACTATAGCTAAAAAAAGTACAACGTGTGTTATAATTTAGGATGATTTTAAACCGGCACTCCAGGACCTATAAAATATTGATTCAACTAGATCAGTTAAGCTTTCTCATTAAAAACCTTCCTAAGAAAACCCAAAGGGACAAAACTTATGAAGGGAAAAAGAGTGCGACGTGTTGTATTAGAAGTATATTTATCTAGAAAATGTGCTAATAATGTAATAACATGTCTCGTGATATCTACAAGACACACTGGTTCAACAATTATGCTTAAGTATGGTAGTTTTGGACCAAGTACTTCTTCTTCCTTCTCATGGGCATGATAAGGATCCTTATGTATGTACGATGATCGGCCACCGTAGGTATTCATTACGATTAGCATTGTTCATATAGGATATGCTAACAACTTTATAAGTATAGATTAATAGACTAATTCGTAACACGTATACTTGAAGTGCACATAGAGATATAAATAAGTTATGCAAAGCACTTTAGCAGATTCTATCAAACTTGTACCTTAAATTTTTTTATTAAGTCGATTGTACCTCATATGACTAGCTTGTTTAAGACAATATAATATCAAGTATTCACATCTCGAGCTACTAATTTTAATGCTTCTGGCTTCTCAATCCATAAAAAGGATATTTATGTAGATGTCACTTTCAAGTGTGCCATATAAATATGTGGTGATGACATCTATAGGTTTCATTTGAAGTTTGTGAGGTCGATTATCATGATAGCGCTATTACAACCATTACAATGGACTACCTTTTCTTGTAATCAATGTTGGGATTTAGGAAAAACCCTAATATTACAATTCGTGCCTTAATTCCATAATCTTTTTCTTTACGTTTCTTATTATATCAAATACACTCATTTATAACTTACTAGTTTGATGTCCAAAAATGTTTTGCTTGTCAAGTAATTTAATTTAGCCTTTCAGGCGTTTTGCCAAAGTAGGTCATCATCTCTACATATGTTCTCTTATAGACTTTTTAAATTAGTAATCTTTCTCATTGATTATATTTGTTGCTATAGCATATGCAAATATGTAATTCATTTCGGTTCCCTATTGTAGTGTTTTGTACTCAATGTGTTGATATATCATATATGAATAGAGTTGAACCAAGTAACATTGCAAAGGCATAATGATATTAGGGTCGGGATATCCCCGCCCTCCGAACCGGACGTGAGGGTCTCCCCTCATCCGGCTCTCTGCAGGGGAATCTCCACTCGCTGCTTCCCCTAATATCCTCCCTTTACCACATCATGGGGGTTTACAGGAGATCCCAGAGGCTCGCTCAGAAAGGCTGCTATACCATACCTTTTGACTTAACTCTACTCTAGTAGTCACTAGATTCACTATAGTAGTCCGTCCGGCTGCTCTTGCTGAAATCATTACTCTTCATTCTCCCGTGCTCTAGCAATTGCGCTCCCTAGACCACTACCATGTAGTTAGGTAGGGACAATAAATCCGGAATCTAGGAATGAATGGACTATCCGGGCAAGGAGGAAGGGGTTCCCCTTTCGAGCGATCTTCTCTGCCGTAGAATACTCCCGAAGGGTATTCGGTTAAGGCAGCCCTTTCCAAAAAAATAAGGATTTTTTCCTTACCATTGGGAAGGGAAAAGAACGCTTCTGTCCCTTGTCCTATACTACTCCTATTGGGCTTATGATACCGTATAGAGCCATCAGTCTTCGTCCGACATGCGCAAGAGCCACTTTGCTCTCCTAAGATCGTCCACCGTAAAACGACGCGCGACCAGGAAGGTTAGGAAGCCACTCCACTTTCCTGATCAATACCCGCCTTCTTGTCCTTAGAGGTTCTATGTCCACCAAAAGCAGCGCTAAACCGCCCACGAAAACGAGGAAGAGCAAGGCACATCTGTTACACGAAGAAGGGAATGGCTGAAATTGAGCGTGATAGTACCCAACACGCGCGGTAGAGAGCGCACTTTGCTCTCCTAAGATCGTCCACCGTAAAACGACGCGCGAACCATTAGGAGCCACTCCACTTTCCTGATCAATACCCCCGATTGGTATATGAGTTTGTACTGGAGCTCCATTGTCCTCATCAGGGATTTCATGAATCTCTTCAAGGACATTTACCTCCTTTTGGTATTCTCTTTTCTTCTAGACATGTATTAGTCTCTTCTAGGACAAATACCTCTTCTCTAGTTTTGTATAACCTCTTATGGGGTTTACACCAAGTACATTGTTCTACTCTTTTCATTTTCATGGATGTTTATTTCTGGAACCTATCTATTTCTACGTTTCATGTATGATTATCAAAATTCGAGCACATGAATTCGTTGTTGGTATATGTGACTTTGTCATGTTGTTTGTGTTTGTGAATGCAGCTAGAAACTCATTTGTTACTCTTACACTATCATACTTCAGGTTCATATCGATCAATTCTAGGATCTATATATATGATATTTTTGATGTATTTCATGTTATTTCTTATATTACTAACTTTCATATTGTTATCTCCCCATAAGACTAGAAATACCATCACATTTCACTGATATTAACATTTAAGCCAGCCAAAGAATAACGATTTATATTGTTGGACACTTCCATCTTCTGGCAGCTAAAAAATAAAACTCACATGTGATAGCACAGAGATGCATCTTTCAAGATAATAAATTATTGAAATGTCCACATGGAAATTGATATTTCTCACATCCCTTCATTTCCTCAAAAATAATAGATCTTATTCATAAAAGATTATTTTTGGAGGGCATAAAGATAGCCCGTACTCTTTCAAAGATTTCATAATGTTAACACTACGATAGTACAGATAAGTGTGTCTTTATAGGAGTGAACTGGTTTAAGATGTAGCTTATTTATATAATGTTAGTTGTGTAATTATGTACTAGGTATCTGTCTCTTATTTTTCTAGTATTTATATTGGATTTTAGATATACTTTATTGTTTGATCAATTTATATTCATTGGATGTGCTTTTTACACTTTGAAAAACCTTGCTCTTGGTGGCCTCCTATGCATTTTTTTTTGTTTTTGAAGCATTGAGTTGTTTCAGCAAGCCCAAAGCCTCCACTTGGGTTGATGTCTCTTTTCTCTCCCTCATCCATTATGTACAACATTTACATTCACTTCATGGAAGGGGCTAGATTCGATTGTCACACTTTATGGTTTTAAGTAGTAGCATGTTATTTTCTTTGTTACGAGAATGCATGTTATGAGCTCTGATTATTTCATGAAAGCATATTCTTGGTATTGTTGTAACAGGAGCAAGTTACATAGTGTCATGTGAAATTATATTTCTAACATGTAAGCACGACGATGTTCTCTCCACATAGTTTCAACTCGATGGTACTTCGGGAAGAATGGAGTTTACTCGCTAACCAAATCATAATTAAAGATTTAATTATAATAATTTATATGTTAGGACTAACCCCCGAAAAAAAGATTCTGTGCGAAACTCTAATAAAGTGTAATGAAAAATATTCTATAAAAATAAATTCCTCAAAACAGTTGACAAAAATAATGAATACGTAATGATGACTTTACTATATCAACAAGCCCTCTATAATAGATTAAAAAATTTTGACATAACACCAAAGGCTTTTATAAGACTTCAAAACATTTAGGCGATTAAATGTAAATTGACATAACTCGAAAACTTAAATATTAAATTAAAATAAAAAGTTTAGGTGACTAGATGTAAATTTAACATAAGTTGAAGATTTAAATTATTTTTTTTTTTTTTTTAAAAAACAAAATGAGTAGCTATCAATATGGAAAATAACAAAGAGAGAGAAAGTTTGTGATATTTTCAAAAATCCCTTAAAATTTTAAATTAAAATTAAAAAAATTAGGCTTTTTATTAGTTTGGAGAAAAAAATTATTGTGATAACATTAAGAAACCTACACCTTCATCACTCATAATATTATTATTATTATTATATTAAATTATTATTATTATTATTATTATTATTATTATAGTATTATTACTATTACTATTATCATTAATTTAAAGTATTATAAAAATATAATATATATGTAGTGAATTAAATAATCTCACATTATTGATATGTGTTAATAATATGCATTAGTTAATGTATTATCTAGAAGAAGTTTATTAAATAAGGGTAAAATAGGATGATTGCATAGAACACTTGTTCCTAATGCTTACAAGTTGTATTAGTGTTTTAATTTTTTTGAAAGTTTTTGCTTTATATAGTAGTATTGATTGTTTAAATCAAATTATTCAATTATTAAAATGTAGACCTATGTTAATCAATAATTAGATTGGGTTATTATAAACAAATGAGTAAAACTAAAAAAGGTGAGAATATTATTATCCATTAGATCTTAGATTTAAGGATTAAAAAATTCAATGGCATAATGATAATAATTGAAACTTTAAGCAATAACCAAGTGTATATTACTTTTAACCACATTTTCAAGTTTAACCTGTTCTTTAAACACTCGTAACTTTTCACACAATATTATTTTTTTTTAATAAACCATAAAAACAAGTGTTCTTAATCTTTAATGTCTATAATTTTGATACATAAAAAAAGTTTTTTTATGTTATTTCAGTTCATTGTGTAATTTCGTCAGCTCATTGTGTAATATTCGTCAGCTCATTGTGTAATATCAGATAATTGTGTAATTTTCATCAGATCATTGTAGCTAATATTGACCATTTTGTTATGCATTTTTTTTAAAAATTAATGATTTTCAAATAACACAATGCTAAAAATGTAATTTTTTTACGTTCTTTAGGTTCATTATGTAATTCTCATCAAGAAGTTTATTGTGTTTTATTGCTAATCATCGAGTCTACTGGTAGTCATTGTGTTACCTATTATGTCTACTGTTAACATTGTGTTTTTAAAATGGTGATTTTCAAATAACACAATGCTAAAAATATACTTTTTTTACTTTTTTTCCAGCTTCATTGTGTAATCCTGATTAGGTTCAGTTGTGTAATCCTGATTAGGTAATTTTGTAATCTTCATCAAGCACCTCATTGTATCTAATGTTAACCATTGTGTTTTTAAAATGTCATTTTCAAAATACACAATGCTGAAAATATAATTTTTTTACGTTTTTACAGTTTAATTGTATAATCCTAGTTCAGGTAATTGTGTAATCCTCATCAAGTAGCTCATTATGTCTGTTGCTAATTATCGAGTGTAGTGTTGATCATGTGTTACCCATTGTGTCTAATGTTGACTACTATTAAATGCATTGTGTTTTTTAAATTGATGATTTTCAACTAACACAATGCTGAAAATGTAAAAAAAATTAGTTTTACAGTTTCATTATGTAATACTGATCATGTTATTATGTAATTCTTGTCAACCACTCATTGTGTCTTGTGCTAATTATCAAGTCTAGTGTTGTAATGGTGTTACCTATTTTGTCTAATGTTGACCATTGTATTATGCATTGTATTTTTTTAATGATGATTTTTGAACAACACAATAATAGAAATGTAAACTTTTATTTTAAAGTTCATTGTGTTTTCTCATTAGTTAATTCTGTAATTCTCATCAATTCAAAGATTACACAATGACATGAAATTACACATTAGTAAAAAACATCAAAAAAACTTTATTTTTTATATTAACATTATAAGCGGTTTTAAGAAAAAATACTCATTTTTATGTGTAATTTTTTAAAAAGATAATTTCGTATGTAAAAATTATGAATGTTTTAAAAAAAAGTGAACCTGAGAAGGGGACATCACATTTTCCCCTAACCTAATTTTTGATCAAAGGATACGTATCAGCATCTTAATCATTCTTACACTTTTGAGATTTTGAAGATTTTGTATTTGAACCTTTCTCAAATAATTAATACCCATTAATTGGTGGTAACAAATCCAATTTAATAAGTTGAATTGGATAATCCATTTATTTGTCATAATTAACCAAAACAATAAGTATCAAAACTGAGAGAAAGTAGAAGATAAAACTAATTCATTTTATTGATTTCACATATCAAATACATTCATCATAATTTATATTATAGATAATACAATGCGGCTCCAATCAAACTAAAAAATAGGCCTTTTTCAAAAAAAATCTAGTAAAACTCATCTCCTTTATCCGAACTTGAAACCAGTAATAATAAACTAACATGTTTATAGTTGGCAAAGATAATTTATTTTAAAAATTATATATTGTGTATGTATAGATGCTAGAGCAAGTTTATTTTTCTAGCTTATATGATGTAAATTCGTTAGATTGAACGCCCCACTAAATTTAACATTTATATTTCATAGGAGGTTATATTTTGATTGGATTAGAGGTCCAACTAAATTAATAAATGTCTATTATAACCAAAACTTTCACACTATAAACCTACTTTACAAATTTAAAGACCGTTTAAAATTAAGGTTCCAAACTCTAATTTTTTGCTTTGGGCTTGCCGACCCTGTGTAAAAACCCTAAGCTCAGTATATTGGATTGCGCACATGTTTGCATTTTTTGGTATTTTTATATTTTTTAATGTTGTTTTGTAACTTATTATTTATTAATCTTATTATTACTATAATCTATAACCTATGCATGTGTTCCCGGCGCTAATTTGTTAAAGTCAACATATTGGAGGGGATATGCAACAAATTTCATTTTTGACCATCTCCTTCTTCCGATCATTGCGCCAAGACTAGTTTATTGTAAACCCATTTGGCTTTTTATTATTTGTACATATAAATTAATTATTTAATGTGAACTACTTATAAAATAAAGAAAAGTGGGAAACGAAGTGAAAGAAGTCAAAGTCCCTTTACTTTTTATTTTTTTCTTCTTTTGACTTTTCATTTCATCACTTTCATTTCAATAAGCATTTTTAGAACATATTATATTGCCATTTTTTATAATCATATTATTATATATAAGATCCGTTATTTTCACACATTTGTTCTCCCATCTTTACACACCTTTCTAAAAACTACTAAATCTCCTTATAATGTTATGATAGTTATAAATCTCTATGAAGGTCTGCATTTTATCTTTCATATAAGATTCTTTTATTTTATAACTTATTTATTTATCAGTTCAAGAATTATACTAATGTTTTAAATAAAATAACATTGCCTTTCCACAACTTATGTTAATATGGACTAGAAGGATGTCCGCGCAACGCGGCTAGATGATATTTTACATCCGGCACTGTTTTTACTATTTTGTTATTCTTGTAGTATTTTTATAAAAGTCTATTATAATTTTCTAAGCTAAAATTTGAAATACCAAATAATGGGTTTTGCATGACTATTTGTACGCATTAACTTATTGTACTTTATAATACAGATCGGTTCAGCAAAAGTTTACACAAAACGTTTAAGAAAAAACACAGGTTCCAGTTGTAGTCTTAAAAGTTTTTCAACGTGATAGATTAAAAAATATACCTGAAATCTTAAACAAATAAGTTTTTTTTGTTTATGTGAATAATGTAAAATTTTGTGTAAGTGTTAATAAGTAGGGTTATTATATAATTAATTGTAAGGGGTAATCTGTAAATAATGTTATAAATACTATTTTACCTTGAAAGTTTTTATATATACTAATATATAGTATAGATAACTTGTGAGGATTTATGAGTCGAACTTAGAGAAAACCACAAAAATAATCCCTTTAGTTTAATCAAATTGTAAGTTTACTATTTAGAATTGAAAATTTGCAGGTTAATTCAAAGTTTTATGAGATGTTACAGAAAAGTCCCTGCCATTAATTGGTTGTTAGTTCTAGGGTTAAGTGGGGTAAATAATTCATTTTACATTCCTTTATTTATTTCTCCTTAAAATACACTAATTAAAGTAGATTTGTAAAGAAGCTCCAGAGGCAAAATGTTATTTATTTTGTAATGTGCTTTTAATCTAACTGTTTGTTTATGCTACTTACCACATGAAAATGCAAGTTAATTAAGTAGGCAGATCCAAAATGAATATGCATCAGGTGTGTAGGAAAGTTATTAAAACATACAATTCAATTCATTTCATTTATGCTACCCATTTACTGCTATATTTAAAGGTTAAATTGGATGCATTGGAATAATGAAGAAATTAGGGAACATGTGTTTTGGTTGTTCACTTCTGTTAAATATAAACATGTGATTGTTTTTGTTCTTTAAATAAATGAAATGTATAGCCGGCCAATGGCAATGTGCAGTCAATTAAATTATGTAATGTGCAGCCAGATTAATTTTTTTTTATCTCATAATAATGTGTATCTTCAACCACAGTAACGATGGTTTTGTGCCCTTTATTACCTGTCAAATTCTTAATAGGTGATCCGTTCGTTTTAGAAAGAAATAATAATATTTAAAACTTTCCAAAAGAGGAAATCACTATTTCATTGAGTGATGACTTTTTTTTAAATGAGGGATTGATATTGTTACCAATTTGCAGGGCCTCACAGTTGATAGATGAATGAATCTCAATCATCACCATATATAGAAGTTAAGTATCAATAAAAAATAAAATGTATTTCTCACATGGATGGCATATGACATACTTTTTGTTAAAAACTAACATTCAATTAATGGTAGGGACTATTTGTATAACATCTTATATAACTTTGGATTAACTTTGCTATTTTTTAATCCTAACGATTAAACATGCAATCTGACCAAATTATAAGGACTATTTTTGCAATCTTCTCTCAAATTTATATGTTGATATGTTGTCTATACTTTTTAAGCACAATTTCTAATTTATTTTATTAATCACTCATAATTACAACTTGTATTGAACCCTTAATTTATTAGATAGAAGAGAAATATCTTACCATTATAATATCTTTGCTGACTTGAAAATGAATAATTCACGTGATTATTTAAATTCTTTTTATCCCACTACAAAAGACATACAAAAGAAAATTCACAATGGATACAAAAATTGTTCATAGTTATACCAAACCGTAGTAGTTACACCTCCTATTAGTACCAAAAATTACAAACCTATAGTAACACTAACATTATTTTGTCAATATTTATTAAAATAGACTCTTAAAAGTTTGTTATGGCTATCAAACATTGTTGTACTTATTGTCTGTCATAGTATACCAAAAGAAGATGGTAATAATTTAAGGTAGCGTGAATTGGGTGCATCCCAAAACCTACCCTACCCCACCCCCACCCCCACCCCACCCCCACCCCCACCCCCACTATCCCTTTAAACATCCTCATTAGATGCACATGCAAGAAGACACTATCAAGATTCATCATTTTAAGGGTACCCCACCAGACCACCACCACAATCACCGCCTGTAAATCCGCTTAAACCCCTTATAAATCAACCACTTTGTGACATAAATCTTGCCACTCAAACTCAAGTTTAGTACAATGGCCTCCATTGCTAACACATTCTTCTTGCTCATAGTTCTTTCACTCTCTCTCCAACTAGATGCTAGAGAGAGCAAGTTCTTCACCAAGGTCATTCATTACCTTTCGAATTCACCAATAACCTCCTCCTCCTCGCCTGTACCAGCACCTGCTCCAGCGCCGGTGCTGGTACCAGGATTGGCGCCAGAGCAAGAGCCATTTTGTTGGCTCCTGCTCCGGCACCAGCTGAGGAGGAGTATGGTTATGGTCTTTATGGCCATGGGACGAGTGAGTTTTCATCAAATGAATACCACTCGTCCTCCCTAGAAGATTCGGAGAATGAAACTCCAGATGAGTTTACTTCACAAAAGAAGACACCGTTTGAGAAGTTGTTAAGTAGTCAGAGTTACTCTACTAACAATAATGGTATTTCGAATAATGAGAATCGCTATTCGAGTTCCGTGAATGTGAACAATGGCTACAACCAAAATGGCTACAACAACAATGAGAACAATGGCTACAACCAAAATGGCTACAACAACAATGAGAACAATGGCTACAACAACAATGAAATGGCTACAACAACAATGAGAACAATGGCTACAACAACAATGAAAATGGCTACAACCAAAATGGCTTCAACAACAATGAGAACAATGGCTACAACAACAATGAGAACAATGGCTACAACAACAATGAAATGGCTACAACAACAATGAGAACAATGGCTACAACAACAATGAAAATGGCTACAACCAAAATGGCTTCAACAACAATGAGAACAATGGCTACAACAACAATGAAAATGGCTACAACCAAAATGGCTACAATAACAATGAGAACAATGGCTACAACAACAATGAAAATGGCTACAACCAAAATGGCTACAACCAGAATATGTATAGCAACAACTACAACGACAATGGCAATGAATACTCAATCTCTATGAATGAGAACAATGGTTTCAAGACCAATAGCTACGTCGAAAACAATGACGACAACAACAACAACTACATGACCTTAACAAACGAGAATAGCGGCTACAATGGCAACAGTTACACGAGCTCTAACGCGGAAACCAATAGCAACAATGGGTACATGGTGGAGCGACAAGGAATGAGTGACACAAGGTTTTTGGAGAATGGTAAGTACTCCTATGAAGTTAACAACAATGGGAACAACCATGAAGGCAGTTATGAGGAAGAAGTGAGTGAGAATGGTAAAGGGTATAATGGGAATAAATCAAAATATGAGTTTGACACAATGGAAGAGTATGAGAGGCAAGAGGGGTATCCAGAAAATGATCAAAGAGAGTATATGCCATAAGAATGAAGAGATACATTAATTAGTACCATAAGTTAAGTAACATCATTATTACAAAATGTTCAAAAAGAATAGGAGAAGTGGATGTCATAGTTTTTCTTTTGTTTGTCACTCTCCATCTTTTCTGCTATGGTTTGTTTTGATGTTTGGAAAATTTGTACTTTGAAGACAATTATGTAAGTTTTTGTTTTTACTGGAATTTTATTGAGTAAGTTTTTTCATTTATATAATTTTTTTATTATAAATTTCTACTCGTACTAATTGAAATTCAACAAGAGTAAGAAGAGAGAAAAATATAGCATACATTTTTCGTACCAACCTCTTGTTATATATATATAATAATATAATATTATATATAGTATTAAGCCCCGCGTTATAGCAGGGGCGTAAAACCGTGAAAAAATCAAGTTGAAACATGGTTGCGAAATTGCGCATAAATGTAAGAAAAACGAAACACAAATGCCGTTGAATACATTTGAAACTTTATATAAAAAATTAAACCGTCACAAACTCATGTATGGCGATAAGACCGTCTTCATAAAAAAAATAATATATATATACATAAACACACTATATACATACATATATATATAGCCGGGGTCTGTTTCGTTCGAATTCTATACTAACATGTAGGTAAAAATAAGCATGTTACAATTACGTATTCGAAATTTTATAAAAAGTTATATTTTAAAAGTTATAAAAGAAACACAAAATATATTTAAAATTAATTATAATATTAAATAATAAAGTATTAAAATACTAAACAATAGAAAATGACAAAAAAAGAAAAAGAAAAAAATAAATAGCCCTAAACTTTAGCAATATTACTTATCAGCCAAAAGAAACTATAACCATAATGCCTCTGAAGCTTGTACTATGTGTTTTGTGATGCCCATTATGGTTTTTAAAGTATAAGTAATTAGATACCCAAGTTATCTATGTTTTAACGGGTATAAAATTATGATTTTAAAATATTTGTGAGTATGCATAGTATAATGATTTACACTAAATAAACCTACACAACTACACAAACAATCAAATCCATCACAAGTGCCATTGGTGGCCAACACGACACTAAAAGTTGCAGTCGCAATAACCTGTTCGTTGATTCGTTTTGCAAAGATTTTTTGCGCTAAAGATCAGATATTGGTGATAAAAACTGTTCAGTACTATGACCGAAGTCGTGGCTATGATTTTGCCATCAGTTTTATTTGCGACAATTGTTTAGGTTCCCAGAAGTATTTAGGAATAAATAAAACCAAAATTTTCTATAACTTTATAAAATTATACGATTTCACAAAAGAAACAGTGTAACAAGTGGTCACATTTGACCCTATTTAAACAAAATCTGGTGTGCTTTCATGGCAATAAACAATCTCCGAAACTTTATCACAAATATCAAGGCAATATTAACATTTTTTAAACATTCTCTATGACTGTAGTTGACCATTACTTAACTATGTTCGACTAATAACATCAAGACGAAGATAGACAATTTTGGTATTGTAATCCAAAAGGTACTATTGATTGAAACAACTGGACTTCCATTAAAGTTAATATTATTATTTGGAGGGCTAATCAAGGTAGAATTCTTACGAGGTTGGTTATTTCAAAAAGAGGTATCCATGTTCCATCCATCATGTGCCCTCTATGTAATGAAGTTCCGGAATCACATGATCATTTGTTCACCACGTGTCACATTTCTAATCATTTATGAGCGATTATCAACCAATGCTTAAAATTTCAACCTATATAAGCTTTTTCTTTTGAATATATTATGAGAGTTCAAAACTTGATGGCGGGACACCAAAAAAAAAAAAAAAAAAAAAAAAAAAAAAAAAAAAAAAACTTATTCAAGTTATTATAATGACAGCTTGTTGCGCATTTGAAAAGCGAGAAATGATCGGGTTTTTAATGGAAAAACATTCCTCGGTGGAAAACCTATTTGGAGAGGTCAAGTCAATGTATTATCTATAAGTCAACAATCGTTCGCATAAGATCAAGATGGAATGGAACAAATGACGATCTTTCAACATTAATATGTAACTTTTTTTATCATTTTGTTCCTTTTTGTTTGTATTGTTTATATAGTCTCTGGCTAGTTTTTCATGGTGTTTCATTTTGTCGTTCAAAAAAACTATGTTCCACAAAGATTAAATATGTTTCGGCAATCATGATCATAATTGACTATGTTTGACCAAGTATAATCGTGTTCGACCAATTGTGAATATATTTGAGGAGCAATTTCAAACTTTCACCATCTATGATCATGTGTAACCTAGATTTGCTAGCTTTGACCTTATATTGACCTACTAAAAATATGTTTTGGACAAGAACTTTCGTATTTGACCAACTATGACCATGTTTGATGGGATTGAATATGATTGACCATTTTTACTTGTTTGATAAACTTGAATATACTAACCAAATGCGATCATGTTTGATAAACTTGAATACACTTAACCAAATGTGATCATGTTTGTAATGTTATGTTTGGCCAATTAGAAATATGATTGACCAAAATTGACTGTGTGACCGAATGCGACCATGGTCGCTTATTTTAACCAATCAATAATACGATTGGACACGAATACACGAACCACTGTGACTGACCAATTATGACCATGCTTAACCAAGTTAGCTATGTTTGACTAGTTAAGTATGTGTTTGACAAGAAATTCATATGCTCGACCAAATGTGACTATGGTTATGACCATGTTTGATGAAATATAAATGCATTCTATCAATATTCTATCAGTACAACATATTGCAAGATAATATTGTTCTTCGTAAACATGATTACTAACACATTATTTCATGCTCTTTTCTCATTTGCTTCTTACATATAAAACAGTTATGGCTAGCAAAGTCGGCACATATTTCTGGTATTTAATTTGGTTGTCTTTTCAATCGAGATTCGAATAAGAATTCTCACATTCAAGCCACCCAAATAACAGCCAAGTTCATACATTCTAGGTATTTGAACTCATGTGGTCAGGAATGTCTACCCAAACTCGAACAACCAGTGCCAAATAAACAAAAACACCAACCCTGACAAGTGTATAACAAATTGCAAAAAGATCACACAACTCGTTCATGAGTTTCATAATCAACATTTTATTTAACAGACAAAAGCATAGTATCTCATCAAATACGAAGTAAAACACGAGATGGTTTTATGGTCCCTTTTGAACATCCTGGTACCTGAGACTGAGATATTACACAAATACACAATCATTAATAGACCAAAGAATTAAAACATAAATAAAAAAATGTCCAACATTCAGATTGGGACAACGCAAGCGGGAACGAAGAAGAGAGAAAATGACCAAGACACATGTCATGAATTCTTTTTCTCTAGATCATATACAGGAAATCCTTTCAGTTTTAATCAGTTATACTTGGGGAGAAATTTTAAACATCAACGTGAAAAAACACACTAAATAGGATGTTTTGAATAAATACTTCAACATTTATATACGTGACTGGAGATATATATGTTGCATTTCATTAACTTTTTACCCACGAAAGCTAATGCTGGACATCCCTCCCCGGACAATGTTCCATTTCCAGATTTTCCTTCTAAGGCTTCAACATCAGGTTTTAACCACTTAATTTATTTGGGTTATTTTTTGCCATATTAATATAGTTGACACCAGTTTAAAAGTTGGGTCGCCTTTCAAGATTCGTGTTAAAGAGGCCACCCTATGTGTATATTAAACCATTTGTATAAATGAACTAAGCAAGTCACTTTCTATCATAGAGAAAGTAGATGCAGTGGACGCACATAGTCAAATAATTAGATCCAGTGTATACCAATTTCATTTGCCTCAAATGCAGAAGAGGCACATATTACTCATAGTTTCTCTGGCTTGTGGCAACAGGCTCATCCAAATTATAGTTCTAGTGGTATATACTAATCTCAAAATGTAATTCAGCAAGCCCAAGCACGCGCACGCGCACGCACACATAGATATATCATAAGCAGCAGAAGATATTACCTAATGTTCGTCTCCATGTCCATGCCCTTCCCAAGGATGCCGCCATCCCTAAGTGTGTAAAACCAGATTTAATTTAGTTGTATTTTAGACTATTTCTATGGTGCTGTATCATTTTAGCGTCTACAAAAAAAAGAATATACAGTGGAGTATGTTTTGATCAGGTTAAGAGACCACCCTTTAAAAAGTGATCAGCTCCCTACTATACCATGGTGAAGGTTTTACAATACCTTTATACATCACCAGTGGCCACTCTTCCCCATCTAATAGAAATCAGTATAGGGTTAGAATAGTCATTTCTATGGAGAAACATTTTCAAACGGCTTAAATATCCATGAGAAAAGTAGCAGTCTCTTACTCCTCATTTCAAAAAGCAGAAGTCACATTCATATGTTTTATTGTTTTCCTTTTTAACTATTCAAGCATATACACGGCAAGACCTGCAGTTTCTAATAAACTAAATGAAGTAATACATTTAAACTTACCAAAACTACAGGACCGTCTTGCTTAGCCCGATAAAGAATCCAAAACCTGAAACACATTGTATCTGGGTAAGCTATTATTAAAAACATTTAGTGCCTGTCAGAACATAACTTAAAGAGTTATACCTATCAGACACACAAATGTAATTGAAAGTTTAACATAAATAAATGTCTGTTAACAAGCAAAGCAAGTATATTAGTAAGGCTTGCACTTGTAGAACGACCAGGGTGAAATATGTAATTACAATAACCAAGGCCTGAGACCTCCAATCCTCCATCATGAAACTTTTGAAACAAATGATTATAGCCAATGAGACATTTGAGTATATAAAGGATTTAAGAAGCTCATAAAGTTTATATTACATTGTTCTAACCACAAAACTATTAACCACCATAGTAACCAAAGTCGAAAGGTGCACTCATGGTGCAAAGAGCTCACTTGTCACCTAGGCACACAACACAAAAAAACACATGGCTGAGACAACAAAAAAAGTACAATAATGAGAAAAATATACATAATAGGCATAAAATATCTTAAAAAAATAACCAATCCAGAAATCTAACAAAAAAACATAATATCATTAGCAACTAAAATGATCCAAATGATACCAAAGGTAATTACAATTCACATAAAAGGACAACATCAATCCCAATATAAATTACGTATAAGGAGCTTTGCCCAATGAATTTAAGACATGAATAGCATCCTTCCACACTCTTATCTAAAGTCAACTACTTTCATACCTTTCGTACAGCCAAAGCTCTCTTTTCGACTCGTTGGTACAATTTGAGCAATCGTATATGAACTACTTTATAAAATGTTTTAATGAAGCACACATAAAACTGTATAAAATGTTGGGAACGTTTTGGTAATGTAGCCATATTAAATTGGAATAATTCCATATCTCTCCCTCTAAACTTGGTATAGTATCATATTTAACCAACAAAAGGCCATAATATCAAGATATGGTACATAGCCATTTTCAAATCTATGACATTTATACCCCTCCCTTAAACCTCAATTAGAATATGAGAGTTGGAGTGTATGGAGAAAGAGAAGGGGGTCATCTCCTAAATTGCATTTGATAAACTTGAAAGACATGAAAGTTTAGGTATATTTTATAATAATATTCTTACTACAACAGCAACAGTCTAATCCCACTCGTAGCAAAGCTATTGGTAGGGTTTAGAGAGGGTGGGAGTAAGCAAACGTTACCTCAATCCCTAGGAAAAGAGAGGTTGTTACCAGAAAGACCCCGGCTTAAAAACAAACAACAGACAAACAAACAGTAATAAACATACAGAAATAGAAAGCTGAAAGCTACCAATAACAAGAAAAATGATGCAAGGATAAGTAGCATAGGCATAAGCACAATAAGACAATCACATAAAAATAAAACAACACACAACCATAAGTATGATCAATATGGGTTATGCATGTTTTCAAAGGAAGAAGTATCAGTTTATCTTTTTGTTAGTTTCTTTTGGTAGGAAATTTAGATCACAAAAAATGTTTAGTTCTTACAAGGGAGTTGTATGTTTAGAAGATTTTAAAAAAAAAAACCTAATTCCAGAACTTGGGGCAAGCAGGCAAGGAGATCAAAGATTAAGCTTCAGATGGTGTAGTGTTTGTTAATTGTGATAGGGGATATTTCTTATTACCACTCAGGCACTCAAGAGTAATTGTAGTTTCATTGAACTAAAACAAGTAGCACACTGTCACTGCTAAGTACCACTTGGTGCTTGCCCTTGGAAGTTGGAACTAAACCTAAGGTTAAATGACCAAGTGAAAAATCTGTTGTGCTCACCAAATCTTTTTATTTTAAAATGTTTTTGCATGTAAATTGAAGTGTTCATGTTTTAAAGTTCTAGTAAGAACCATAAACTGGCTAAGCTAAACATTTGGTTGATTCTCTCCTTCTTTGAGCATATATATGAACTCCACTACAAAGGTTTATATTCTTCAGAAACTACTCATTTACTATAGGTGCTTCTGTCTACTGTGTCTTAATCCAGATTGATCTGAAACCTCCAAACTGCAGGGTTCTTTTCATTAACAATTTGGTTATAAACAACAGAAGATTCGGCACTCCAAAGGGCAAATCACATAGAGAAAAAAGATGAGTGTGCAGAAAGTAGGACATGTATATCTTCTACCATCAGAATGAATATTCAGCTTGACAGCACCGTCATCTTGTGACTGAGCAAGTCAAGACAGTAGCAGCGTGAAAAAAATGATAACGCACCAGGCACCACTTTAATTAATTGTAATTTTCACGCCAGCAAGTTTACATTGAATATAACATTTCAGGTATGATAATAACACATTTGAGGTCTGGAGTCATTTGTACTATTCTTTAACTTCAATCTTTAAGAAATCTAACAAAGCTGCAATCTTTTTGTGTGTAATCAGCAATAAGTACATTTAACAATACAAAGAGGACTATATTACAAACATTATTCAGATAAAAACTAAAAGATTATATGACTGAACATCTATAAAGGATTATTCACATCAAGTAATTTCCTCCATTTTCCAATATTAATGCTCTTTCTGAGGCTACCTAAATCCCCGATCAACTGTTTTCTGTATCAGATCTTTGGATCCTACAGATACAGTTTCAATTTCGCCCCCAAAAATCAAACTTAGGATGCATCGAAGATTTAAGAAACCAAAAAAGAAAGACATGAAATTAACACCATACATAACACATTAATCAGCGGCTATACACAGGATAAAACTCAATTAAACGATAGTGCAAAGGAATCGCAAATTTACAAACGAAATGAGAATCGGAAAAGGTAAGAGTAAATTACCACATCATGGCGCACATGCCCTTTCCGGTGATGGTGTGCCAACGCTTAGTCTGGTGCAAATGGACGCCTTTGTATGTTCCATTACCATAGCCATGACCTCCTGCCATCTCGATCTCCTGCAATCGAACTGCTTCTTCAACCTCTAACCCTAGGTTAAGGTTTTTGGGAATAAGTAAGCGAAATGAGTGATCGTAAACCTAACCCGACCCATTTACAAGAACCCACGCTGACTTAAAAGACCATGAGTGGATTAAATTACTATGCTGTCGTATATGAACCGAACGTTCAGCAAACAGTTCATGAATCGTTTGTCAGAAAGTTTGTTTATGTTCGTTCGTTTAATAAATGAATGAACAATAATGAGAAGATTCTGTTCGTTTAGTTAAACGAACGAACATGAACAGATGATGTGTTCGTTCATTTATGTTCATGAACGTTCGATAATGTGTTCGTTAACAATCTTTTGTGTTTGTTCATTTAAAAGTTATATTTGAGATAATTATGTTAATTACTTATTTATCTTTGGTGGATATTACGTTTGTGATTTTTAATTATAAAATTAACATATGATTGTTTGTATTTGTTTGAATTAGAAAATTTTGTTTGTGTTCATTAATGTTTATAAACATTTTTGTGTGTTCACTAGCCTTCATTTGTGTTCATTTACACTTTGATAATGGTATTCAATCAATATGGTATGTTTTGATTGTTTAGCTAGTATGATTCATGTTTCGGAATGTGATAATAAGCATCATACACGCATGCGAATCTTAGTCCCCTACTTAGTAGGATTGGTAGGGTTTAGGATGTGAAGTAGTAAGTTACTTCACATGGCAGGTAGTGTGATTAAACTCAATGTGTGATTAGGCATTGATATTATTTTATTTGTAATGATCATGATATTTATCTATTGAGGTTATGCTAATTTGATCATTTTGCTAGAACTTAAGTTTCATTATATGCTATGCTTGAATGGTTTTGTATGGTAATCATGAATAATGAATTATTAAATTTTAGCAAACAAGATTTCACATAACATGTCACAAACGAGTCAAACAGGTCAACTGGGTCAAACGAATCAATGTTTTCCAAATCACTTAAATCAATGTGTTTGATTGAACACTTAGGTTTGTTAAACTATTTTGGTTTGCACGTACTTATGTACTCACGTATTCTAGATAACCTTTGACGGGTTGTCTTTCCGTTCATTCTTAGTTTCGCATTTCATTGCCGCTTACGCATTAGGTGAGTTATGTCCTACTTTTATATACTCCTTTTTTAGGGAGAAAGCATACTTTCTTTTACAAAAGCCTTAACTATTGTAAGTTGTATATAGTATGATATAGTGTATCATACTATTGAAAACCCTTACACTTTCGGATCATTAATTAAGCAACCTAGCAGAAAATTTTGGGTAGTACTACTAGGTCTGACAAGCACCACCCGTATGACTAGAGGTCAAGCGGGTGCAACATTGTCCTAAATGACAAACATTGTCACGATTTGGTGAATCGTGGCGAAAGGCAAACAAACGAACACGGTCACCTTCGATCGCGAAATCACTATTGTTATTACTTATGATTTAAACTAGCTATCTATTTCGGTACACTTATGTATTACAAACGCCATTGCTTGTGTTACTTATACACTCTTGAACTCACCAACCTTTGTGTTAACAATTTAGTATGTTTTTTTTTAGGTCGTTACAACAGGTGCACATAGGACATCACTGGTCAAGCATGCATTTGAACAATCATTTACTTATGTTTGGTTTATATTTACATTTTAACAATGGTTGGGCGCGTGTTTTCCACATTTATGTTTTGGGTTTTGAACATTTACCTTACGCTTGCACATTGTTTTCAAACCTATGAATTATGGGGTTAATTTTTGAAAGTTCATATAGAGTCGTTTAGAGTAACTAATGACTTTGATCCTGGTTTGTTCATACCCCTCGCGGTAATACTCCAGGTGACGAAACGTATTGTACAAATCTTTCTATTTTCCTAGTCGATCCAATCCATTCGTTCGTAGAGCTATTTACTCGATCACAGACATTTCATGTGGATTTTAAGGGTGTGACACCACCGACCCACCTGATCATCTCCATTATTCAAGCATAGAACCTTGAGGCATACGCTGGAACGTCCCCAGAGGAAATCTCGTACATCAGTCCGGCACATGAGACCACCCTTAGGAGGAAGTCCACCATAGATGAGAAAGCTATGTGGCTCAACCTGGAACCCTAATTTTTTCGGTCACAAGTGGGACTTGAACCCAAGACCTCTCAAATTTTAATGAAGTATTGAGTGACTCACCTTAACCACTTGAGCTAAAGATCATTGGTAAATTTTAACTAATACGTTGCAGTGGACTATTTTCTGAAAGGTTGAATTACCAATAATGTATCAATCCACATTTTTATGACTTTGCAATCCCTAACTTTACCAATAATCATATTATGCAAGGGAACTTTTGATGTTAATAAGGCTTGTTTAATTTTATAAATGTTGTTCTAAATCCCATAAAGGCCATGTCTAATAGGAATTGATGTCTAATAGGAATTGATGAACACAATTTGAGGAATGATGGAGTCCTTCAATAAATTGCTTCTAAAGATTTTGCTTTTCCCTTTGAAATCGGTACCACCCTTTTTTGCAATCAAAGCAAGATTAGCTTCTTCTAGAGAGCCAAGACTGAGACTGCCAAATGATTTAGGTGCAATTACACGGTCCCAAATACAAATTGAATTTTTATTTTTTGGCATTGCCACCCCAAAAGAATCTTCTTCTAATTGCTTCAAGTTTCTTGATCACTTTAGATGGTGCTTAATAAAAAAAAAAACTTAGACTATCAAGAACATACCTTATGAGAGTAATATGACTACTAAGGGATAGCATGGAAGCTTTCCATATTGATAATTTTGCTTTAAAAATGTCAATAAACGGTTATTAATTTTTGAGTAAGTTCATGTTGTCCCCAACTTTTTGATCATGGTAAGGAAAGGAAACTTACACAGATGGTATGGTGCAAGTTATCTATCACTTCTTTGATATTATTATCGTCAACTCCAATTCCAAACAAGTTAGACATGTGCACATTTATTTAAAGCCTAAAGGCCATATAGAAGCATCTCATCAATCAAGATATATTTTTAATGTTGGAAACATACCAATACCCATACAAATGACATCATCCGCGTATAGGAGGTGGGATAGAATCATGCCATTATTTGGAGTTTGTAAGTCGTGTATGATTCCCATCGAGCAAGCTTAGAAATTAGCTTCATTGAGCAACCACAAACAACTTGAAGACCTAAATATTAATAATTTGCGTTCAAAAAAAATTAATTGGTCAGGTCAAGTGGAATGCATATCATGGACCCAATTTTACATGAGAGTTAGAAAATAAAATAAAAAATATGTACCATCATCTGTATTGATAAATACATTGTAAGTGGTAGTGATAGTTCTAGTAACAAATACATGACCACTTGCCATTCAGCCATTAGAGTTCCAAACACCAGGGTGTGACCTATATGTGTTCAAAACCAACAATGGCGCTAGCTACAACTCGTGTTTAAGCAATAAATATCTAAAATGATTCATTTTCTACCCTTTTCTTTTTTAAAAGTATAAAATCATAGGATATCAAACATGAAGCTTACAATAAGGTGCTCTCAAATCATTTAGAAAGAATTTTCTCTTTCTCTTGTTAAGAACGTAAATTTTATTTTTCTTCTATCTGTATACAAGTATTTTGGATTAGGTCATTAATTTTAATAAGTTCTCTGAACATCCCTTATTTTAATAATTTATAAATATATCCTTTACACTAATTATTGTTAGATTTTCCCGTTAAACCCATTCATGCATATGAGGGTTTTTTAAATCCCAAAAGGACTATTCTTGTTATATAATTATAAGACGAACTTTGTAATTTACTAGTTACTGAAACCCACCCCTGCTCATAGTGTGGGTTGAAAATGTAATATCGTGTAGTTTTTAAAAACTTATCAGTTGGTCGGTTTAAGAATTTTTCTAACCGTTTTTTTGGCATCTGACTTCAACCAAATACTGTTTGTAAATATTCGGACCTGATAATTTCGTATTGGACTATGCAATTATCAAATCTTAACGTGTGTATAACTAATAATTTCCTTCAAATTGATTTAGCTAACCATGATGATTTACCAAGACCTCACATTGTACGCTATCATTTTGAATTAAAATTTGTGATGTTATCTTATTTTGTAGCTTAAACAGTTAAGACGTCTAAGCTATTATTATACTTTTGTGTGAACAGAATTAAGAAAAAAATGGTTCTATCATTCTTGATGAGTGTAAAATTGAGTTAGATTCATAGACTAGATAAGCAGTAAGTTCTCAACATTGTGTGGCAGCTCAAAGGTTTTTATTTAACACAAAAAGAATACAAATAGTACTTGAAAAAATAAACCGTTATGGTTTGTAAAGGTTCGGTTTTATTCGGTTTAATATTTCAATTGGTCGGTCTTGTATTACAATAATAAAACATTTACTAATGGGTTAACACATGGTTTGACATAAAAACCATAAAACCGGACATGAACAATGCTACCAACCCCTACTCCTTGAAATATAAATCACAAAAATATCTAGTTAACGATTATTAAATATTTATTTAGATATTTATGTAATTTAAATTACAAGACTAACGCTTTTGAGGTAAAAAAATATGTATGCATGAATTTAACAGTAATTTAACGACAAATAATGTAAAGGACTTATTTATTATAAACCATTAAACTAAAGGGTGTTCGGGTGTATTTATTGATGATTAAGACCTAATTCATAATTATTGATACAAGGATGAATCATGTAATTTATTCTAAAGCAAAAAAAGCATCCTAACTTTCTTAGGTCTAATTTAAGAGTTATGTTAAAATAAAGGTTGAATATTCTTTGTTTTACATACACAACAATTTCGATATTTAAGATTTTTAGTGGTGATAATTATAAATTACAGGTTTGTATCGCACAATTAACAAACTATTATATCTAGTTCATTACCAACCACAGTGAATTTAAGGTCTTTTCAATTTGACCACCATAGTATTAACATTTGCAAAAAAAAAGCATGTATGCCCAGAGATCTACAACCACATCACCACTACCTACTAACGATCCAAGATAAGTGAACTAGGGATGAGCTCAACACCGGTAACGTATCTAACCGAAAGTACCAATCCCGAAAATCATCAAAATTTGGTACCGGTACGGTATTTGGATGTAAAAATTGGTAAAATACCGGTACTGTACTGAACGGTACCAAATTGAAAGTATCGATCCTAAAAACACCAAAAAGTGGGTCCTGAATTGGCACTAAAAATAATTTGGTACAAGAAATTCGATACCAATACCGGTTCAGTTTCGATATTTGGTATCATTTGTTCATCCCCAAAGTGAACCGAGAGGTAGTGATGGCTAAGAAGGTGAGAAGAAAAAGATGAGAAGCAAAGTGAACCAACATTCAAAGAAACGATAGATATAAGATGTTGTGAGCTTTGATGATGCCAGATCTAGGGTCATTGTCATCGTCGGTTATGGTGAACGAAGATGGCTCAACGGTGGGTCTTGAATGGCTGCATCGGTGGTGCTTGAACATGCTGAATCTACAGTCAAAACTTAGAAGAAACCGTGGGTCTTAAATGGCAGTGGTGGTGATGCTTGAATAGATCGCATTTGGAGTGAAACGTTGGATCTAGCTTTATACTCCCCAAGAATCACGTATACACTCCTCCATTGACGTTGATCTTGGTGAGAGCCGTTGTTTTTTATTTCATGATTTAGCGTAGTCGGTCTACCCTAATATCTCATCTTATCGATCTTTTCTCCCTTTACTTCTTTCTCCCTATGGTCTTTTTGAATGACGACGGAATTTATTAGAACAGATCGAAACTACAAAGAAAGTAGACCTGAATAGAGTACAATTACATAGACATACTAAACATAATTCATTTATCCTAATCCAGGTTATGCCATTTTTCTCTATGTTTTATCCACAGAAAGATAGTCGTCTTGATATCTTCAACGTGCCTATCTTTACTCCATGAGTTCCTTCTAAATAATTTTCCATAATATCCCTAATATGATCAAGTAGATTGTTTTTTAAATGTATTGTATATTTTTATTTTTATCGCCGCTTTTAACATATCATTTGCTGAACGGCTGATTGAGAAAACCATCTTTGTCCAACCAATAATCAAATGCCACACCTCTTTAGTATAATTGCAACCCACCAAAATGATCATTTCCGAACATCGTGGAACGAGGGTAGTGTTTTACAAACACGTCTGAGCCCTAACAAAAATAACTAATCTTCTTGCTCTAATCTTTTTGGATGACGTACGTTGATCGATAGCCTCTTCAGATGCGACCCTTATTTTATAATACTTTAATTTATAAATAGTAAGTGTTAGAGATAAGAAACTCCTTGGTATGGTATCTTTAATTTAGAGTAACATCATAATCAGTTACAATAATAACTTTGTCTTTCTTTGTTTTAAACATATAATTTTATAATTTGAAATTTGAGTACATCTCAAACTGAGTCCTTATCTATCAAATGTATTTAAATTATAAAGATCGTTTATTATCCACTAAAAAATCTTTGCTTGATCATTTAAATGATTATTGTACTTTCACGACCTCATAAGACTTCATCTTACTCAATTACAGTATTGGATTTTTTTATCCTCGAACCATTTATTTTAATTAAGGTGTTTTTTAACATTGACAAATCTTTTGATTCTATATCTCCACATAGATTCAGATTATTTTGTCAAAACCTTTCAAGTAGTGAAAGGTTATCAACTTTTAAAGCCTGTATTAAATATAGGTTAGTAGGTTGCTCTAATTACTCGTGAGTCTGCATATCCGACTCCCATAAGCATATCTAACATAAAAATTTTCATGAAATTTTATAGTAATGAATCAACATAGCAGCATATCTAACATAAAAATTTTCATGAAATTTTATAGTAATGAATCAACATAAATTTTAGGTTGATTCTAAGTATTATCCTAGGTACGTAGTTTTATTCGCATTACTATTTTGACATGAATGGTTATGAAATAACATAATTAACTAAAATAAAAAATAGTTTGATTTATACTGATGCAGAAACGGAAGCAATCAAATGGCTCAAGAACAATAAATAATCAAAGACGATAGATTGAACCAAATGTTCCAAGAACAACGTTTTATATTTTATAAATCAACAAAAACTAATCCTAAATGAAAGCAAACCCTAATATTTATACTAGACCTAACAAGTTAAAAAATAATAACAAACTAAAATAAAAGATAATAACAAACTTAAATAAAAGATAAACTAAATAAATAAATTATTATTCAAATCTTCAGTAATCTTCAATCTGGATCCCATTGTATCTTACTCTGAAACGGAATCAATTCCTTGATCATTACCCGCATCATTCTCCCCATCTTTGAAAAAGACTCGTCCTCGAGTCTAGAGGATATTGTCGTTGAGCAGCTTGAAAACTCTAAATAGACGATCGACTTTTTAAAGTTAAATCTCGCAACATTAACATTTAATTCCTCATGAATCGTATATATAATGTTTTTAATCTCGGACGATGCAAACACACAATTAACTAGTCCATCAAGGATAGTATTGGTACCATGTGCCACCATATTTTTAAATCTAATTCTTTCCTGCACTCCAATCTCGTAAAATTCATCCTCAATTTTATCAATATTTTGAATCTTATCACCCACTTTTATCTCCTCATATTCAAAATTCAAATTGCTAAGATTTTTCATATTCTCCGATTGAATTTCCACCTTAGTTGGTCTAATAATTTGACTATCATCTCCATCACATTTCACGCATCCAACATCCACCACCATAACACCATCAACCCTTGTATTCACCTTAAAAGAATCACCAGAAATAGTAGCGGCGGTTTTCATATATTCGGTCATATGATTATTTTTATGTAACAAATCACACAAACCTGAAGAAATTATAGACGACTCATGTTCATCTAGTATTTCACTCAAACCACCGGTTGCCCACAAATACCATTCTTCGTCCTTGTATTCATCATACACGGGAACAAAATCATGGATACGATTGCACGTATCGTAAGGATGCTCCTCTTCTCCATAGTCTCCGTCCCGGACGTAGCCATCTGGATTAGTTTCCTTTGGTAACCATGCTTCAAGATTATGGACCCGTTTTTTGAATCTCTCGATCCTGTAATCCCATGGGTCGGAACCAACTTTACCGCTGCCTCTGTCGGCGAATCTGCAAGTTGAAAGCTGATCTCGATCATGGGCACATGAACCACCAATGTTCTTGTCGATGCCTCGGTCGGCGACTCTTCGAACAAGAAACACTCACCTTCACGTTGAGCTATTTGACAAACCAAAGCCGGCTCTGATACCAAATGATGCAGAAACGAAAGCATTCAAATGGCTCAAGGACAATAGATAATCAAAGACGATAGATTGAACCAAAGGTTCCAAGAACAACGTTCTTATATTTTATAAATCAACAAAAACTAATCCTAAAAGAAAGCAAGTCCTAATATTTATACTAGACCTAACAAGTTAAAAAATAATAACAAACTAAAATAAAAGATAATAACAAACTTAAATAAAAGATAAACTAAATAAATAATTATTATTCAAATCTTCAGTAATCTTCAATCTGGATCCCATTGTATCTTACTCTGAAACGGGATCAACTCCTTGATCATTATCCGCATCATACACATAATAGTTCTTTTAAAGAATAAGTTGTTTAAAAAAAGACCTATACTCAAAGACTTCGTGTTTAAATGGACATGAAATTCTTAAGACTTATAGGTACATTTTATCTTTACTTTAACTATTTAAAAACCTTTTTTATTTTTAATTGTTGGAATCAACACTAGATACAATACAGCTTTTAAAAACTAACCACTGTCATGGACGAGTTCTAGAAAAAGACAAACCAACAAGAATATTGGCGGTACACATTGGACGAGGTCCAAAAATCCGTCATTCTTAAGGGTGGGTACCCCTGTTGTCAAAATTGAAAAAGGTTAACCCCTCTTGCCGACATTCTTTCTTGAAAAAGATACTATTTAAAAAAAATTCGTGTTTTCTAGTATTTTATATATTTTTTTCTTTTTTAACTAAAAGATTTAACTAAATATAAATCTACATGTGAGCTTGTAGATTGATTAGAATGATTTACATCTCTCTCCTTTCATTTCTTAGAGTTTGAGTTCTAAAGCATAAAAATGAATCACCTTAACTTTATCTTTAGACAAGATTTCTTATTTTAGATGCACAAACTCTAGGTTTTTCCTTCTTTTGGCTTACTCTTAAAATAATGATATATTGTGTTAGGGATAGAACTCTATGTATAGGTTTAGATGATGAATCACTTTATGTAATCATAATTGTACTCATCAGTTTTAATGATATACAATGAATATATTTGTTTATGATTATGTTTATTTAATAAGTCATTGTATGATTAACTAATACTTACATTACAATTTATAATATATGTTATGGTTATATGTATTGGAACAACTGCGGATGAGTAAATTGTTCTTCCGTAGATGTTCTCAGGAACATATCTGAAGGATGTACATTCGTAGATATCTCCTGCGGAAGAACAACTTCAGCTGAACAAGAAAAAGAACAAGCTACTGGAAGCACAAGTTGCTACGGAAGCACAAGTTGCTGCGGAAGCACAAATACTGAAGATCAAGCAGTGTTGCTGCGGAAGACTAGTTTCCTGCGGAAGAGTATTTTCCTACGGAAGACTAAAATCAAACTTGTATTACACATCATCAAGTGGTCAATCCAAAGTCAACAAGTCAAAGTGGCAAAGCAACAACAACGTTAATGAAGATTGAAGACGTATGATTCAAGTGAATATTCCACGTCACTTCAACAATCTTATCTTTATTAGAATCATTGTAAAATACGAACTCCCATGCCGATAAATGTGGCTGAGGATTCAGATAAATATTGTTAGCTTAATTATAGCGATTAGTTAGCAATAGAATAGGAACAAAATAGGATCTCTATATAACATAAGATCGACAACATGAAGATATAGAACAAAGAACAATATTTGTAACAGTAACAACAATATATCGAGCATTAACAAGCATCATCGGAGCAAGAGCATCATCGTATCAGTAATTTATTTGCGTAATTATTCTTTTCGTGTGTTTTGCTGGTTAATCGTTAAATCAGCAAGTATTGATAATTCCGCGATCAATACTTGTATAAATCAAGTTTGATCATTCCTGATCGGTCCTTGGATTAACAAGTGGTATCAGAGCCTGGTGCTCATTGATCCAGATCAATTGATCTATCAAATTTGATTTGAGTATAACGATTTTGTTTATAATCATTACATCAATTAACATGAGTAATTCGGTAGTTGGTGCATATCAACCTCCCAAACTTGAAAATAAATCTGATTTCAAAACACGGAAAATTAGATTCAGGAATCATGTTAATTACACAGATTCAGACCAATGGGCTTCAATCACTGAAGGTCCTTATATTCCACCGGCATTGGGTGCAGACTACAAGGACAAAAATCAACCCATAAGTCTTAAGAATCTATCACCTGATGATGCCAAGAAAGTCAAGATTGACATTAAGGCATATAGTATGCTCACTATGGCTTTGCCAGAAGAGCTGTTGATCAGATGTAAATCCTACAAAACCGCCAACTCGTTATGGAAAATCCTGCACACTCTGTGTGAAGGAAGTGAGGAGATTAGAAGCATTAAAAAGAATACTCTCCGAGCTCAATATGAAACATTCCATCATATTCCTGGTGAGTCAGTTCCTCAATAGTTGCACAGATTCATGCAACTTGTTACTGAGATGAACATCCTTGAGGTTGAGTACAACAACGAAGAGCTCAACAAAAAGATGCTTCACTCCCTACCGGAGAGTTGGACACAGACAGTGTCCATGTTCAAAAACACCATTGACTAATCTAATGTGTTAAGCATTGGAAAAAGACAGTACTATTTGGTGATTGTTGATGATTTCACAAGATTTACATGGGTATTTTTCTTGAGGAATAAAAGTGAAACATCAGAAATTATCATGGAGTTTATCACTAAAATAAAGAACCAACTTGATTTAAGAATCAAGATATTAAGAAGTGATAATGGAACTGAATTTGTTAACTATGTCTTAGACTCTTTTTGCAGGGAAAAAGGTATAGCCAGACAGTTCAGTGCACCTAGAACTCCACAACAGAATGGAGTTGCTGAGAGAAGAAACAAAACGTTAATTGAATCAGGTAGAACAATGCTAGCCGATTCACAGTTGCCAATAACATTCTGGGCAGAAGCTGCGAACACTGCTTGCACAGTTCAAAATAGAACCTTAATAGTGAAAGAACACAACAAAACACCCTATGAACTGTTATTTAAAAGAAAACCTTTTATAGGATATCTTAAAGCTTTTGGGTGTCATGTATCTGTTTAAACACAAAAGAGCAATTAGGAAAATTTTCTGAAAAAGCCTATGATGGTTTCTTTGTTGGTTATTCATCAACTTCTAAATCATATAGAGTATACATTCCACATGATAACATAGTGGAAGAAACCCTAATGTATCTTTTGATGAATCCTTATTTACTTAATCAGTAAAAGGCTCATCATGGTTATTTGATATAGATGCTTTAACTAACTCATTTAATTCTGGTTATCTTAATGTGACAGATGCTACGGATACATGCTACCCCTATGTTCCTCCAAACATGGGTGTACCATTAACAGCTGATCCACCTAGAGTACCATCTCAAGAGAAAATCAGTGAGCGTGACCCTGGTACATCAGCATAAACAAGTAGTGATGATACCGCCTTGCCACCATCTACATCTGCAGAAATACCATCTACGCCCGTAGATGTGTCAACTTCCGCAGATATACACAGAAAGGTTCCCAAAATCAGAATGTGTTTACAAACATCCTAACACTATTGTCACATACAGATATACCCATACCAGAGCCTACAGCTGAACTTGTACCTCCTACGGACAACGTGTCCACACCCACGGAAGACATTCCTCGACCTACGGAACCACAGTCAGCTGTACCAGATGAGTTGGATTATTTCACTAACTCACCATCTCAACAAACTCCATCCCAACAAATAAACATCAGCAATCTGGAGTCATCTATACAAGTTAATGATGTCCAAACTATTAGAACTCACAAGTATCACCCAATTGATAACATGATAGGCGACCTGAATAGCAGAACAACAAGAAAACAAGGGGCAGCAAACATTTGTTTGTACTCATGTTTTCTGTCTCAAGTAGTTCCACCAAACATCACCGAGGCATTGAAGGACAACAACTGGATTGAAGCAATGCAAGAAGAGTTGCAGCAGTTCAGAAAACAAAAGGTGTGGAATCTGGTTGATCTCCCTGAAGGCCAATATCCCATTGGCACCAGATGGTTATTCAAGAATAAGGTGGATGACAGAGGAATCATTATCAGAAACAAGGCAAGGTTGATAGCATAAGGATACACACAAGAGGAAGGCATAGACTATGATGAAGTCTTTGGCCCTGTAGCAAGAATTGAAGCAATCAGAGTTTTCTTAGCCTATGCCTCATTCAAGAGTTTCATAGTCTATCAAATGGATGTTAAGTGTGCTTTCCTATATGGAAAGATTGATGAAGAAGTGTATGTCTCTCAACCACCAGGCTTTGAGGATCCTGACTATCCTCATAGAGTATATAAACTTGACAAAGCCTTATATGGCCTACATCAAGCGCCAAGAAAGTGGTATGAGACATTATCCAAGTTTCTGCTGAAACATGGATATAAAAGAGGAACAATTGATCGAACTCTTTTCTTAAAACATGAACATCAAGATCTCTTAGTAGTTCAAATACACGTTGATGATATTATATTTGGATTAACTAACAAGAGACTATGTGAAGAGTTTGAGTCACTAATGCAATCTGAATTCCAAATGAGTTCAATGGGAGAACTGACATTCTTCCTGGGATTACAAGTTCATCAGAAACCAGATGGCATATTCATTAACCAAGAGAAGTATGTTCTTCAAACACTGAAGAAATACAATTTGACCGATTCTTCCTCATGCAAAACACCAGCCTCTACCATAGACAAAATTACACCAGATCCAACAGGGAAGTCTATTGACCAGAGATTATACAGATCTATGATAGGTTTATTAATGTACTTAACTGCTAGTAGACCTGATATAATGTTTGCTGTGTGTGTGTGTGTGCTAGGTACCAAGCAGATCCAAAAGAGTCACATCTAAATGTTGTTAAAAGGATATTTCGATACCTCAAAGGAAAACCTGCACTCGGATTATGGTATCCTAAAGAAGGAGACTTCAAATTGTATTCATACTCAGACAGTGACTATGGAGGTTGCAACAATAACTTAAAATCCACTACTGGTGGATGTCAATTCCTAGGACCAAGACTTGTGTCATGGCAGTGCAAAAAGCAGACCAATGTATCAGTATCAACAGCTGAAGCTGAGTACATAGCTGCTTCAGTAGGTTGCTCTCAGGTTTTATGGTTACAAAACCAATTACTTGATTATGGGTAGAATTTTCTTCACACTCCCATACATATAGACAACTCAGCTGCTATGTTTATAACTGCTAATCCAGTCCAACATAGTAAAACAAAACATATAGAAATTAGATATCATTTTCTGAGAGATTGCTCAGAAAAGGGATTAATTAAGTTGGTCAAAGTAGACACAATAAATCAGCTTGCTGATTTATTCACTAAGGCCTTTGACTATGTAAGATTTAATTTCTTAATAGAATCATTAGGAATGATCAACTTAGAATAAATCCAACATCTAAACAACAGACATAGGAGCCCGCCAATTATTCTCATATAAATATCACAACTCCTGTGTAAGGGATCACATAATCTACGGAAAGGATATTATGCTATAACTGCCATATGTCCTGCCTAACCTAACATTCAGATAACTAGTATCTACTGAACAGATGTGTTAGATATGTAAATAGGTTCAGCTTGAGTGAAAGATAAGGTCTGTCATGCCTAACCTAACATTCAGATAACTTAGTTAGTCAAATCATTGTAAGGAGACATAAGTTACTCTACTACGAAAGTGCACAACTCATTACACATGCACACGTACTATGTTGTAACACCTTATAACCTCTATCTTTGCACATCTTGACTCTTTGTTTTGTGTAAGCAAAGACCTGAGTCAATGGACACCTCTGTTTTACGTAAGTAAAGACCTGGTGTCCTGATGCTAATCGTAAATGTTCCTACTGGAACTGCTCTAAAAAAGAATCCAAAAAAAAGGATCAAGTATTTCATACTGAAAGAGCTATATATATATCAACATTAATAAGATTTCGAAGAAATCTTAAGATACAGCTTATAATCTACGGAACATGGGTTAAGTGTGCTAAAGTGATGAATTAAGCACCTTCTGGAAGGGACAGACTTTAATGCCACCTTCTATGATGCATCCATATGAGTTGCTCTTAAATTCTCACCAAAACATGATAATTAGCATGACATACTAGACATATACTCTTGTTTGAATTTGTGCGGATCACAATATTTGCAATCTGCACTAGCTCAGTAGCTAACTGATTTTACCATACAAATGCAGGGGTGTGGCAGATCAGTAGTATGATCCTTCAGGTTATCCAATCCTTGCCTATGCATAAAATTTCCCTTTCTATGATAATTAGTTAATAATAATAGCTATGAATTCATAGCCTTCTCATATAAATTTTTGATAAATTCATGATTCATCACAAATTTAGGGGGAGTGATCAATTCAAGAAACCAAACTATTTATTCTGAGTTGAAGCTGAAGAAAATTGGAATCTGAGCACTAACTTGACTGCAGGTTGTAGGATAAGTGATATATGCATCTGCTGATGCCAAAACTGCCATGAACCAAGTCATAAGGTCCAACAGAAATTTAGTCTGATTCATTCGAGATTAAACTTTCTCTGCGGAAGACAAAACTTGGTCTTCCGTAGATAAAAAGCAGAAATTTAGTCTTCCGTAGATGAAATACGGAAGAAACATCCCTGTGAACTGCTTAGATATTAATTGTCCTATTAATGCTTTATTAATTAGTTGAGTAATAATTACATAGTTAATTAATAATGTAAATATCCTCGGAAGAGTAGAAAGTGTAAGCGGGTCACACATATTAGACACCTTGTTCGAAAAAGTGCAACTGGGTCCCACATGGTTGACAGGCTGTCCGATAAGGTATATAAGCACAGTTTGACTGTCCGCATTCTTATTCATCCAAATTCACCCAAATTTCCTTCAACCAAAAATTATCGAAACCTAGAAATCCCTTGACTCGCAATCATCCTCAGGATCTTTAACTACTTCATCATGACTAATCGATTCTCTCGGGACCACAATGTATGTGTGTTCCTAGACCCCCGGGTAGAAGATGAATGCAGACCCATCATTCACTACCTAAGAAGGTCTCGACTCTTCTATGCACTCTCCGCAGATCCTGTCATCTATCTCTCACACATGACGGACTTCTGGAACACAGCCAGAATTGAAGAAGGCGAGGGAGGACAGACCATTATAGCCACAGTAGGGAATTTACCCCTTTGGGTGAATGAAGAGACAATTCGGAGTGCATTGGAACTGGGGGAGGAGGAAGAAGGGCATGCGGATGTATTCAAACATGAATACATCCAGAAAGTTTTTGGGTTGATGGGATATGAAGGAGATTACCAACATGGAGAAATCAAGAAGGGAAGACTATGCAAACCCTATCGATTCTTGTGCCACACCTATCTAAAGTGTGTATCCAACCGAAAGTCTTGTTTGGATAGGTTCTCACTACACATATCTTCAGGAATCATAGGAATATTCGAGGGCAGAAAGTACAATTATGCCAAATACATAATGAACTGCCTCTGCCACCACATAAGAGTACAAAAGGAGAACAAAATGTTCATGTTCCCGAGGTTCATTCAGCTGATGATCGAAGAGAAAATGCCCGAAGTGGAGAAGGAAGGGGACGTAGGAGTGCAAAGCCACCTCAATAAGTACATCTTGAACAAACTAAAGGGACAGTATGAGGGAGGTGGAGTGGATTTGTTCCCTCATGTTCTGGATGAGGAAGAAGACATCCCTGAAGAATTGAGATGGGTAGAGGAGCAGGAAAGTTCAAGCTTATCAGCCCCTTCTGCTGCTAACTCCCAACCTCAAACACCACTACATACCTCACCCAAATCACCCCAACAAGAGTCACAGTCACCATCATCACCCATCCACTTGACCACTTCAAGTGAATCCAGCTCATCTGCCAAATCAGCTTCCTCAGCTAAAACTGAGGGCACTGAACCTGTCACACTCTCACCCACACTCACTGATCCACTCAACTTTCCCACTCAAACAGAACCACTCAACTCACCCACTGCAACTGAACCGATTACCTCCCCAACACCTACCGAACCAATCATCTCACCTACCCCCACTGAACCCATTGACTGCCCAACACCAACTGAGGAAATCAACCTAAATGAGGATGCTTATGAGGTTGTCAATGATGAAGATACAGAAGAGATTTGTATGGAAACTGAAGAGGAGAATGTGGTTGAAGGAGAAGTACAACAAGAGGGTGAATATGTTGAAATCACTGCTTATGATGAGAATGATCTGAGAGAGGATGAGATCAATGTTAGTAAGCAATATTTGGTGGCTGAGTACAACAAATTGGTGGTTAAAGGAAACAAGAAGCTAGCAAAATTGAGGAGATTGAAGAAAGAGTTGAATGAGAAAGAGGCACTTCTGGATGATAAAGATGACACAATCAGTAGCCTGCAAGGTAGACTGCGAAGATTAAGAGAAGACGCAGTGATGAACAATGAAGTGATTGATGCATTTCTTGACTTGGTGAATGAACAATCAGCAATGCTGCAGTCAAAAGATGATGAAGTAGAGAGGTTGAGAAAGATGGTTCTGAAGCTGAACAGAGCAAAGGTGATACAACTGTAATCACCTACAGTAGAAAGAGAAAATATTTTGGGAAAGTTGCTGGTGCTCTGGGTGAATCATCAAAGAAATCCAAACTGGATTCTCCAGAGCAAGCAGCCACAGTTGAAGAAGCAGATGCAGAAAGTGATAATGATTGGGAGGAGTTGACAAAGGAGGACCCTGAGAAGAAAAAAAATGAAGGAAAAGAAGCAGCAGAAGAACAGCTCTTGACAACCGAAGACATACTAGAAGAGAGGCCCCAATCTACCTTGTTTATGGAACTGATCAATAACGGGTTTCCATATGACATGGTAGAAAGGATGCACATGTCAGAGTTGGTTCAAACTGTCAAAGAATTTGATGCTGCAAGACTGATGCTCCCAGTCTGTACTTATGAGACCTTCAGCATATACAAGAATATGGAGAGAATTAGAAAGGACTTGGGGCACTATGGCACAGCAAAGCTGACAAGATACAACATGACCTGCTGGTTGTAGAGTCACAACCTCAAGTCCTATAAGCTTAAAAGCAGATCCATTAGAGAACTCAGGGCAATGATGGAACATGTTATGAAGACTGAACTGGAAACAGGAGTCAGATTTAGAACCGGAGCCCCCAACCCTACATATCAAAAGCAACAATCACAAACTTCTGCTGAACCTACTATGGTTCAAGCAGCAGACATGCACAAGGATAAAGAAAAATTGATTAGAGTGCCAAAGGAGCTCGCTCCTCACAAGATTTGGCCTCTAGGAACTGCTGTGAGGGAGATTACTGAACAGAAATATACATTAATACAATTCTTTGATCTCACCATAGAACCTGAAGAAGCACAAGAGAATCAAATCATTGGATGGAAATATGATGGTGAATGGGACTGTGCACTGGTTAAAAGGGCATCTGGCATGGTGCAATACTTTCTACGAGTAGAGCATTTACTAGCTCTGCCAGATGTAGACCTGTATACATTGAGAACCATTCCATCACCAATTACCCCATAAGTCCAAGAGGAAGAGACTTCTCTGGACTTGTGACCAAACTGAGTCACAAGTTCAAAGGAGATGTTCTCAAGGAAGCCAGAATGGTGGATGCAGAGCACCTGAAGAGAAAACAAAGAAAGTCTCAGCCCATATCTCGACTGGTTGATGAAGAATTCTTGAAGAGAGTTGGAGCTGAAGACCCAGCTAATGCATCAGTAAAAGTGATAGAAGGAAATCAGTTTTCTTGCCCAATCACAGAATGGGGGTATGTTGAGAAAATTAAGGAATTGGTGCTACAGAGGAATGATCCATAGAAAAAGGGCCAAAGTATCAGATTATTTGATCCTGTGGAAATCAAACTTCTGCACCCAAGCTACACTTCATATCTGTATGATAAATTTTTCCCAAGGCTGCAAGATCAACAATCTTAGAATGACCTGTGCTTGTATGTACATCTCATCCAAGTCATTGACAAACTGCATGCCAAGGCACATAAAAGAAGAAGATATGAAGCTTGTCAGTTGATCGGATCAGAAATCAAACCTATCATAGAGCTAAGAATTTCAGATAAGGATGAATTGGAAGTGGTGTCCAATAATAGTGTTGTTGCAACACTCACCACAGAAGATGATGTCCTTGGTCTGAAATACAAGACACTGAAGAGAATAAACAGAAGGCCAATTCAGATCAAGTATGAGGATCAGTAGAAGGCCGTAGATTACTTTAAGTCTAGGATTTTGTCTAGAATACAAGAGCTCAGTGTCTTAAACCAATGATTACTAGAGTCTAAACCTAAGGGGGAGTACTGTTAGGGATAGAACTCTATGTATAGGTTTAGATGATGAATCACTCTATGTAATCATAATTGTACTCATCAGTTTTAATGATATACAATGAATATATTTGTTTATGATTATGTTTATTTAATAATTCATTGTATGATTAACTAATACTTACATTACAATTTATAATATATGTTATGGTTATATGTATTGGAACAACTGCGGATGAGTAAATTGTTCTTCCGTAGATGTTCTCAGGAACATATCTGAAGGATGTACATTCGTAGATATCTCCTGCGGAAGAACAACTTCAGCTGAACAAGAAAAAAAACAAGCTACTGGAAGCACAAGTTGCTGCGGAAGCACGAATACTGAAGATCAAGCAGTGTTGTTGCGGAAGACTAGTTTCCTGCGGAAGAGTATTTTCCTACGGAAGACTAAAATCAACACTTGTATTACACATCATCAAGTGGTCAATCCAAAGTCAACAAGTCAATATGGCAAAGCAACAACAACGTTATTGAAGATTGAAGACGTATGATTCAAGTGAATATTCCACGTCACTTCAACAATCTTATCTTTATTAGAATCATTGTAAAATACGAACTCCCATGCCGATAAATGTGGCTGAGGATTCGGATAAATATTGTTAGCTTAATTATAGCGATTAGTTAGCAATAGAATAGGAACAGAATAGGATCTCTATATAACATGAGATCGACAACATGAAGATATAGAACAGAGAACAATATTTGTAACAGTAACAACAATATATCGAGCATTAACAAGCATCCTCGGAGCAAGAGCATCACCGTATCAGTAATTTATTTGCGTAATTATTCTTTTCGTGTGTTTTGCTGGTTAATCGTTAAATCAGCAAGTATTGATAATTCCGCGATCAATACTTGTATAAATCAAGTTTGATAATTCCTGATCGGTCCTTGGATTAACATATTATGCTCCCATCCTTGTAGTAACACATGGTCGATCTTTAGATAAATCAAATGATGTGGAGTAGTTGCTATTAAATCTTACAACTCTCTCGAAGCATATACTCTTTTCAGTGACAACTTCAAAGAAGATACCATATTCACAAGTGGTAATGTAATTAGTTTAACTCCATACGATAGTCTTTCTTGACTCTCTTGAGAACTTGATGGGACGGTTGTACGTTTTAGAACCAACAACAAGCAACTCCTGTAACTTTCTTATGCATTTCTTCTTTGTTTTACCTTAGTTCGGGTGGTTATTTTTTCAAGTTCATGTGTTGTTTTTGCTGAGAAGGCATACTCCTCTAGCCTTTCTCTCTTTTTTTTATCATGGGAGGAATGGGTAGTAGTTGGTTTGTTGCTGGTTATTTTGTTAGATCAACATGTCAAATATTTCTACACAGGTTGTTGATACAATTTATTCTTATGATCATATACCATCAACTGAAGAAAGTACGAGTAATCATGACATTGGTTATTCATCAAATATGTTCTCAATGTATGTGACAACTAAGAAATCTCATTCATCTAGAGAGAAAGCATAAGTTACTCACTTGCCACATATGACTATACATCATCTTATGATAATCTAACCATGTATATGGTAACTCTTCACTTTTATATGATTTTAACTATTACTCCATGATTGAACCAAAATAAGGTAGTGCAGCTCATACAAATCAGGTAAAAGCTATGTGTGAGGAGTTACTATAATTTAAAAGGACTAAAATGTGGACTTTTATTCCTAAACCTAATGATCACACCATGATTCACGCTGAATGGACATTCACAAACAATCCAAAGATACTGGCATAGTTGTAAAAAAATAAGGACTCATTAGTGGCAAAAAGTGTAAGAAAAAAAAAAGAGTTAACCATGATGACATATCAATTTGTACCAATTGCTTTGTACCAATTGCAAGGTCAGAGACTTTAAGAATATTCTTTGTTGTTAGGTGATAGATAAAAAGAATATTTCTTGCTTATACTTCTCATAGAGGGTCTCAAAAGTGTATCAAATGGATGTCAAAAGTGCTACTAAACTATGTGCTACAAGAGGACATATATGCGAGGTCATCGTCTTAAATGGTGTAAATAAGAAAGACACAAGAAGTATTGAAGGTTTTGTTCCTTAAAAACATTACGCTTTGATGTGTATCAAAACCTTGGATAGTGATTTAAGAACATAAAGAACAGAAGATACGAGGCAATTTACTTGTATTCATTATATGCATAGAAAAGAAACAATAGCTGAATGAATAGCCAACAATGCAACTCCCACTAATGGTAGTGACCAATAATAATGTGCATAATTTCTACAACTATCCCACTAACTATTAGATAACAAACATACATACTAGCAAATAATTATGCAGACACTTGATGCACTGTTGATGAATGTGGCGTCAATCCGATACCTTTTTTCTCTTTTTTTCATTGATTTTCTTGCTTTAACACATCATTCCCCACTCCTCAAACACTCCTTGTATGCAAGGAGGAATAGGGTTTGAATTTGTTGATCGCAATGGCGGGTGCCACTTGTCTGGTGACATTCGAACAAGTCTTAGCTAAACCCCACGGTGGGCACAACTCCTTTTCCAGCTCCACTTTGTAAGTTATCGTGTAATCATTCATACTTGATTGGATATTTTTTAATAAACCATTCATTCCATCTTCAATTCTTGCATATATTAGAGTCTCACCCTCTCATATACTTTCTTAAAAGTAAGGACTAAAAGTGGAATTTATGTATACGCTAGAAGCTATTGGTTTGACTGTATTATATCTTAAAACACAACGAGTAAGCCATTTATGCGCAAAGTACAACTATCTTATGCATGCTCATTTACAACGAGTAGGAAATTGTCAGAGTCCATCTCATATCCTCCGCTTAACGTTGGGTTCCATTTATTTATTGTACCTTAAATTACAAGGTCGGTGGTTATTTTTTTATTTATTCTCCACAGTGTCGAATGAAATTTTTTTCAAGTTTAAATCATAAATCAGCCTTTAGCCTATTGGTAAACTACAACTTCTTAAATACTCATGGTCGTGTATTCGAATCCACAGGGTGACAACCCGTATTTTTTTCTTGCTTTTTTATTTGTTTCTTCTCTGTTTTGGTCAAATACGATTCTTTGCAAATTAAAAACATAACTTGACCGTTAGCATACTAATAATCCAATGCTTTTGTTGAACCCAGTGACATGGGTTCTCCTCCAAGGAATGACATATCATGTTATTTATTTTGTTTTTTAATTACTATTTTATAATTTATATTTATGAAAATTTTCGTTACTAACTTATTTAACGAATTTGTCTTTCCAATGTTAACTCCTTTTTGGGTCATAATGTGTCAGATATAATATTTTTTTTATCTAGACTTAGTTTCATGATTGTTTCATGTGGTATGCTCACATGTGTCAACTTTTAAGAAATTGTATCATTGGTCCTAGTTGTTTGTCAAACCATAACACGGTTGGTTATTGACACTAATTTTTGTTAAGTTTTTTAGTCAAGTGGAGGTGAAAATACCAAAATACTCTTGAACTTAAAGACAAAATTTAAACATATGTGTGTGTGTATATATGGGGTTGGTTAAAATAAAAAAATTAATTTTGTCTAAAAACCTAATAAACAATCTAATTCATTAAATTTTCTAATTTAACACTAATAAAGCATTAAGATTTAAGTGTAGGAGAAAAAAAATGGAAGGGTATATTTGGAATAAACACTTTTAAATTCCCCCACCTTTTTTAAATGTTGATAATTTTTTCATACAATATTATTATTTTTTTTAATTACACCATAAAATTAAATATTTTTTCTCTTTAATTTGAGTATAGTATTGTTATATTTTTTTGAGAAAAAAAAGCCACTGTATAAAATTGTGTTGTGTTATACGAAATTATGTTGTTTTCCATAAAACAACACATTTTATGAATAAAACAACACATAATTTACAACAAAAAACAATACATATTTTATTATAAAATAATATAAAAACAACGCAAAAATAACTAGCAGCACAAAAACATAAAACGTCATAATATATTTAAAGTAGTATAAATAATAAACCAACACAATAAAACATTAAAGACAACACAATAAATAAGCATGACAAAATAATACAACAAACAAAAATATCAAAACAACACAACAAACCAACACATCTAAATAAAACAACAATATGAAATGTATTGAAAAATTAAGTTGTTTCATATTAGTAATTAATATTTTTAATCATCTTATTGGGTGTTAATATTATAATAAGTTGTTATAGTTTGTTCAATGTACATGTATGAAGAAATAGTATAAATAATTTTATAACCATCATACCTTTCTTTTTAGACTTTTTAGGCAAAGTGATATATATATATATATATATATATATATACATATATATATATATATATATACATATATATATATATATGGGCCCACTTCATTCAATAAAACAAACTATATATACTCACCTAATCCATTGTCACACCCTCAAAATCCACCGGTGGGGTTCTACCGCGAGGCGCGTGACAAACCAGGATCTCAGACACAGTTATATCAAACGACACTATATGCGTTTTCAAAATAAGCGTTTGATCCTAAATCAGAGTAAAAGACAGTTTTCAATGTAATCAATGCGGAAGCGTAAATGTTTGTGAAACCATGAGTAATAAATGCGCAAAACAAGGCTCCCAATAAAAGTAGTAAATGTAAATGAGCTTGCTTTCAAATGGTAAAGATGATGCATGAGCCTCAGATATGCAGCCCTAGCCTTAAGCATGCCAGCAACCTGAGAAGACATGCTAAAGTGTGTCAACACAAGGTTGGTGAGTTCACAGGTTTAAATCATTAAATATGTTTGAGTGTTTGCCTGGTAAAAGTTAACAAAGGTATACCATAGGTAGCCAACCTATATATCGAGTTACTTAGCTTTTTGAACCGAAGCTGACTGTTTGTGAGTTGTTTTGCCTTCTGCCATGTCTTATCATAGAACAATGGCAAGTTTCTAGGTCAATTAAACACCCGTTCGACCTTCAGTCGAGTTAGCGCGACTAACGTGGGTTGTCAAACCCAGTAGTACTACCAAAAATTACCTCGTTATCCCGTTATTAACGGTTCGAGTGTGTAAGGACTTGCGTGATAATGTTTGCACTATAGTAACAAGCGATATACCAATAATACCAAAACCAAATAAAAATAGTTTGCATGCTTCTCCCCCAAAAAGGAAAGTAAGTAAAAGTGGGGCCGTGAAGACTCACCTTACATGCGTATGAATGCATGAAGTGTAAAGCTGGAAGCTAATCATTACCTAACAAATGTAGGTCCATGAATGTATGTACATAATGGTCAAGATGAACCCCGTTGTATCCAAACAACGTAACCGTTAGCGTGTTCGAGAAATGTTTGACAAGTTTAACTTTTTGACAAAAGTTGACTTTTGTTTACCAAAGTTGACCAGACTGACCCGACGACCCGTTGGTGACTCAAATAAACAAAAACATGTTTAATCATGCTCAAATAGCTCAAATAATGATTCATATAAACTTTCATGTCGGAAATGTATTTTTTAGAAAGTTTCTATTTCTGAAAAGTATGTCATTGTTACACATGTGCAATCCGATTAAAGATTATGAATAATACCACAACAACATCTCAATTATACATGTAACACATCCAACAATCATCCATAACATGTTAACATAACCTAGATTCTTCATCATGCCCAAAGTTTCCTAATTTAAAACATAAGAACACAAGTTTCACAAATTCACCCAAAGTCTCCTAACATACTCCTATAATCATTCCAACATCAATCACATCACCATAACATGTTCTACATATATCATACTCATCATTCATCACATCAAGTCACAAAAGTTTCCATAAATAGCAAGCATGTTCATACGATATGTTTTTTCACAATTTGGATATTCCTAATCCTTTCTTATGCTCTAAACATCATATAACAATCATCACATATCATAAAACATGCATAAATCATCATTTATAAACCCACTTATCCAAAAAGTTTCCTTTAATGGAAAGTACTAAAAAACCGAGCCAAAACAAAAGTTTAAAACATGACTTTTCATCCATTAGCATCAACTAACATCCTAGAACCATCAATTCAATCCAATTTCATCTAATTCATACAATTTATACAAAAGCCCCAAACTAAAGTTTCCATTATAAGTAAGTCTCGGGTTTTGATCAAAACAATACAATTTCACAAAACCAATCCGTACAAAATCATTATATTGAATACTAACACATATTCAATCATCAATTTCAATCAATTTCAAGTTTTGACTCGAGTTTGGATTTCTAGGGTTCATGTTCATCATGATAATCAAAGAATATGAAATCAAACATAAAACTTACTTGTTGATGCAAGGAATCACGTGCTACAAGTGTTTTGATGCAAGAAACGTTCTAATTCCAACGCTAGATGCAAGAATCAAAGCAAAACGTGTGTTTGTGTGTTCTTGTGAGTATATTTTCGAAAAAAGGGAGGGGAAAAGGGAAGGGGACGGCTGGAATGAGGGGATTAGGGTTGGGGTTGGGTTTTATACTTTATTTTTACAAGAAAGGCCCCAGTCTTTTATAAAAATCGTTTTAACGCTACGCGATTGAACTTTTTGTACACCAAAACCTCCAAATGCTCATATAAAATCAAAAAAACATTAATAACATGAAATAATATTCATTTTTCTAGTTCAAAGGCATATTTATAATAATTAGGCGTTAAAAGCTGAAAATGAGCGAAAACGCGTAAATGCCAGAAAATTCTCAATTTTCATAACCAAACTACACATTTAATCATAAAATCATGTAACATATAACTTCACACCAATTATGATTGTTTGAAAACTAATTTGACAAGTCACCAACGTTCGGAGACAGACGCGCGTGCGATCCGGAAATTCTCCGAATTACCGTTACATGAAAGAATCGCGAATGTTTGTGTAATAAATGATGCATTTTAGTAAAAAATAATAAATGCATGAATGTATGATTGGAAAACCATGATCGTGTTAATCAGAAAGTGATCGGAAAATGCCGGGTGTCACATCCATACCACCACCATCCCCCGTTTACCCACCCCGCATCTCCACCCAGCACCCTTCGTCTTTATCGTTCTCCACCCACCAACACACCACCACCGTCAACAAAAGTAATCCACCTTGATCGATGGCGGCTGCAGCTTCTAGCCATCGGAAAGCAACCACCACACTGCCACTGTCACAATCATCAGTCACCCTCATTTCCTTGTTTCCCCCGCCACCACCATTTCCAAATAGAAGATCGAATCCAGATCAAAATAGAAGCACAAAATTTAGGCCGGTGGAGGTGTGGTGGTTGCTAAAATTGGTGGCGGAAGGAGCGTACAGGTGGACGTGTGGCGGTCGTCGGACTTGGTGGCAGCAGTGGCGGTGGAGGTGTGGCGGTGGCGGTGGATGATGGAGGTGGACAGTGGAGGTGTGGCGGTGGCAGTGGACGGGGGAGGTGTGGCGGTGGACGGTGGAGGTGGCGGTGGACGGTGGAGGTGTGGCGGTGGCAGCGGACGGAGGAGGTGGTGGTGGCGGTGGCTGATGGAGGTGTGGCGGTAGCGATGGTGGTGGAGGTGTGGCGGTGGCAGTGGACATGTGAATTGATGATGGTGATGATGATATTGTGTTGTGGGATGGTGAAGGTGTGACTTGAGAACGTCCGCGTCGGAGATTTCAAATTGGAGACAGTGAGACCAACTTGATCGGAGATGGTGACTGGTGTGCGGTGGTTTGGGTTATGGTGGTGGAGATGATTTTCTATTATGGTGATGGGCGTTGGTTGGGTTATGATGGTGGTTGGTGGTGTGGGTTACGATGCTGGGTGGTGGTTTGGTTGTTTCATGATGATGGTGATGGTGATGGTGATGGTGAAATGATGATGTTGGTGATGTGTATGTATGTATGTATTTATATTAATATATAATTGATTAATTAAAAGAAAATAGGTCCCCCATTTTATGTATTTTTTTAGTTTAGGGTTAAAACGATCATTTCACACCCATTTAACTCTAAAATCTAACGGCTATCAACTCCGAAACCAATTGTGTTACGGTTTGTCAAACAATTGGGACCAATGATAGAATTTCTTAAAAGTTGAGACCAATACTGCAATATAAACATACCGCATGAACCCATCATGTAATTAACTCTTTATCTATGTTTCAATGTCCATAAACGAACCGCTATAACTTCATATGTATTTTTATCTTCTTAATCGTAGTAGAGATTGCCGTAACATGTGTAACAAAGTTTGCAAGCATGTCGCGTTATGCGAGCTTAATTTGTAGTTACTATTTAGAAGTAAGGAAATGAATGGTGTCAAAGCCAACTTCCATGTCTCCTGTGAAATATTTAAGATACATTTCTCTTAAATATATATTTTTTACATGTTTTTGTTTTTCTCTTAAATGCTAAAATAATTCTAAATACATTATTGTGACGTGCTTATTTTTTATATGTTTTGATGTAAGTTATGTTCAAAACCGACAATGTAATATATTATTAGTATTTTTCACAACTATTAAATGTTTTTTTCTAAATTCTGCTTTTACTGTTGCTACGTAATTACTTGTACTTACCTTTCGATATAAATTTCACGCAAAACTAAGGCCCGCAAAGCACGACCAAACTCTATGGGTCAAATATAATATATTTTAGTTTTTTAACAACATAAAGGTATGTAAAGTTCTTAGTATTCTGTTACTACATGTGTTATTTCTTCCCATGTATCAATATAAATTATATTCGAAACCAAGTCGTCGTGATGTAAGGATAAACCCACCAGTCAACTCTTAAAGCCGCTAATAATAGTTTTGAGTGTACAAAGTAGGGGTGTTATTTTTACTTGAAGTAGAATACCTAATTCGATTAAACTCTACCTGAACAAGATTAAGACATAACTCGAAAAAACTAAACCCGATTACAAGTCATACCCATACCCAAGTTTCTTAGTTAAGTCGGTTTTCGAGTTGTGCTTTGGCAATTCGGGTTAACCCGTAGAACCTAGATACCATACCATCATACTTGATAATCTTTATTTCATATTCTAGGATTTTAATCAACGACATCTATTTTTGACTTTTTTATAAACTCGATCAATCATTCCATTGGTCCATTTTGAATTGATGACAGAAGTCATAAACTCAATCATTCAATCTTCCATACCAAACCATTCAAACCGATTACAAACAAGTTATAATGATTTCACACTTGAGCGTTCTCATGTAATTCTTTAAAGTATATGTTTATTATTCCTTGTCCAAATATAATACTATAATGGTAACAAGTTTTCTTGGCCCTCGTGTGATTACTTAGGATCGCAACAGTTTCAAGTATGTTGTATTGGATTTTTTTTAATTTACAACTTGACCAACTTGATCATCGATTAACCCAACCCAAATAAATCCAGATACTGATTAAAATTTATTTATTTGGTTTAGTATGGTCGATTTCCTACATCTAAAAACCTGAGGAACACGACCGAAGAACCCTAAATCCAATCGGAAAACCCAAATGACACCCTAGGTACAAGAATGCAAATTTTAAACGAGCCAACGATCAAACTCCGAAGCGAGCCACGATCTGAGCTGACTTTGGCCCGGGCTCTAGTCATTTACAATCGGAGCCAATTTCAAACGAGTTTCGAGCCGTCAGTTTATTTTTTGATAGATTTTGAGGGTTAGAAAAATGCAAATTTCCTTCAGCAGGGTTTTAGCTGCAGAACTCAATCACTCGCATTCACTTCACATCCAAAATAAGATGGGCGGCGCCACCGCTGCAAGATCCTTTCTCCGGTCATCCTCCGTCCGCAACGCCACCGCTAGAATCTCCTCCACACAACCCAAATGCAAAGCCTCCACCTTTCGCTTCTCAACAACAACCCAAACTACAAAGCCACCTCTTTCTCATCGCATTTTCAGGTCAAATATATATATCACTCTAATATGTAAGATTTCGTTAACTGTTTTCATCACTGATTCACAAAAATTGATGTTTTCGTTGGTGAATTTCAGGTGTCCGCTTGAAATGAGCGCTTGCGTGGAGACGATGCAACCGTTTCATACGGCTACTGCTTCCGCTTTGATGACATCTATGCTCACTCTCTCTCGCCAAGGTTACGCTTGGCTTCCTCAAGGTAATTGAAATCGCATCACTTGTTCACTTCTCTGTTTAAACCTGTTTGTGTCAGATTTATGAATATAATCTGATTGATGATGCTTTTATTGTATCTGTAATGTTTTGTGATCGATTTTGGATATCTTGTTGGATCCTTCTGGGATCTGCAACCGAAATTGTTGAATTTATGAGTAGTGATGGTATGTGATTAGGGTTGCTGATCATTATTACACCATGAAATGTGGTTGAAAGCTTGAAATTGGGGAAAAATTAAGCATGAGGATGTTGTTAGCATCTGGTGCGAAAGTCATCTTTAATTTGTAGTTGTTTGATATCACTTGATATTGTCATCATTCCCAGATACTATTGTCTGAGTGGGATTGCCTGGGTATGTTTATGTTATGTTATTCTAGCACCAAATATGACATTTTCACTTTGTTTTGTTTTCCTGAGGTTCTTAGGTATTCTTGTGTTTAAAGCAAAGTTAACATAGTAAGAATACTAATTCTGTTCAAGTTTTAGGACATTAAGTTGCATCAAGTAGTGTAGGAGACTGCAGTCGATCTTCGGTTTGGCCTGGGTGATTTTGGAGAATCTAAAAATTAGTTTTGTTGTCTTTTCTTGTGCTTATTGTGACTGAGATGAGAATATTGTCTTGTCCTTGAATGCTAGATGGGTAAAAATAAGCGAGACGGCTTATAATTGTCATAGCTGTATATACATTGGTTAGGACTCAAAACTTGCTTAGACGGATGAGATTAGAACGCTAGGCTATTTCTAGGATCAATGTTAATTTTCAAAATGACTGGCTTTGACCGGTGCAGATACTGGCTCCTATATCTATTCCCCAACATCATTAGTTTTTGTAACAAGTCAAAATGTTTTGGGGTTGAACATTTGTATGGTTCGAAACATGCCTAGTCCGGCTGGATTGCCTTGGACCCCTTTTTGGCCAGAACTTCTTTAACTTTTTATGAATACTTAGGGTGTCAAAAATGATTACAAAAGGTGTAATATTTTAAGGATTTTGTTGCCTTTAGGGCTATGGTTAAGTGGTCATCTTTCACAGTAAAATCAACCACTAAAAAAGTAAAAATACTACCATCTCAACTTCATAGTGGTTATAGTTAACTTATCAACATCAAGAACCAAAATTGGGTTTTAAGCGATAGTCAATCACCCTATACATTACAAAATGGGTTGTTAACCATGGTGTGAAGGACAATGGTTAGAAAAAATATCCTAACTATTAATAGTCAATTATACAAATGGTCTATGTTGTTTGGGTAAAGTAACATGTTTGGGTACTAAGCAATAAAAGTATTAGGTTTAGATATTAACATTCAATTTCTAATGACTTTGGGTATTAAGCCTTACTTTTTCACCCTAATTTAACAGAAAAGTTAACAAGAGTAATATGTTTGGGTACTAACATGTCCCCTAATTTAATCGAAATTTAACGAAAGTGATCCTTAAATCCTTAATACCCAATCTCGTTACAAAATTGAAATTTAGTACCAAAATTTGTTACTTTTTTTGCTTAGTACCCAAACCTGTTACTTTGCCCAAACCATAACCATCAGTGTATTTAACTCATAATAATATTATTTTCTTAATTAACATGATTTAGAATGCTTTATGCACTAAAAATACTTTTTGGTGACGTTCAACCAATATGGTTCATTTCTTTTCCGGTTTTTTGTTCATGTGGCTCTTTAATGATCAAATATAACGTGGAACGATCCACTCGTCAGTAAATAGATCAAACCTACCATCTTCACTTGGTCAACTTCCATGAAAAAATCATCAACCATTACAATTAGTATCATTTGAAATTCATGGTGGTTATAGTTAAATTATCAACCTTAACAACCAAAATTGGGGTTTAACCAATATTCAACCACCCTATACAAATTACAAAGTGGGTTGTGAAGCATGGTGCTAAGGACAATGCTTAGAAAAAAAATCTTTAATAATGATAGGATTTTTCTTGATCAAAATGATTTAGAATGTTTTATGCACTAAAACCACATGTTGGTGACTTTCATTCCATGTGACCTGTTTCCTTTCCAGTTTTTTGTGTCCATGTGGTTCTTTAAGGATCAAATATATCCTGAAACGATTCATTCGTCAGTAAATGGGTCAAAATGGTCATCTTCACTACCATTTAGGATTGACTGGCTTAACCCACTTGATTGATAATACTATGTTGATAAACTTGTACTTGCTTTATTTGTAGGCGTTGATGATACTAGCTGAAGATCAAGAAGCAAAAGATGGATAATTTGGATTTTGTTAGGTCGACCATAACATCTACTAATCTATTTGTGATATATTGGAACATGTATTCTATGATACCTTAATTACATTTGAAGACATAATGGTGTCTTTGAGGTTTACATGTGTTTCTCTCATTCCAAGTAGAGCTATAATTTGAGTTTTGACTTCAAATTGGTTATTTTTTAATTTTGACTTTTGGAATAAGACTTTTCTGATTTCAAAGTGGATCCCCATTATTTAGCTTTTCAATAAAGAGTTGATAACTGCATCATTGTACCATGGTAAAAACTAGGAACTGGAAGATAGAATTCAATTTGTGACAATATTGATATTAGTTTTAAATATGAAAAAGTTGTTTCAGTGGCCTTAAAAAAACTCAATTTGCACAAAAAAGAATTGTACCATGAAACTGATGTTTGGTTTTGTGACCTCAATCAGCTTGCAATAATGACTTGTGATGGGCATCTAGAGGAAGGATTCACATGACATTTCAAGTAGAAGTTCATAAGTGACGAGGTTATTCATCTCTTGAAGTCTTGATCTCACATTTAGGTACTAAATCTTGTTTACTTGTCAGATTCTTACATGAATCAACACTTTAATATTTTATGATGTGTGCTAGATTGTAGCTTGTCATGCCTTCATTCGAATAATTCATGAATTAAGTTTATGATGTACCTTTCAACTATATAGAGAAGAAGGATCTGAAGTTTGAACCCTTAAAGCTTTATGAAATTACTTAGGGGGTGTTTGTTTTTTCCAAAAAGGTCTGCGTGACCTCTTATGTCTGCACCAAGAAGAGAACGCGCAGACATAAGGCTCTGCAGTGCGTTTGTTTTTTCGAAGACGTTTCATTAAAAAACGTCTGCGCGAGGTCTTCTTGGTGCAGACATGGTCATGTCACTTAAGTCTTCTAACATCTTCTCTATTCTCACCCTACCCAATATCACTACCCTCCTCCCCCTCATCTCCATCGGCCACTGTACTCACAGCCGCCCCGCACCCACCTCCGGACAACGCCGGCCCGCACCCACCTCCGGCCACCGCTGCCCTAGCAGTCGGCACTCCTCCACCCTACCGTCGCCCCCTCACCCTCTTCTTCTACTCATCTTCACCCTCGGTTCCGAGGGCCATCAACCACCACAAGCTTCGGCGGCGGCCAGAGTTCTTTACCCCGTTCTCCGGTGGCTCCTCCTTCAACGGATTAACCTCCGATGGCGAGTCACGGCGGCGAGTCACCTGCGATATCGGTACGCCGTCGAATCGCCGAGCAGCGGATCGGAGGGTGATAATATTGCAGCGGTGTTGCTAACTTCATCATCTTCTTCATCCTCTTCATGTTTAGATTGATCGTTTCTGTTGTCAATTGATGCCATATGATTTTGGGGGATTTGATTGAAATTACTGTGAATTGAAATCAAATGGGTGAAATTGAACGATGATTTTGGGGGATTTGATTGAAATTGGAAGGGGATTGAACATTGAAAGAGTGTAGTGGGGAGATTATTAGAGTTGAAACTGAAATTAACAAATTGGAGGTGAAGAACAAACCCTAGATACAAGTGTTAACTGAATACAAGAATTATTGAAATTCTGAGAAAACAAACAGTCTTCTTCTTGCAGACTGCAGACGTTTGGTCTACCTCTTCTTCTGCAGATGTCTGCAGATGTGGTCCGCAGACTGCAGACATTTTTCTGCAGAAAAAACAAACAGCACCTTAGAAACACCATTAGAGTTAAGCATTTCATATAGATCTTGGTTTGGTCAGATGACATTGAAGAACTGAGTTAAAACTAGACAAAACCAGTATGTAACAGATGTTTGGTCTTATTGGTTACCTTATTTCAAACCTTCGAATTTTCGACGGGGCTGGCAGAGAGCTTTAAAATCTGGGGCTACCCAAATATTATTATCAACCATCATCCTTTATCTAGACATGCGACCTATGACATGCGACCGATAATAATAAACTACAAGAAGTTTATTCTTTTTTATTTATTATATTGTGGTGTAGATACATATTAAGAATTGTACGAAGAGGTCATTTCATACAAACTCTAACACAATGTTACCTTACTACTGATAACTCATCAATGGCTTGTGATTTGTCTTTTGTCTTCTCTAATTGATTCTGCAAAGCCTTTTTACCTCACTGTCAACTATCAAGCTGTTCAAAATGAATAATAATTTCAAAACACAATCAAGTATACTATTCCAACAAAGCAATATATCTTGACAGATTATGTACATAATAGGTAACAAAATTTATGGTTACTGCAAGCAGTAAGGTAAATCGAGTTTCAAGAGTATTCAATCAATCGAGCAGAGTACGGACCAATGTCTCGTGGTAATCGGCCAAACCCTGACGTTTATTCTCCCCTCTCCCTCTCTCCCATTTATGATTTTTCCCTAGTCGGTCAGTTTTTGTGTACCAAAATCGGAACCGGAAGAATAGAAGAATAATTGGGAGATTTAGGAGGATAATTCATACTCACTACTCTTTAAAATGATAATATGGCTGTTTATATACCCTTACAAGACACAAAGAAACTGAACTGACTAATCCACTATTTAACTTACCTAACGAAACACATAAAGAAATACTAGCGTATGGCATAAAGCCATGAACTAACAATGACAGGACAAGACAGATTACATGAAATAAGTGAAAACGCTCATTGTGCACAAGGAGGAATCGGGATGAGACTTGGTGATCATCATGGTGGTTGCCTCCTTGGTTCTTTCTCTGACATTCGGAGATGACTTGGTGAAGCCCCACCAACCCGATCACCCGTTTTCCATTGTATGAGATGTCACAACAACCAAAACTAGTTGCATGAACTCTTCCAAATTCAAAAAATGTGAAACCACTAGAGGGAGAGGTGCATAGCCAACCCAGGTCCCTGACCCAACCTGATAATTGAATCAAACCTGACCTGTGTTGAACCTGATGGTCATAGGACCAATGTAAATTCAGAGTACAAATAGGTGATTTTCAAGTTTAGGTTATAAACAATTAAAATCAGAAAACCTCAAGGATACATGTACAAATGAACTCTTATTTACTTTAAGATTACAATGTTAAGTAAATATTTTTTTTTCTAACAATAATTGCTTTATCATTTAATAGGAGAAAGATTAGAAAAACATCCAAGTAGACTTTATTAAAATTTGACGCGTGGATAATAAAATTATTCTTTTATTATAGTAAGGATTGAACTTTTTAAATATTTTACAATTTCATTTTTTAAAAGGTTATATTTTCTATACAATATCGATCTTTTATTTTTTGTGACAACTTCCAACTTTCATATATCTTTTATTATCTTATTTCCTTCAAAATTCAAAACATGAGCTCTAGTTATGATGAATCCCACATAGTTTATATTTCTTATCAGGCCGGCCCTGAGATTTTTTAAGAGATCTTGCTGCTAGTGAATGAAACAAGATACACGAAAGGATAATAGTAAAAAGTTTTACATGTTTGAACCTTTAAAATGTTGGAAAAGTTAAACACCGACATCAGATTGCAAGAAATAATATTAGGAGTACCTTTTGTGTACTCCCAACTAGACACGAAATTGTAAGAGCTCCATCAAGAATTTGAAGCTTGAAAATAGTAAACGATATAATGTTTGCATACATTATACTGCGTAATACGATTATAGAAGATGCATGCTATGTCATATCTAATTGATCAAGTGATCATGATGAAGAAGAACCTACATCATACGAACATGAAGCCACAAAAAAAAATTTAACTTTACCTAAAGAGATTTAAAAGCTTACGTGATAGTTCACTGTTCATATACTTCAGTCTGGATTAGTAATCTACATCTTGTCTATTAAACACTGAATATATTTATAATATATAATTTAGTTATAAAAAATAAATAATATCATAATAATGATGTGAACAGAAAATAAAATCAGTATTTTTGAAAAAAATGTAACAATTTCTCATATAACATTTTATTGTGCATGTTTTTAAATTAAAAGATTTTTATATAAGAAAATCAGACTTCAAATTTTAAATTTGAAGATTAGATAGATTAAAAATCACTTTAGTTTAATAGTAGAAATAGATCGATTTGATAGAAAAAATATACGAGCTTAAATTTAAACAATAAAATAAAACCTAGTTTACATCGAACGCCATTGAGGCATCATAGAACCTTTGCAACAAAAATAATAGTTTATTCAGAAACATGCGTCATTGAATTGAAAACGAGTTGATTCGGATAAAGAGTACGAGTCATCAACTCATCATCATCCTTCCAACGAGTACTACCCCATCGTACTACTTCAAGTTCTTCACTAATCACTACCCATCGATTCACTCTTCAATCTGCAAAACCATCGATCACCATCAACAAAAAGATCAAAATCTCACATGGGTTTCAATCGATACAACAAATTGGTCCGAAGTCTCATCAACACCTCTCGATCGACATCAACTTACCCTCGTTCTTCATTCAATTGTAATCAATGGAGTAGATCAGTGATGTCTTCTTCAGATGATCCCAAAACGGCATCGTATTCGACGATTTCGGGCTCATCGTATCATCTAAACGGTGGACCATCGTATATGCGAGGAGCTGTGTTTTGGGAGCCAAATAAGCCTTTGACTTTTGAGGATTTTGAAATGCCTCGACCGAAAGTCAACGAAGTCCTTATCAAAACTAAAGGTGTGATATCTGAAAGCAAATTCTTTTGGTTTTTTTGTCTAATTATTGTTCTTCTGATTTCTGTAGCACAATGTTGACATTTTGTGCCCTAATTGTTTCATCTGATTTGGGGTTTATTTCATCAATCATGCAGAGAAAGTAAACACACATTTCTTTAATAACGTATGTATAATTCATTTGACTTTTTTTAGTTTGCTGATTAAGTGTTTCTGAATAATGAGTAAAGTTGTTTATTTAAGTTGTGGATAAGTTAGTCTCAAAGTAATTATCCAAAATTGATTAATTTACCCTAAAATAATTAAATAATTAAATAATTAAATGATGAAAATCAGATTGCCTTTTAAGTGGTTGTACTTCATGCATTAATACTTTTATGTAAATATAATTACAACTTTCAAAAATCTGTCTTTAAATAATTTTTTTAAATAAGAGGTTGATTTTTCTGATGGTAAACTTTATACTTTATGATATGTGTTCTATTTGAAATTTCAACCACATTTAGTGTTTTCTAATTATCATGTTCTTGTTATGAAAAATAGCTTTTAGCGTATCATCTTTTTCATAATCATGAGAACCCGTTATTGGAAAACTCATGGCCCCATCACTTACCAACAGACCGGTAGTTAGTTAACTTAACTTATGTTATTGCTAGAGGGAATCAGATGTTTTACATCACCCTCTTGAAGCATGTCTTGATTGATTTATATTTAAAAGTGTAATATACTTTAATCTACCATGCTTAATAGTTAATTTACTAACTTGATCCCTTCATGATTATACCTCTATGACCACATTGCACTCAAATGACTACTTGAATTCCACAGCTTGTGGTGTTTGCCACTCTGATCTTCATGTGCTCAAAGGTGAACTCCCGTTCGCAAGCCCATGTGTTCTGGGACATGAGATCACCGGTGAGGTTGTTGAACATGGGCCTTTGACCGACACTAAAATAATCGAAAGGTTTATAACTCTTGTTTCATTATGATAATTGGTAAGATGTGCATAATTGCTTTCTTGAATAAGTATATATGATGTTTTGTAATTTATTCTATAGACTTCCTGTGGGAGCTCGTGTCGTGGGTTCGTTCATTATGCCTTGTGGTAACTGTTTCTTCTGCACCAAGGTGACAAATTTTAACATTGTCTTCACTAAACCATGATGAGATTATATATAATTTAATAACATGTATTTGACTCAAATCTAACCTGTTTAACAAATGCTTCATGTTAGGTTGACCTATTTAATCAACGGGTTGTGTTCAGGCTGACCATCGACTTGTTTAACCTTTTTTATTAAATAATCGACCCACCAACCTGTTTTGTCCATTTATCACTACCCACCAACTAGTTTGACTTGTTTTGATAAATGGGTTGTGTTTGGGTTATGGTTGATGCCTTTGACACAAATAAATATATGGGTCTTGTTCAGGTTCAACGATTCAAACCCGCCAACTTGACACGATCGCCATCCCTATATTTGACGCGCTAGCTCATTGGGTACCCTTGTAATCATTGACATGAATGCTGCCTCTGCAGTTTAAGAGCTTTTGCAAGTATCAAACATCTGCTGTAATGATAAAATATTTTTATAATTTTGCTGAACAGGGCCAAGATGATTTGTGTGAATCTTTCTTTGCTTATAATCGTGCAAAAGGGACACTCTATGATGGGGAAACTCGGCTTTTTCTTCGTGGCAGTGGTAATTGTGCTTTTACTCCAGACATTCCATTTTTTATTATATTTAAATAAATTGTAAATAAGTATAGTGTGTATGTTATTTGGTGTTTGGATGTGCTTTTTTAGTATAAAGTTGTATAATAAGATATTCAGTTGCTTAAGCGTTTGGTAAATTCAGATGATTTGTGAAACTGATAAGTCAAAATGACCAAAGGGCTATGTTTAGCACTTTCCTCTTTTAATAATAGTATATCATATATATTTCCAATAACTATATTTTATCAGTAATATTAGAAAAGAATATCGAATAATAAGTTTCATTTGCAAAACTGATTATCCAAAAATCATTACTGACCACTAAGTGATTATATAATCGTGATCAAAACAGTAATAATCGATTATTGCACACATTCAAACACTCCAGTTGAAATCCAACTTAAATTTGAAATTATTAGCGAGTATTTTTCATGATAGTCAATGTACTTATTATCATCTGAATTGTATATCTTTTTCTTTTTTCTAATATTTTTGTTCATTTTGGCTAATGACTTATGCTATTTTTGCAGGAAAACCAGTGTATATGTACAGTATGGGAGGGTTGGCTGAATATGCAGTTGTGCCCGCACACGGGTTGGCTGTTCTACCTCACTCACTACCTTATTCAGAGTCTGCTATAATTGGTTGTGCAGTTTTTACTGCTTATGGCGCTATGGCCCATGCAGCCCAGGTTCGTCCTGGTGATGCTGTCGCTGTAATAGGTGTCGGTGGTGTTGGTTCAAGGTGAGAGCATAAGATATTTTAACGCCGGCATATAAAATTTATTTATCTGCATTATTTACGGATTTGCCACTGAAATGTGTGTATGTGACATTGCATCTTGTCTACTTGCATATTGCAATGGCTTTTTATTATGAGATTATATAACAAATGAATGTTGCAGTTGCCTGCAGATAGCCCGTGCATTTGGTGCATCTGAGATCATTGCTGTAGATATACAAGATGATAAACTCGAGAAAGCTAAAATGCTTGGAGCTACTCATGTTGTAAATGCTCGATCTGAAGATGCAATTGCAAAGATTAAAGTACGTTTATTCGTTTTTTATTTTATTTTATTTTTTACTCTGTCATTTAGGCTGCTGAACGCTAAAAGAGTATAAGCGAGACCACCAAGTACAGAATTGGTGTCATACACACCAAATTCAACCAAAATGGTGATGGGAAATGGTAAAGTGAAATTCTTGGCCTCCAATTGAATTTTAAATTTTAATATCATTAAAAATAGTATCAAGTATTCAAGGTTAATGTTATTTTTGGCCAAACTTACTTTCCGAGTATTTAATTTTTTATTCAGAGTTTTTCAATGTTTTTACATTTAAATATCATAAAATGATCCTTTATGTTCAAAGTCTGGACATGAAATTGGCACTTATACTAATATATTATGTCTTCTGATCTCCAAACTATAGCAAAAAGGCACATCCATGTTCTTTTCACCATTCTATTTGTTGCAATTTGACCTGTTCATGGGCTGTGGACCGGGCTGACTCTGACAAGCCCAGAAAACCCAGCCTGTGATTAGGCCATTTGTAACATTCGGTCTTCGCTCGGTTAGCAACAACTTGCTGTTACAAATTCAAAATCTTTCTGGCGATATTTTAGTGAATATTGAAATATTTTTGGACAGGACATAACTGGAGGGATGGGTGTTGATACTGCTGTTGAAGCATTGGGAAATCCTAAAACATTTATGCAGTGTGTACAAAGTGTAAGAGCTGGTGGAAAGGCTGTAATGATTGGTCTTACACTCTCTGGAGCCAAAGGTGAAATCGATATAAACCATTTGGTCCGCAGACAGGTATGTGATGCACCCCGGTATATATTCATGTTTTTTTCCCCTCTTTATTACTTTTTATCATCAATTATGCACGTTTGCTTCTTTATGATGCTTTTGGGTCAAATTGTGTTCACATAGCCTTCTTAGATGTGTCGGTTGGGCCTCTCACGACCCGAACTTTCGGGGGCCCAATTTTATATTTTTATTTTTATTATTATTATTTTTTGTTGTGGGGTACCGGTGCGGATTAACATATTTGAAAAAATAGTTATAAAATTATTTGTAATATATGTTCTAGAGGGGTCCAATATATCAATAAACACTTTAAAACCCAACAACATTCTAGAGGGGGTCCGATCGATTGTCGATTACACCAAATTACCTACACAATATATTAGAGCGTATGTATATGAAGAGTAGAACAATAGCTTAACTTTCAAAAGTGCTATGAGAGCTTTATAATTCATTTAACCACCCAGGATAAGTTAGTTTGTTGCAATAACTTTGTTTTGTTTATTATTATAACAATATCATAGTACTAATGAATTTTATTTATGTATATAAGTTTTTATTTTCAAGGGTCAATTTTTACCCATTTAAAAATGCAGATTGGGCATGACGCAACCCTATCCACCTTTTTTGCCACTCATAATTTCCAATATCGAAAACTAATGAGAATTTTAGTTTAAGAATTAGGCTGTTAGTTGTGTAGTATGAACCATAGTCTATCATTTTCATCTTGTCCTTACCATTGAAACTACCAAAATAACCTTAATTCTTCATCCACACATCTCCTAGTTACATGCAAACTGAAAAACTTAATGATTCTACAATGTTGTTATTTTGGTAAATAGATCAAAGTAGTGGGCTCTTATGGAGGTCGGGCCAGACACGATCTTCCAAAGCTGGTGAAACTTGCAGAGAGTGGGATATTTAATCTCGGAGCCGCTGTTTCAAGAAAATGCAAGTTTGAAGAGGCTGGGAAAGCATATGAAGATCTAAACCATGGAAGTATTGTCGGCCGTGCTGTGGTTGAGATCATGTGACTTCTTAAAAGTTAAGTTCCATAGGTTTATGTCATGTCGCCTGCTCGTTTCTCTTGTACTGTAGTGGGGCTTGTTCTCGAGTTATTTATCTGTGTAGAGACTCTGAATCGAGTTTGTATGGTATATCATTGGATCAATACGAACTAGGTTATGTATTTCTGTGCAACTAACTTCTAACTGATTTGTGGATAATTTGCAACTTGGTTGACTTCTTGATATTTGGTGTATTTTCTCTCGATGACGGGTAGATTTAGGTTATGTTTCAGGCTCCTCAACCCGTTAATACCCTTGAGTGTGATAAAACAGTTTTGGTCAAGGAACCTTGTTCAAAATTTCACAGAGATCACCCTACTTGTTCTTGCATATTAACTCTAAGTTTTATCTGATTGAGAAGTTCGGATTGAACCACTGACTGTTTAAATTTTCTAATACGATTTTGTTGAATACGTATATGATGAAAAACAAGGGACATCATACATTAATATGGATCAAAAGTTGATACAACTTGTATAATAATTTTTCATGTGTTCAACTCACTCTCACTACTAAAACAAAAGCAAACATAAATAATATCATACACCAGAAATAATACCAACAAGAGATGATCATATCAGAGATGATCAAAGCATTTGATGCCTTATCTTATACTTTGACGGAGTGTCTTTCGCAAAAAGCTTTAAGCCTCTTGATGCCATCTACGAGAGCCGAAGGCTCAATTGCAAATGTTATCCTTAGCCAGTTTTTGAGGCCTACTGTTATACCTGCACAAGAAGCAAATTAGCCAAAGGTTTGATCTCCTTATAATAAGTTACTTTGTAAAAATATTGCTGAAAATTATTGTAACAATGTCTTATGCTTTCTGAAATTCAAAAGTATGTTTGATCTTTAAAATTAATCAAAGAATTGAATGTCATGTCTTTCACACTTAATATTAATCATTCCTGGTAGGATTAGAACTGATTCCTCTTTGGCAAGCTTGAGACAGAAGTCCACATCATCCTTAATGTCCTCAAACACCGATAGATCTAGTTTCACCTTTCAAACATAATTCAACCACAAGGAATTAACACAACTCTATCTTAATACTCGCAAAATGAAAACATAATCTTACGTTAGGGATATTTGTATATTGAATAAACATAATAATTATTACTTATGCTTAGATAATATATAGTAGTTAGGATAGTTAGCTAGATAAGATTTATTATAAATATCTATATCATAACTCTAAATATCTATATCATAACTAGAGTTATGATTAGATTAGGTTTGTTTTGTAAATTCTTTGTTGTACTCTTATAAGTACTAATAAATAACACACAATGTCTTATGTGTTTTCTGCATTTTTCTATAACTTATAACACAAATTTTACAAAATCTTATGATATATTTGTGCATCTATATATGTCCTTACCATAACAAACATCGATCCTTCGGGTTTGCTTGGGCAAATTACACCAGGGACATCTGCAAGTCCCTCATAACATATATTTGCAGCTTCTTTTATCACATTTGTGATTCTTAGAAAGAAATCCTCTTTGGTTTTTCCAAGGATATCAGGAATCGCTCCCTGCACATATGTAACACACTCGCCTAGATGAGATCATGCAACATCAAGTACATTGATCGATGTATGCAATCAGAATATTGCTTACAGAACTTAGATGTTTTTAAAGGAAATATGATGCCTGTTTACATATATTAGAGCACCAAATCATGCAAATTCGCTTATATGAGACGATATGATATTAAGGCATGTGTTATTAGTAAGGAACCTGAATGAACGTTGGAGGATCACAGGATAAACTGAGATGTCCCATTATGCAATCAATAATCTGAAAATAAAATTAAGTTAGCACGACACATATATAAGTTAGTTGAAAGCACGCGCATATGTGTGTAGAAATGAGAAAGTGACAGAACCCCGTGTTCCTTAAGGATCCCATTAGGATCATTGATGGCGAGCCATCCGAGCCGCCAACCAGGTACAATCCACCTTTTTGATATGGAGCCGAGTGTAACCACAGGTGTAATTGATCCAAAGGTTCCCATCGGAACAAAAGGGTTTTTCCCAAAAGCAAGGTGATCATAAACTTCATCAGAAATGACTAATATCCAAAGTTTCTTGGCGGTTTTGGCAACCTAACATCGAAAACAACACTTTTAAACTACAATACACCATAGATTCATATGTAGCTCTCCAAATAATCCAAAAAAAAGTACAACAAAACAGATATTGTTGAGGTGGTAAAGCTTAACGGGTCGGAAGAGTTGCCTTTGGGTCAAAACGTGTGCATCATTTTTTCGTGTGTTGTAACGCGTATTAGTTAACCCACAAACATTTTTTTAGTATATTTTTTCATTTTGAAAAATGGTAAAAAGATTTTTGATTTTATAAAACCATTTTTTTTCAACAGCACGTTCTTTTTAGATAATTTTAAACTTAAAATTATGCAATTAAAAAAATGGTAGTAGGGAGGAATATTATACAAATACTCCTTACACCAATTCTCGAAAGGACTGATAATTTCTTATTGATTTGTATGCATCAAATTAAAATAAGTCTCCTGGGACTTTCAACAACACGTTTTCTTAAGATAATTTAAATTTAACATGTTTGAAATAAAAAAAATTAAAAAGACCATCTCCATCATAGGTGGGGCTCGGGTCTGTCCGCTTAACCGACTTGCATCTTTCACGGGAAGCACTCGTTCTCACGAGCGCCTCCATATTCTCTCCCCCCTCTCACAAACCCCCAATTCTCCCACGGGCACGCCCCGTGCCCTATCTTTTCTACCTCACGTAACGGGCGTCCCGATGAAGATGGTCTACTTAAAACAAAACAATAACGCACCTTCTCTAGATGTTCACGTGTGAAAATATTTCCACAAGGATTTCCGGGGTTAATAATAACCATGGCAACTGCATCAAGGTCAACCTCCCAATCTTTCTCCGGAAGAAGGTCAATGTGACGAACTTCCAAATGACATGAGTTAGCCACAGCTTCATAGTATGGAAACCCGGGCTTTGGGAGTAGAATGTTTGCGTCAGGACTCGCAAGCACCGTTAATATGGTTTGAATCGCTTGCCCGCAACCGACTGTCAAGAACACATCATCTTCTGATAACTTGTTTGGAAGATCTTGAGAAAGGTATTCTGCCACAGCCATATAAAAGAACACAAATTCCATCGTTTTTCAAGAAAACAATCAGTTTTTCAAGATTTATAAACCACAGATTCATGTTAATCTGCCTCTTTGTGGTTAAAAGAGATCCAAAAGCGGTTAAGAGTGATCAGATGTCAATGATCAGAAGCTTTTCACCGAAAAAGACCAAAACAAACACTTGAAACATCAGGTTACATAAAAAGGAATACTAAGTGACAATATTAAAACTTTTATCAGACAGTCATCATAAGATTTTTTTCTATACTGATTAAAATAAGATTTTCTTCTGTACCGACTATAATCATATGTATCAGATTAATAATTTTCTTAAAAAGACTCGACTGTTACGAATAAAGACCTGAACCCTTGACCCTCGGTCCGCCCCTAGGAGCACAAGTGTAAGAGTGAATACCTTCTTGCAGGGAGGATACCTACACTAGGGCCATAACCATTGAAGCTAGCCGAACGAATTGAGTTAACAATGGCATCTTCTGCAATCTGGGTAGTACGAAAGCATGGGAAAGCCGAAGGGTCACCATGGGAGAGAGGGAGAATGGGTCGGGTGTCGGTTTTGTTGAGTTTGGACATGAGCATGTACCGAACGCCTCTAATGGTTCCGGGTTGGGCCGGAATCTCCATGTCTTCTTCAATGTTTTGCCGTTCTCCATCTCTGTGTAATTAGTTTGGAATGCAGGCATGAAGCATGAGTGTGATAACATATGCTGGTGACATGAGAATATATAAATACGTGAGTATTCTATTGTGTAAAATTGACCAACCAACTAATATGGTGCTAAGATGATGGTGACTTGACATAATTTTTTAAATACTTAGTTTGGAGCACGATTAAGTGCATTTTAGGACAAATTTGATTTATTCAAGTGTTACTATAAATATTTAATATGTGTAAATGATCAAGTGGAATCAGTAATGTAATAGCATAACAAGCCTCAAACCAATTTTACATGTCGAGAAGAGGGAAGGAGATGCGTTTAAAAAACGGTTTAATTTTATGCATCATGTTTAATTAATAAGATATATATGAACTAGTTTTCTTTTCGTGCTACGTTGTAGGAGTTTTGTTATTATTCCTTGAGCAACACAACTGTGATTTTGGTTGTTATTGGTGTGGCTTATTGTAAATCCTAAAAGCGAATACCGATACAATCCTGGTAACGATAATGTTACGCTTATAATTGACTCGGTTCGCTATGATACCAAAACGTAAATGCAATAACCTACGATATAAAAAAATACTCAATTTCAATACAACTCCGTTTGATTAAAAAGTTATATTGGAATGTTGAAAAAAGACTAATGATAGGCGCACATTCCTTTTTTTTTTTTTTTTAAATTTAAGAATGAAACTCACTTCCACGCACTTCCTGACGTCGTAAAAGCTAATACTAAAACTCGTCACAATAATACCACTACCAACAAAATTTTTTTTGCTTATAGATGGTTCGGTTCGTCATGGCACCATAACAGTAACTTCAGTTGCTATAGCGTACTATACAAAAATATTCGATTTTGAATGCAAATCTATTTTCAATAAATCAGTCTAAATGAAGTTAATTACACAAATGGTCCTTGTGCTAAGCCTCTTATTCAAGTTTAGTTTATAAGTATCATTTATTACAATTTTTTTTACCAAGCATATTAAGTTGTAATAAATAGGCATTTTAGCAAGCACAGGTGGTCCAACAACTTGATTAGAGAAATGCCGAGAAATTTGTGTGGCATGGCGGTGAAGAAGCTGTTGTATATGTTCGTCAATCAAATCATTGGATCAGTACCAAGTGATTTGTTCTTGTCAAAGAGTTTAACACAAGTTTATCTTTATGCGAATGAATTAAGATTCTAGTTTACCTATATTGTTTGAGTTTGTTAATTTATCAAATGTTTCTTCTTGTGTTTTGTTTAAAACAAAATCGCATATGTTCAAAGACTTGATTTTGTTAACTTATCAAAGGTTTCTTCTAGCGCGTAAGGGTGTAGTGGTAGAGGGACGATGGCATCAGTTCAAACGTTGGTGGTGGGATTTGGGAAAGAATAAAGGGAGCGGCGGGTTAAATCACCGTCGATAAGTCGTTTTAGATGGTGGCTGGGGTGGTGGGTTTCATGTTTCAAGTGGTAGTGGACTTTCTGTAGATTATATGGTGGGTTCCCACCGAGGGGAAGAGGAGATGAAGACGATTGGGAAGGGGTAGGCGAGCACCACTGTTTCTATCGTTTTTGTAATATTTTATATATTTATATATATACATATATGTATATATATATATGTATACCTATATATGAATATATATATATATATATATATATATACATATATATACGTACATATATATATGTATATATATATGTATACCTATATATATATATATGTATACCTATATATATATATATATATGTATACCTATATATATATATATATATATATATATATATATATATATATATATATAGGTATATATATATGTATACCTATATATATATATTCATATATAGGTATATATATATATATACATATATATACATATATATATATATACATATATATATACATATACATATATATATACATATATATATATATATATATATATATATATATATATATATATATATATATATATATATATATATATATATAAAATGAAATTCGTTTTACACATGTGTAATACCGTATTTACACATGTGTAAATATGGTATTACACATTTGTATAATCAGATTTACACATATGTAAATAACGGGTGGACGACTTTAAAAAAATATATCAATATGGTAGGCGTTGGAAAGATAAAAAATACTGAAATTAATGATTAAATTAAAAAAAAATAATATCGTGAAAAAAAGTTATGAACATTTAAAAAATAGGTGAAAATAACATGTGACTTGAATGTGAATTAAATATATAGAGCAGAGATCCTAAGAAAACCACAATTTTATGTGAAAAATAAAGAAAACCAATGAATACAGCCATATAATTTACAATTTTTTTACCACCCTTTATATGTGTATGCGTACATATAAATAAGAGTATGGATCAAATGAAAAACAGTAACATGGTTTTACATATACGTCACATATAGGTTACGTATACGTAATCAATTTTCATTCGACATAGTGTTACGTATACGTAAAACTCTTCATTCTCGTATTTATGTTTAACATATATGTAAGAAAAACTTAAATAACCTTTTAACAATTAAAATAACAAAAAACTTATGATTTGTGTTATTGGTTTCCGTGGTTTTCTTTGGTTTTCACATAACTATTGGTTTTTTCATGAACCCTCCTATATATATATATATATATATAGGGTAAAGTTATCTTAAGAACCACCTTTTTTTGAGAACTCTAGGAACTAATATATGACACACTTTCTTATCACATGCAAGTCACATGCCATTTTATTTTTTTTAAAACGTTCGTAGCTTTTTTTCACGACATTATTTTTTCAAATAAAACTCATCATTAATTTCAGTATTTTTTTATCTTTTCAATGACTACCATATTGATATACCTTTTTAAAAAAAATCATCTACATGCTATTTACATATGTGTAAATCTGTTTATATACATGCGTAATACCGGATTTACACATGTGTAAAACAAATTTAGTAAAAAAAATCAAGAATTTTATTTATTTTTATAGTTTTTTTTATTTTTTTATGAAAGAGGGAAACAATGGAAACATTTTTATGTTTTTAGTTGTGTTATTTTTCATTTTATTATTATTTTTATTATGTTTTGCTAGTTAACATTTTGCCATTGAAAGCTAGTGTCTCAAATTGGTTTCTAGAGTTCTCACAAAAAATTGAAGTTATCATTTACATATATATATATATATATATATATATATATATATATACATATATATATATACATATATACATATATATATACATATATATATATATATATATACATATATATACATATATATATATACATATATATATATATATATATACATATATATATGTATATATATATATATACATATATATATGTATATATATATATATATATATATGTATATATATATATATATATATATATATATATATATATATATATATATATATATATATATATATATTACATAAGGGTAATTCGGATATATATTTTTTAAAAATTAATAGAAAAATTAACTTTTATCCAACTTGAGGAGAAATTTATTAAAAATCAACATACTTAGTGTTATAATTTGTAATATATGATACTTCAAGACAAAATATGAATACATGCTTTTTCAAAGGGACCATTTAGGTAATCAACTATGAAAACTAAAGAGAAATGCATTTTTTATTGTCGTTTTTAAAAATAAAGAAAAAACAATATTCCCCTCACACGCTACGCGGAATGACTTTGCTGATCACCTCGGCTTATTTAAAATCATTAATGAGATTACTAAAATATGTTCCAATAGTACCAATACCGCAACAATAACCACAATCGCTAGACGTTTTCAAATAAAATTATATCCAAACATTTAAATTGCATTGTGTTTTAAAAAAAAGGTTAACAAACAACAGTTAGTATTGAAAACTGAAAAAATTAGAAACTAAAACAGGTTTTAATTGTAAATAACATATACTAGGTTATTTCTCGTATATTATACAGTTGATGAAAACAATAATATGTCGTTATGAAGGAATGTGTTTATTGAACGGCTCAACTCGACCTATTACTCTTTTAATTAATATATAAATAAATTAGTTGTTAAAATATAAAATTATTATCTTTTAAATCATTTATGTTAAAATGGTTGGTAATTGTACTATTTTAATAATATTTAAACACTTAGCATATTTTTTAAATCATTTTAAAGCGTTACGTAAAAGTACTCAATCATAAAAAAAGCCTAAAAGAATGGGTAAGTAAAAACAAATATATATATATATATATATATATATATATATATATATATATATATATATATATATATATATATATATTAAAAGTATTTTTGTTTTAGAATAATTTATTTAAAAGGAAAAGTTAACTTAGTTTTTATTTTATTTAATGATTTCAGTCTAATTAATAAGAGAGGCCGGAAAATATAGTTTTTGAGATGCGAAAAAGATATACTGTCCTATTAATCATTCTTTTATTATATACTATACATATAGTAAAATGTGAGTGTACGTGATTTGTTTCATTCTCTTTCTAAAATCTATTTCGTATTAAGCATCCCCAAGTAATATATATGGATGCTTTAATAAATTAAATTTTTTTTAATAAAACAATACTAGGAGTGACAATTACCATATTTTTACTTCCTATTTATTCATCATTATGTCATTATTGTTTCATGTAGACTGGTAGAGTATATATATGCTTGTCTCTTTGTAATAGTGATATACATGAATACAACAAATTGTTGTACCTCTCTTTCTCTCTTGTTCTATATATGGTGTCATCACGATATGCTCTCTTCGTATCTTAAAAAACCTAGTTTATGTGTTTATCTATCATCTTAGTCTGACTCTGGTCTACCAGATGATTGACTCATACATCTGTAGCCATTCCAAATTGAACCCGAAACCTTATCTTCGAGTTTGATCCACCGAATACTACCGCAAAACAAGTTCTTGGACCAACAATATATTTATCTATTACACTCATTCTAGGATTAAGATTGTTTCTAAAAGAAAGAAAAATATACAAGCACTTGAAGTAAGTTGCCTAATATTCACATGTATAACTACTTATGATTTTTTTTCTAGTCTAGTATGTATGAGAGATTGGTTTGACACAACTTTCTAATGGGTTACTGAAAGCAGACCTACCTTAATTCTAGAATATTGAAATGATACTGAATATGATAAATGTTAGATTAAAAGCATGTCAAATACTTTTAAACTTGAAGTTACATTAGACTCAACATCTCTGAACTTGACATAATCAAACTCAATAAATGCGGACACAACTGTTTTTCTAAACTCTTGATGTCAAAATTCATTTGATAGCAAATATACTAGGTGAGACGTTCCTTCACTCCGAAGGACACTTTTATCTAACCAAAGGCTAAACCCATGATTTATATTCTATCACGTCCACGAAGATCTAAGAGGGAATACCTTGTCAATGCAAGATTTTTAAGGTGGCTAGTGATCTCAACTCCTCTCTTATTCGCATTGTCTCTGAATTGAATCTATATAGAAAGAACATACCGAAACTAACTATTGTAAAAGACACTCTTCTCGTTACACATGCTTCTGTTGCAACAATAGTAGGAACGTGATTTTATAAACACATTTACTTTGGTCAAAGAGCAAAATAATAAACACATACTTAATCACTACCATGCGTGACCAACTAATGTTAGCTATTCATTGACAGGGCCGGTCCCGAGAATTTTCAAGTGACTTTGGGCCCAGGGCGAGAGCAAAAATTGAGCCCCCATAATACGACATATACAAAAGTCTAAACTGTCGAATTAATGTTTTGACATTTGATAGATGGTTTGATTGGTTTCCACTTTCCACCGTCGAATATATTTCTTTTTTTTATTTAGGTATTACTAAATTAAATTAGGTTTGTATTGGGTAAATGTTATTGGGCTAAATTATTTAAAATGTTAATAGGCTATTAGGTAAAGTTTAATGGGTTAAAATAGTCACAATGTTATTGATTTGTTAATGGATTAATTAATAGAATATATATTTTTTTTATAAAAGAATACATACATACATATATATATACATACATACACACACATATATATATAATATAATATAAATTTTTTTTAATAATTTCGGGTCCCTAAAGAGATTGGCCCTGGGAGGTCGCCCACCCCCCCCTCCAGGCCGCCCCTGTTCATTGAAGTGAATTCGACTACCGTTCATGGCTGATGTGTTGGTTTTAATCTTGACAGGTTTGGTTTATGGGTTGGTTCTATTATTTAGTATTTTTGTTTGTTTTGTTTAATGTTTAAATAAAATAAAAAATGTGAAGTCTGACTAAAATATTTAGGTGAATGGTGAGGGACCGGTTTTCTAGGATACTTACCTTTAAAATAAGTAGTAGTAGCTAGGCGGTATTCCTATTTGATTGAACATGGGTTGGAGTGTAGTCTAAATAAGGCGTGTTTTGCTTTGAAATAAAGATACCTGTTTTTCATCTTTTCTTCGCTCGTATACTTCTTTTTTTGTTTTTTTATATTTGAGAGCAATTTACTTGCGTGATTGTGAGTGTTTGTGGAACCCGAAACCAACATCTGGTATCAGATCGTAGGGCTCATGCCATGCTCAATTGAGGAGAGAAAGCAGAAGACCGGCGATTTCATACGAGGAGATCGCAAAAAAAAGAAAGAAGAAAGAAAGAGGGCTGATTGGAATCAGCAAAGAAAGAAGAAAGAAGAAGAAGGCGCTGCAAGAAAGAAGAAAAAAAGAACCGGCGTTGCATTGCAAGAAAGAAAGAGTAGAGAAAAAATGGATAGAAAGAAGAAAGAAAGAGACCGTTTCGATTCATAGAAAGAAAGTGAAGAATGACAATGGTACAAGCAAACAAAGCAGGTTTGATGTCTTACCAAGTTTCGACATTGACCACAACCAACTATCTGGTATGGGCTATTAAGGTTAAGTCCATCTTAGATGCACATGGTCTTTTGGAGATGGTGGAACCAAGGACTCTTGGGGAAGAACTGGATGCTAAGAAGTCAAAACAAGCTTTAGCCTTCTTGTTTCAAGCAATATCGGAAGAGATGGTATTGCAAATGTCACGTCACACGGACCTGAAGAAAGTGTGGGATGACTTAAAAGTACGATACTTGGGTGTAGATCGGGTGTGAACGGCTCGAGTTGCAATGTTAAAAAGAGAGCTTGAAGGCTTGCGGATGAAGGAAGGAGAGCTTGTTGATGATTGTGCTACTAAGTTGAGTGGATTGGTTTCAAAGTTGAGGAGTCTTGGGCTTGAAGTTGAGGAAGAAGAAATGATGAGAAGGATACTTGATGTGATGCCAAAGTCGTTCCTTCAGATTGTGGTGTCAATCGAACAGTGTTTTGAGTTGGATACGATGCTCTTTGATGAAGTGGTTGGGAGGCTTAAGGCTTATGAAGAAAGAATCAAAATCCATGATGAGGAGGGAGAACAAGGTCAATTATTGCTTTCTAGTTCAAATGGTGAAGAAAGAATATGGAAGATGAAAAGGTCGAGGAAGAGGTTTCGGTAGAGGTGAAAGAGGACGTGGAAGAAGCTCGGGTTGAGGCGATAAAAGCGGGTTCTGATGCCTTGAATATGAAGAATTGGGGCATTTTGCATATGAGTGCACTAAATGAAAGAAGAAGGATACTGAAGCTAATTTAATTTAAGAGAGAGAACCGACTTTACTTTGATGGAATAACATGTTAAGATTAAGAGGGTGAATGTTGGGTTTAATCTTGACGGGTTTGGTTTATGGGTTGGTTTTATTATTTAGTGTTTTAGTTTGTTTTGTTTAATGTTTAAATAAAATAGAAAATGTGGAGTTTGACTAAAGTATTTAGTTGAACGGTGAGGGACCGATTCTCTAGAAGTTTTACCTTTAGAATAGGTAGTAGTAGTAGCTAGGTGGTATTTCTATTTGATTGAATGTGGGTTGGAGTGTAGTCTATATAAGGCATGTTTTGCTTTGGAATAAAGATACCTGCTTTTCATCTTTTCTTCTCTCGTATACTTCTTTTCTTTATATTTGAGAGCAATTTACTTGTGTAATTGTGAGTGTTTGTGGAACCTGAAACCAACATGATGGAGGTGAGAATGAGTTACCAACTACCATACATCATACACAAACAATTTTATAAATTAAATCAAATACGTTGAGTAGCTAGAAGTTACTAGCTAAAGAAATTTTCACCACAAAACATGACTATATAGGTCACCTAGGTAGCATTATTATGAGGAGAATAATCAAAAGTGACAACGAGCCCCCCTTTTACAATCTAAACGCCTTGCCACTATAAAAACCGAGTCCATGCAGTGTGTTCTTACAAAAACTTAACTAATCATTAGACCCTCGATAAATAAGCGTTTATAAAAATCTCCTTTGTTTATGAAAATATGATAAATGACATATGCAAGAGGCTATCAATCTTTACGTGGACAATTTTTTATTATTTTATGGTCTTAAAAGATATGGTCTTAAAAGATGCATCGTTATATGGTCGTATATGAGTATTTAAGTTATTAGAATGTAACATTTGTCTACGACAATATGAAACATTGGTCTTTGACATGGTTTAAATACTACTGTTTAACCAAACACTTATAAAGACTATTGTTGAGCACAATGTAAAGTATAGCGAGAGGTATATTTAGTCGAGATGAGATATGATTAACGTTGAAAATCACTCATAATAAGACGCGAACTACCATATTCAACATGAGGGCAAACCAATCTATAGTAACTGCAGAAATTAAATAAATTCAACTTTTGATCATAAATACTCCCCACCATAACTATTCCCTAGAAGAGAATAAGATATATCCCACATAAAAAACATATGATATCTATATACTAATATTGCTATAGTAGTATACCAAAGTGAAACCATAAACAAAATTGTATATTTATATTGATTTTGACTTTCAGTTATAAGATTGAAGAAATATTTATAGCACACAAGTAGGGCTGTTCATAAGCCGAGCCAAACCGAGTGGGTCTTTGTTCGTGCTTGGCTCGTTTTCAAACCGAAGCGAGCCGATTAGCTCGTTTTTAACCGAGCGGAAAATCGAACAAGCATTTTATGAGTGTGAATTTCCAAGCGAGCATCAAGCGAACGCAAACGAACGGCGAACAATGTGTATAACCTGACTATCTAGTGTGTCATCCGAATTATATGCAATGAGAGACAATGAGAATGTTGGGTCTAAAATTTTTGAGTTTTCAAAAGAGCAAGATTGATGTTTTGATTTTACAAATAAATGATTGATGTATTTGATTTTTATATATGAATTAATGACTCAAAAAATAGCCATATTTCATAACATAACATTTTCATAAATGATAATACTTTATGGCTGACATGAGGCGAAGACTGTAGTCGATGAAGAGATGGACATATTGAAGAGAACGATGATGGTGAGAGTGGGAGATGATCAGCTAAGGGTAATAGCAGGGTCAAACACTATGGCAAGTGGCTTAGGATTTCATTTTAATACATAGTATTAAGTTTTTATTAGGTTAATTGATCTAGTATGCATACATATAATTATATATTTGTGTATAGTGAGTCAAATCTACTAGAGTGCTATGTATAAATTATATACATATATATAAATAATTTGAGCCGAATAGATCTAAGCAGGCCTTTGCTCGTGCTTGGCTCGTTTACAAACCGTTCCGAGCCGATCAGCTCGTTTACAACTGAGAAGAAGTTTGAACCAACATTTTTCAAGCAAAATCCGAACGATCGTCGAGCGCTTTGAATAGCCCTACACACAAGTATTCTAATTGTCAGTTGAAAATAATAGTATTTTGAGTTTTAGGAGAGATAAGAATAAGAAAAGTGTAGTAATACAAGAAAACAACATGAAATGCATTACCAATTTTAGATCCCAAAAGAGGTTAATATAAATCTAAAATTGAATATATCAAAGCATAGCAAATCAGTTACTAGATGTATTCACAGATACATATAGAGCTACATAGTCAAGTGTACCAGCATCAAATTCCTTTGCTCGAATTGAAATAATCATAAAAATATTATCATACAAAGAAACACATGGGGGAAGTTGGTTCCAAAGATAAAACGCAAAAAAAATAAGAAAAGAGCACAATAATGCATTTTGTGTAATCCCTAGTAGTTATATACAAAACCTTAGAAGATATTAATATTCTAGAAGAGATGATAGTAATGCTCTAAAAAGGTAAAGAGTTCTAGATGTGACTAAGACAGTCCCAGAAAAGACTAACAAAATCTCAAACAAGGATAATAAAAAAGAAACACTGTTGTTTAATGAACCATGAGATCTTAATAAACCATGCATAAAATAGTAAAATATATGGAACATAAATGAATACCTGCCAAATGAAATATTTACATATGCTATGCCAAACAAATATAATGGAGAAAAAGTTACGTATATAAAACTCCATAAGCATACATAAACAAGAATGAATTTGCCAAACTAGCAAGATGCCTTATGTAACACCCGAATTTTGTTTAAAAGAAGAGAAAAGGAAAGTAAATAGAAAGAAAAGATAATGGACAAAGTGGAAGGGGGTAAAGTGTACAAGACACAAAACTTTATTATTTTAAGGATTTAAAGGTATGGCCTCCCACTTCTTCTTCCACCCCATTGTTCTCGGCTGAAAAGGAAGAGAGAAGGAGAACTCTCAGTTCTAGAGAGAGAAAGGAAGAAGAATCTGCAAAAGGTTAGTTTCTCAAATATATGTTCGGTTTTAACCGAATTCACAACTTCTTGACCGAAGTTCTTGATGTTTTAGTGCTTGTGTTCGGGAATTTGGAGCTGAATTGCTAGTGGAGGTGTTTAGTTCGAAGATATGCTTCAAGGTGACTTCTAAAACCCCTCTTTTACTGATTTTCAACTTCTTGGGGCTATTATGCATACCAAACAAATGTTTTTAAATGTAACTGTGAGTTTTGCCTGTTGTTCGAATGAGGTTCTGAGATTTAAGTTTTGATGTTGTTTTGGTGGTTAGAATTGTTGTTAGTATGTTTTAAGGGCCTTAGTATGTTAGATCTGTGTTTGGGTAGGATTAGAAAGGTTTCGGGTGATTATTGGCATTTTAGAAATTTTCAGAAAGTTCTCATGGGCCTAACTGTCCTCATGCGCCCAGGGTCATGCGCCCAAATAGTGGACATGCACCTGAACAGTGGTTCATGCGCCCAGAATAAGGGTTGATGCACCTAAGTGTTGGCCACGCGCCCAAATAGTGCCCCTGCGCCCAGAGTTGATGCGCCTAAGCAGGGCTCATGCGCCTGCATAGTGGTAATGCGCCTAAGCAGGGCTCATGCGCCTGCATAGTGCTAATGTGCCCCGACTGTTTTATACTTAGAATTTTTATGCTCATGCGCCTGAAATGTTTCATGTGCCTCATTTTGGACTTAGGATTTTCTAAGGGGTTTTAAGAGGTAGATGGTTGAGATAGGTTCTTTGGTGTTGTGATGTCTTATGCTTGATGTATGCATGGTGATGTGATGAGATTTATGATGTGTATGTGTGTTTGTGGTGTGTTATCTTTCTTCGTTAAACGGTTTTCAATACGTTATTATTATGTTATATAATAAATTATGTATTATGTTATGACTTTACATGGTATGATGTATGAATGTGCATACGTAAAGTATTAAGTAACGAAAGTGGAAGATAACGAATGATAACTATGGAAGTAACGGATGATGAGATCCGTGTCGCATACCCCGGTACTGTGTCGGTCTTCGGACATGAGTCGCGGGTTTGTTTACATGCCCCGGCACAGTATCAGTCTTCGAATATGAGTCGGGGGTATTTCATGAGACAGGATGGTATGAGATTGAGATGAGGTCTTGTTGCTCGCCCTGGTACTGTGTCAGTCTTTGGACATGAATCGAGGGTTTGTTTACAGGCCCTGACACAGTATCAGTATTCGGACATGAGTCGGGGGTGTTGCATACGAAGACGGGATCCTTGTCGCGTACCCCGGTACTGTGTCGATCTTCGGACATGAGTCGGGGGTTTGTTTACAGGCCCCGGCACAGTATCAGTCTTCGGACATGAGCCAGGGGTATTGCATGAGGTAGGATTCGTATGATAATAAGTATTGTATTGACTGATGAACGATGATGAAGATAATAATTAATTATTATCAAAGTGTATGTACGATGCGTGATCGTGAACGAAAGTAAAACGTGGTTTTAACGAAATTAAAGTATTTTATTTATAAAACTAGAACTCACTCAGCGTCGCTGAATTTTTGTATGCATGATAGTTGGCATGTATTTTGTTGATGCTGAGGAGTTGCAGGCATGGATGCATATGCTACTGGGAAAGTTTTGAGGCTGGCATCCACGTTTTGTTATAATGTCATATTTTGAAATGTAACAATGATGTAATGTGATGACATGTTTTTAATTACTAATGAAAGTTTTTAAATTCCGCTGCTAAAGTAATGTATGTTTTAAATATTTTATGCAATGATGGTCCAGCTGTAAGCGTTCCGAGAACGGGGCCTTACACCTTAAAGGCAACAATCGCCAGAAAAGCATTTCATTGTCGAATGTATAGTTCGAACACCCATAGTTGTAAAATCAGTAGGTTATGAATAGGTGTCTTTACATTAAACAGAAATGAAAAGAATGAAAGTATCTAATGTAAGGCAAGACTTGAAATACATGGTTTTCTCTACTAAATCCTAGTAGTTGATTATGAGATAATGTATACCCTATGATTGATGCAATAACCCTTAAATGTTTAATCTGTCTCGCAATCTCAAAAGAACTTCATATGAAACATATAGGTGTCGTCGTTTCATACTTATATGAGACACTTAAAAGTAACATCTACATGAAAATCACTAGAGGGTGACATGCCCGAAGCATTAAAATTAGTATATCGAGAATGAATGCTCGATCTTTATATGATCTCAAACATTTGGTCTTTATATGATACAATTGATTCAGTATATAACTAAAGGTATGAGTTTGATAAGAGCAATAAATGTCTCATGTCTACAGCTTATTAATTTCTTGACTAGTAATTTGGGTATATATGTTATGGATTTGTTATCAATCTATATCTACAAGATGTTAGCACATTTAATATGTTCAATGATCATTTGCTAAGCGCATTTATAGTTGTTCAACTGTTAAACCTACACAACGATCCTTTCCGTCTCCAAGTAGAAGAAAAAAAATAATACTTGGTGTAGGAGTATTGTAGTTAAGAACGATCATGACATTTTTATATCCCGTAAATAGTACGTGCTATGATATTACAATTCGTAATAGATTTGCTAACTAGTTATACTCAAATCCAACAACTTGCATATTTTTTCCCTTCACTAAGTTCTTCCCATTAAGTTCTATGAGTAAGGTTTTAATTAGTCAACATAACTAATTTAGCGTTATCAACTCTGATTTAATATCATCATGAAGTGTTGTTATTTGTATGAAATAATCAGTAATATCTCATGTGAAGAAAATATGAGTTGTACTCTTCCCTAGCTATGATTTTATCATACTATGTTTCCAAACATGGGTTTTAATTAGGTAGCATCATCAAACATATTAATGGATGATTCGATATCCTTATGGGGCTCAACAAATGAGATTATCCCAAATGCTTATTAGACTTGTATCAAGCTTGATCTAAATCAGCATATGTTTAACTTATGGAGGTAAAAGTTTAACAGATTCGTGGAGAGTTGAATTGAGTCATTCAACAAAAGCCTATCTATCATCTACAAAAACAACAAAGCATACAACGCTAAAATAAAAAAAAGACTATATCAAAGATCAAGACATACACTTATTAAAAAAGATTGAATTATATAGATTTAAAGATATATGTTAAATTGAGGAGAAGTGTTATACATAATGCACTCTTTTCCCCTTGACTTAGGTTTTTCCATTGAGTTTTTTTAGTAAGGTTTATAACGAGACAACAAAACTGATTTAGTATATTCAGTTTATGTTATAGGTCCTGAAATACCAAGTTAACTTCAAATGGAAGCATGTTGTTAATAGTTTTTAAGAAAACAATAATGTGTATAGGGATGTTATAAAACAATATTTATCATAGACAATTATTATATCATTACTCCCTATTTATTCACCATTATGTCATTACCGTTTCACCTAGACTAGTGTAGTATATATATGTGTTTCCCCTTGTACCAGTGATATACATGAATAAGCAGAGTGTTCTACTATGTTTCTCTCTTGTTTTATATATGTGACTAATTGTTTAAATCTAACTTAAATTAAACTTATTTTATTAAAATTTTAGACCTTTTTCTTTAAAAAAAGTATAGCAAAGCTCGTCCTTTATTTAGGATTGACTTATTGATTAAAACACATCATATTATACCTCAAAAAAAAAAAAAAAAAAAAATAGGAGAGTACGGAGTGTATACTTATTTGAATTTGTTAATTTTATTTAGAAATCTTATTGGTTTGTACGCAATGAGAGTTCCAAGAGTGCAATGCCACCTTGACGGGCTCCAAGGGCAGTGTCTCTAGGAGCGTAGTCCAAGGAGCAAGCTCTTGTCTGGATCCAAGGCAGAACTACTAGCTAGGTCAGCTTCAAAATTTTTTAATTTGATAAAAGTTGGTTAATTAACAATTCATTAGAATTTTATTTAATGGAAATCTACACTAAAATTTTCATATAAATGATGGAGCAATTTATATTTAAAATTTAAATTTAAAAAGATAATTACTTGACAACAAACCAGCAGGTGTCTGTTAGACTTATAACCTCGACATTAAACCTGTTTTATTAATATAATTAGCATTACATGTGTGTATTAGTGTTTCCGGGTCAAACGTTGTTGTGCATATTGTATCGCGGGTTAAGTGGCAGTTATACCCATAAATAAGTTAGTTAATGGCACTTAGAAGCAGGCATGTACTGCCACTAGACGAAGGGTATAAATACCCTCACAAGTATACTTTTATGTGCGGGAAATGAATGTGTGTTTATTATAATACATATTTAGGACTGATTCTAAAGACCAATCTTTCGACTCTAGATATATATATAAAAGACTAAAAAATTAATTATAAGCTACAGATTATTAGTTTGTAAAAAACATTTTCGGGACCGAAAAAGCTATTAAAACATATAGATTTTAAGTCTTCGATACATACATTTGATATGAAATAATATGTCATCTAAGATTAAATTTTAGTCCTGGAAAACATATTAAATACTGAAATAGTATGTTATAAAGTACTAAATATTAGTCTCTAAAGAATATAGTCCAGATTGAATGGTTTGTTATCAGGGACTAAATCTTGGTCTTTACAACGTTTTATTAAAGACTGCATTGTCATGAAACCCGGATCTAGTTAAACGTATCTGGGACAAAATCGACAAGGTTTAAGAACTAATTCAGTCTTCAAAAGACTAGTACCAAAGAACTGATTTTCAGTCTCCAAAAGACTAGCAAAATCAATCCCTGATATCCATTAGAGACTGATTTGGGAGTATAAGAGACTAATTATTCAGTCTTATATACCCCTCTTTTTTGTATTAGTCAATGCTGAATCTGGTAAAGAGATCCCTAAAACTTCATTGCCAGCATATAATCCAATACTAGGGTGGAATATAACCAAGGCAAAGATACATACTTTATCACGAGATCTGCAGCTGGAAGGGCATCTTACTCAAAGAATCAACTTGTCTGCATCAATAGATATGAGATAGCTTATCTAGCCAGACTAAGACTAAGGAACATCAACCATAACACTAAGGCAAAAGAAGTAGAGAAGGTGCTGATGAGGATTTACAAGTCACATCTTGAAAAGTCAAAATAGGGTTCAGAACAAAGAAGAAAACTGAAGGAATATGAAGCTGCTGAAGCGACCCCATCTACCGATCCTACACCCAACATTCAACCACAATCTTCTCTTCCCACCATTCAAACTCTTCCAACTACTGATCATGTATTTCCATCAGTCCAACAAGCATCTTAAGCAGTTGAGTCTCCAACAAAAACTAAGTTAGATCTCTCAAAAGATGAAGTGGAAATCACTATAGCTGCCGAACGAATAAGAAGAGATTGGAACAAGCCCAAACAATTTGCTAAAAAAGATCTCTTAAAATCTGTCTAAGATGAACACTTAGAAGGTGATGGTATAAAGATCATTAACCGGAGATATGACTTGAAAGCTGAAGATATTCTAAATCTCAACTCTAAAGATCTATAGAGTTTAGACGTAGAAGGTGATGGACCCAGCTAAGTCCTTTTTCATGACTGAGTTAAAAGTTCTAAATCTCAACTCTAAAGATCTATAAAAGATGTTCTGTTTGATAAAAGAATATGAAAGTATGCCTAACAAGTACAAATCAATTAAAATATATATTAAGAACAAAGTTGAAGTAGAACTAAGTGAAGACAAAGAAGAGGATGTTCTACATGTAACTCCATTGAGCATTCATGATCCTATCACTCATTGGAGTTATGATTTCTCAACCAATTCCTTCTATCTGACCTTTGCTGGTGCTGGAAAAATTAAAGTCAAAGAATATGATCTGCTCAGACTATCTCGGCATAACATAAATGATTTGGTGAGTCTACCTTTTGAAAACCCCTCAAAAGATATAAAAGGATACATGTATGAACTACTGTTGATAAGGATGCTTGAAGGATGAGAAAGAGTTTTGATAGCATCATCCTAAGGGGAATTAGTTGAATCATGAGAAGAATGAAACTACCCAAAACTCCAAATTCAGCACTTACTCGAAATTGCCGAAATATCTTGAGCGCTGAACTACTGCAAATCGGCACTCAGCATGATGAGCTACTGGTTCACTGTTACACTAGACAAGAAAAGAATGTCTGTACCGAACAATACTGGCAACTACAATGTTTAGTATACATTCTCTGCAAGCTCCATTCGTTTATAGTGATCTTTGATTAGCAAGCGAATTGCAACAATTTCTACCGCTCAACTCTTGAATAGGAGAAAACAATTTTGGCCAAGGAGTCTGGTTCACCATATTATTTTTTCCGATTGATTCTGAGTTTTATCCGAGTAAAAAGTTCATATTGAATCACCTAACTGTTTTAATCTAAGAGTGTTTCACAACTATCAGAAAATCTTGTTTACTCGTCTACGATTTCTACAATATATCCTGTCACTTTAATGCTTCTAACATGAACTTGTTGCATAGAGATATGATGAAAAAAAGGAACATCAAACATTAATATGGATCAAAAGTTGATACAATTTATATAATATATTTCAAATGCGTTCAACTCACTCTCACTACTCACACAAAAGCAAACATAAATAATATCATGCACTAGAAATAATAACAACCAGGAGATCATCATATCAAAGATGATCAAAGCATTTGAATGCTTAATCCTTTACTTTGTCGGAGTGTCTTTCACAAAACGCTTTAAGCCTCTTGATGCCATCTATGAGAGCTGAAGGCTCAACAGCAAATGTTATCCTTAGCCAATTTTTGAGCCCTACAGTTATACCTGCACAAGAAGCAAATTAGCTAAAGGATTTATAGAAAGATACTTGAATATTATTGTAACAATATAGTTTACATAATAAATTAAATTTGTTATTGTTTATAAACTATAAATAGAGAAGAAAAAAGTGTTTATGGGGTTAACATGAACTAAAACTTACATCTTTTAACATGATACTAATTTAAGCTTCAACATTTTTTCTATAACTTTGAATTCGAAAAAGTTATTTTTTGTTAAAAAAATAAATCAAGAAAACAGACGTATACGTAGCATGCATGACAAACATTAAATAAGATTGTCTCCAAAGCTACACTCATATACTTTTCACAAATCAAGTGTTATAGTACTCTTTTACTAGCTCACTTCTTCTCATAAACAAATATATTTTAATTTATTCCCAAAAAAGTTTATTTTTTCTTTTTATAATTGTTGGGCTGACAAGAATCAAACATGCAACGCCCTTGAGGACTAGCAAACCATCAACCATATAAGTGGACTTGGCTCCAATGCGGCACCCGTGGCATGCGGTGCCACATAGTTAAATTGAAGTGCGGCTAACGTGCAACGCGTTGCAGACAATCTTAATCATATACTTTTTTTAAATTCGAAGGTGGTATTTTTGATCTTCAAAATTAATCAAAGAATTGAATGCCATTTCTTTACACTTAAATATTAATCTTACCTGGTAGGATTATAATCGATTCTTCTTTGGCAAGCTTGAGACAGAAGTCCAAATCATCCTTAATGTCCTCAAACACTGATAGATCTAGTTTCACCTTTCAAACATAATCAAGCCACAAGTGAATAAATATATAACTCTATTAAAACTCTCAAGTCACAACATGGAAACATAATCTTATGTTAGGTACATATATATTATTGACTAGACATATATTAGTTATGATTAGATAAAGTATGTTAGTTAGGATTTGTTATGTAGATAAGATTTGTTGTAGTTAGACTACATAAAACAAAGTTTGACTAAATTAGGTTTGTTTTTCAATATATATTTATTGTGATTAATAATACACAATATCTTAGGTGTTTTCTATCAAATTTTAGTATCTTATAACACAATTTTTTTAAGTCATATGATAAATTTGTGCATCAGTATATGTTCTTACCATAACAAACATCGATCCTGCAGGCTTGCTTGGGCAAATTACACCAGGGACATCTGCAAGTCCCTCATAACAGATATTTGCAGCTTCTTTTATTATATTTTTTATTCTTATAAAAAAATCCTCTTTGGTTTTTCCAAGGATTTCAGGAATCGCTCCCTACACATATTGTAAAAAACTCACCAAGATGAGATCATGCAACATCAAGTACATTGATCGATGTATGCATTTAGAATAATGCATACAAACTTTGATGTTCTTAAAAGAAGTATCATGCATGTATACATACACCAAAACACCCAATCATGTGAATTTTTTATGAGACGTTAGGATATTAAGATACGTGTTATAAGTAAGGAACCTGAATAAATGTTGGAGGGTCACAGGATAAACTGAGATGTCCCATTATGCAATCAATGATCTGAAAATAATATTAAGTTAGCGTGGCAAATATACAAGTTTGTTCAAAGCGCACACATATATATGTGTAGAAATGAGAAAGTGAGATAACCCCGTGTTCCTTGAGGATGCCATTAGGATCATTGATGGCGAGCCATCCTAGCCGCCAACCAGGCACGATCCACCTTTTCGATATGGAGCCGAGTGTAACCACAGGTGTAATTGATCCAAAGGTTCCCATTGGAACAAAAGGGTTTTTCCCAAAAGCAAGATGGTCATAAACTTCATCCGAAATGACTAATATCCCAAGTTTCTTGGCTGTTTTGGCGACCTAATAATATAAAAAGCACTAGTAAACTGTAACACACCATAGATTCATAGATCTCTAACAATCCAAACATAGTACAATTACAAACATTTATTCTAGAGGTGGCAAAGAAGAACGGGTTGGGAGGGCTGCCATCGGGTCAAAATGTAGTAGTTGACCCTTAAATGCCTTTTTGTAGTGTGTGTATTTGTATTTTGAAAATGGTAATAATTTATTAGGGTTTATGATAATATTTTCCTTAAAATTGGGTAACCAGCTAATTTTTTCTTTTGCTACACAAAACTTAATCAACCGTCTTTCTTTTACCAAGTCTTAATGTAAAAAAATGGATTTATTTAAATTTATGAAAGGTTTAGAGTTTTTATTGTGTTTTCAAGTTTTTAAATGGTTTACCAATGGTTTATGAAGAATCCGTTGTATCAACCCACACACTCTTATATTTTAATTGTACTTGTTGTAGAGTGGTGACCCAAAAATCATACCACGTATAGAGTCCACTAATCACTCAAACAGAGTTGTGTCAGAAAAGCTAGAGTCTGCTCGTTAAGTAGCACACTCTCCATAAGTCACTATGAAACTATTTTCAAATAAGAAAAGTCACACAAACTTTAAATCTTCTATTAACTTAAACAATTTCAAAAAATGATAATTGATAGAATATCAAAAAAATAATAATAGTTTTTTATGAATATGATGTATTATGCAATTAGCCCTTAGAACAATCGTCAAAAGAATAGTAGTCAAAAGGTTTTATAATTTTTATAGGTTTGTATGCATAAAAAATGGTTTCCTGAGACTTTTAACATGTCTATTTTAAATAAAATCACATTTGACCCGTTTGAAATAAAAACTAACATAAATAAAGAATTTTATAAGACCATCAGTTACGCTAGACGACCCGTGCCCTCTTTTTTCTACCTCACGTCCCTTTGAAGATGGTCTAAATAAATAGTTGATATGGTCTAAATTCTCCGTAGCCTTAAAAAATTAATAAAAATGGTAGTTGGTTGGTTAGCCCTTAGAACAATCGTCAAAAGGATTTATAACTTATTACAAGTTTGTATGCATCAAGTATAGGTCTTTGTGTGAGTTTCAACACACGCTCTCTTTTAAACAATTGTAAATTTGACCCGTTTGAAATAATAACCAATTCACGGGTGTCCCGTTGTAGATGTCTACGTAAATGGTTTGATATCGCCACCTTTAACGTCACTAAGAAAAGAAAACATAACAACACACCTTCTCAAGATGTTCACTTGTGAAAATATTTCCACAAGGATTTCCAGGGTTGATTATAACCATGGCAACTGTATTTTCATCTGCAAGAGCTTCGACTGCATCAAGGTCAACTTCCCAATCTTTCTCCGGAAGAAGGTCAAAGTGACGAACCTCCAAATGGCATGAGTTAGCCACAGCTTCATAGTATGGAAACCCGGGTTTAGGGAGTAGAATGTTTGCTTCAGGATTCGAAAGCACGGTTAACATGACTTGAATCGCGTGCGCGCAACCCACTGTCAAGAACACATCATCTTCTGATAACTTGTTTGGAAGATCTTGAGATAGATACTCTGCCACAGCCCTGTAAAAGAACATAAATTCCATCAGTTTTTCAAGATTTATAAACTATTTATTCATATTAATCTGCCTCTTTGTGGTTATAAGGCATCCAAAACCAAAAGTGTTTAAAAGTGATCACATGTCAATCGTCGGAACCTTTTCACCCAAATAAAACCAAAACAAACACTTGAAATAACATGTTACATAAAAAAGGAATAATGAGTTACACAACTAAAGCTTCTTAGTTAGATAGTAATCGTAAGATTCTTTTATGTACCGACTACAATTAGTATCAGACAGTCGTCATCATATGATTCTCTTCTATACCGACTAGAATTAATAACTCCAATAATAATTTTCGGAAGAAAACTCATATGTATAAAAACATGAACTCTTAACCCATGGTCCGCCCCTAGGAGGCTAGGAGTACATGATTAAGGAGGGGGGGATACCTTCTTGCGGGGAGGATGCCAACACTAGCGCCATAACCATTAAAGTTAGCCGAACGAATGGAGTTAACAATGGCATCTTCTGCAATCTGGGTAGTACGAAAGCATGGGAAAGCCGAAGGGTCCCCATGGGCGAGAGGGAGAACAGGTCGGGTGTCGGTTTTGTTGAGTTTGGACATGAGCATGTACCGAACGCCTCTAATGGTTATGTCGGTCCCCGTATTCATCTCGGGGTTTGGCCGGAATCTCCATGTCTTCTTCAACGTTGAGCCGTTCTCCATGTCTGTCTAATAGTTTGGAAAGGTGATTGGTGCAATGAGGCATGAAGCATCACTTGTTAATATATGCTTGTGACATGAGAATATTCAAATACGTGAGTATTATATCATGGAAAATTGACCCAACAACTAACATGGTCTGTGACTTGACATAATTTTTATATACTTAGGTTATAGCATGATTTTTATTAAGTTTTATTGTAAGTGTTGAACCTGCACAATTGATTAAGTGGAATTATGATTCTTAGTTCAAATAGTTGAGACGGTGTATATTAATACTTTATTAAAAATATGAGGTTTTGATTTCAAGTCCTATTTATAACAAAATAGGGGTATTCAGATTGAGACAGAGGTTTTTTTTCCATCTATGATAAGTTTCTTTTTTAGTGTAGTTTCTTGATGTGTATTCGAGTAATGAAGCTTCCTTCTAAATTAATAAAAATAAAATTAAAATTAAAATGTGACATTAATTTAAACCTACTAAGTATAACATTACATTAATTTAAACTTAAAAATTGACATTATTTAAACTAAATATAACATTACATTATTAAACTAAAAAAATGACATCAATTTACTTTTTTTCATGCTCCCGTTAATACCCTTTTGAAAACACGGAGTGCTTGCTTCCACGTCACCAATAATTCTTGAAAACAACCATTCCGATATACAAAACCTATGCCGAAACGTAGCTTTACCGTGCTTAGGTTCGTCGACAAAATAATCTTGCATAAGAACTTGATGACCTCTTACCCGATCACGTGGCCCGTATCTTTTTTTAGATGTGTACTCGTGTCCTCTTCTTCGGCTTCTTTGATGCAATCTTTGAAAACCAATACGCTACTATTGTTTGAGAAAACATCGTCATCAACGACACGTGGATGGAACAAGAGGGTAATCATTCATTTTGCCAGTGTAAAAAATAATGCGGTGTTGAAGAGAGTTTGTGTAAAATATAAAATTGTGAAAAATTTATAAAGAGAAAATTTTTTCTTTTTAAAATGGAATTGTGTGCTACTTATTTTTTTTTTCTTTTAAATAATGATGTGTAGAATAGAGTTTGTGTAAAGATGAATTATTCAAAACCCACCCAAATATTATTAATAAAAAAATTATTAATACATAAAAATGTCTTGCATTTAAATATATGCTTTGAAGGATGGGTGTTCTAAAAAGAAACGATATAGAAAAATATATATTCTAAAGAGAAATGATATAGAAAAAAATATAAATATGACAATTATATAATAAGGTAAACTAATTTAAAGTGGTTTTACAAATAATCGTTGTAAAGAGGTGATTATATAAAGCACTTGAAGCCAGTTTCAAAAAAAATAAAATAAAATAACACTAAAGCAGTTGTAGTAACATATAAAATAACCATTGTAAATAATTAAAAGGTTGTTTTTATTTATCTATTCTAATAAAACAATCCTGCTCTAAATAACACACAATAAGACGATCCATGTAGCCATAATCAAAAGAGAAAATATATCATTTAGTAAATTAAAAATAAAACAATCTTCTTGTAAATAATACCCAATAAGACGATTCATATAGCCAAGCTTTTTAATAACCGCTGTAAATAAATCAAAAATGTTGTTCCTATCCATCTATAATAAAACACTAAAAATTTTGCCTCGTGTATCATGTGTCATATTTTAGACTAAATCCATCTTAAATACTTATTATTAAAAAAGTTGAAATAATTAATTATCCTCTCCCTCCCTCCCTATCTTTCTCCTCTCTCTTCTTTCTTTCTCTCTTATTTTAAGAATCTAGTTTTTTTCTAAAATCCCAATTTTTAATGAAACATGGTTTTTAATTAATTATTAATTTAAAATATATATTTTTATTAAAGTATATGCTTTTTCTAATTTTTTTAAGAACTACGATATTTTTTAAAAATAATAAACCTTTTCAAAAATATGAAATTAAAACAGATCCATTTAAAAATAAAATTATTATAAAAAACTGAAAACATTTTTAAAAACAGAAATATTTAAAATCTAGTTTTTAAGCATATGGATTTTTAGCAGGAAATGAAAGTTTTTAAAGTGGTTTTCTAAAAGATGAAAAAATATCTATAAAACGAAAATAACTAAAAACTCTAGTTTTAATAACAAGCTTTTCATTAAAAAATGACATTTTTTTTCAAAAATAGTTTTTTAAGAACGAAATGCCTAAAAAATATACATTTTAAGCGAAAGTTTTAAAAAATTATGAAAATCTTATATTAATTAAATAACTCACTTATACGTAAAATTATTGAATAGCTTACTTGCTCATTTTGACTTCAGGAATCTCGAGCTTGTTCTAGTTTTATTTTTAAACCTTGAACTCAGCTACTCATAAAATTTTCAAGCTCAAGCTCGGCTCGGGCTCGGTTTGTTTATTAATAAATTATTGAATTTTTATTTTTTATAATTACTTTTATATATATTATAATCATACTTTTTATATATAGCATAATGTATACCATTTAATCATTTTTACCATAATTTTATGTATAATTATATTATTTATAATATATACATCTAATATGTAATAACAAAAAAAGCTTACTTAGGCTCGTGCGCCGGTTCAAGCTCGATATCTAAAATCTGGACTTGGGGCTCGAGCTCGTTAAGCTCAATCAACTCGATTCGAGTTTTTTCGAAACGATCTCGAATAGTTTGCGAGCCGGCTCCACAAACCATAAGTTTAGAAGACCCGCTATGAAAAAACAATCAAATAAAGCCAGTATAAACCACCTAATCCCTAAACTTTATGTTATTATTTGGAGTCTTTTTTTATTTTTTTTTATTTTACAGCCGTTTTAAATAAAAACTTTACACCGTTTTTAATATTAAACCTTTTTAAGTAGTGTTAGTGGAATGCAGGCATGAAGCATCACCTGCTAATATGCTAGTGACGTGATAATATTTAAATACGTGAGAACATTGACCCACCAACGTAAGTAACATGGTCTTAAAATGATGGTGACTTGATACATAATTTTTAAATGCTTAGTTTTGATCACAATTAAGTGCATTTCAGGAAACGAAAATTTTGATCATTCAAGAGTTACTATAAATGTTTCACCTGTTTAGATGATCAAGTAAATTCACTCAGTCACGTAATAAGCTACACAAGCCTCAAACCAATTTTACACGCAGAGAAGAGAAAGAAATGCGTATAAAAAACGGTTTTATGCATCATATTTGAACAATAAGATATAAATGTGAGTGCTATTTTTTCATTTCTCTATTTAAAAATTATTTCGTATTAAACATCCCTTAAGCATAATATGGGTCGTTATGGACTTGGAGAGTGTTAAAATAAAACATTTGGTTATTAAATGATTAAAGTAAAAACATGAATTAAGAAAAACTAATTTAAACTTAAACCTGTTAATAAAAATTTGAGACGTTTTTCTTAAAGAAAAGTTTTACTATAACAAAGCTCCTCCATAAACTGAAAAATTCAAATTTGTTGGAGTTATGTAGATTAAAAAATCATTTAACTAGTACAAGTATTTTAGTAATAAACTAAATAATATTAAAGAAATCATTTAACTAGTATTGGTAACCAAGCTACACAACGGGATTAGTATTTTTTCAAACTAGAGGCTTTGTAGGAGTCGGTTGCTCAATGATATTTAAGCATATCACTATTATAAGCAAAAGACCGGCTTACGTGAGCGTAACAACATAAACAACATACATACCACCATGCATGACCGGTTATGGTTGTTCTACAACAATCTCACAGTTAGAGAAGACACACTTACTAAATCAAATAAAAAACCAGACAAAGAAACAAAAAACAAACAAGTAAAAAAACTTAAGAACACAAAGATTGGTTTTCAAGGATGATGTATATTGCTCTCAAGTAAGTTTTACAAGTGTAACAATGCTTAGTACTAAGACTGGTTACATGAGATACTTTATACTACAACCTACAACCGGTCATACTTTGAAAGCCAACTGGACACTAATCTAGACAACAAGATCAATATAAAGTTAAAAGGCATATTGTCTTTTGATATGTGACTATGACATGCCATAGCTCATATCCTTTTGTATTACAAAAAGATTAAAAGTACTAAAGCTGAAAGTTACAGACACAGACACCATAATGTATAGTTGACAACAGTATGGAGATAATCATCAACTTGTATAAGTTGGTGAGTATTCAGAGCTAGCATTCGAAAGGTCTTCAGGTTTTGTTAAAAGTGTGTTAGGGACACATATCTACAAAGTGTTTGGAAGAAATCAGTCTTAAAGCTTCGGAAGACTTTGTCTTCAAGCTTTGGAAGACTTCACTTTTGGCTTCGGAAGATTTGACACTTAGTTAATTTTCTTTGTGCATGGTCAAATCTTTCGAAGTAACTTCCTTGTACTTCAGAAGCATGCTGAGAGATCTTTGGTTAGCATCAACCTTTAAGATAAACTCTTAAAAACTCCCCTTAGGCTGATGCTACCAAAACTTGAATATTACTTTAAGTCTTGATCCTTCACTTGTTTACAGCCATCATCAGAATCAGATCCATTCCTCTATTTATCAATTGGTTTGGATTCTTCAGGCTCTCATAGTATCTCCTTATGTCCAAGAGATCATGCTAAGTAAGGTCAAGTATATTTTGCTAGAAGTAAACTTGTGGACCTCCTTGATCTCTTGTGACATACCATCTGTCTGGATTTGGAGAGTACACCTAAAACAATATAGGTCTCTCAGAAGCTAGAGGCTCTACTTGTAATGGAGTTGGTTGAGTAGCCTCTTTGGGTTCACCCTTAGGATGTTCTGACTCATCCTGAGGTGCAGAGGTGGATGCCTTAGACTTTTTCTTCTTCTTTGACTTTAAATCTCTTATAATGGCCATCCTTTTCCTCTTTCAATACTTCAACTGAGAAGGTTTGACTTGATCACCTTGTATCCTTCTTTATCCTTCTCAATTTGGTCCTTCCTCTTCATATGTTCAGAAGAAGGTTCAGGACCCTCCTGTGGGTCAGAAAATAAAGCTAGCTATGAATAAGCACTAGGTCTTGGTTGTGTTGTCTGATTGGGTTCAACCTTTACTTTAGCTTCAGGTGCTTCTTGACTTGGTGGAGAATGCAAATCTTGAAGCTCATCTTTCTTGATCTTCTGCTTGATCACCCTATTGTGCTAATCCATTATGGATAGAGACACGGAACCAAGCCTCATTCCGAAGAACCCATACAACTTCAAGAAGCTCACTATCCTTTATCTATCTTCAGATTTCTTCTTGTTTGCTTTGATGGTGGCCCTTGATTTTGTAACTTCCTCTCTCATCTTTCTCTTAACAACTTTTCTTTCTTTGATAGCTTCTTGTTCCAGCTGCTTAAGATACGCAAACTCTATGTCTTCATAAGATAGAGGGAGTAAAGCTTCTGCCTGGTAGAGTCCTATGGCATAAGTAGGTAATCATGTTTTGTCTTTCTTGTTCTCTACCTACTTGATGCCTTTCTTGAACTAGGAGAGGACAGGGGCTTTATATAGTTTTTTTTCTTTGGTCTTGAGGAGCAAAGCAATAACCTCAACCTTCTTCCTCTCTCTTGACACCTCAGTGTCTGCCAGTTTATTCAATTCTTCCAAGGGAAGAAAGATTAGTTAATATATGTTGTAGTTCCTAGTTACCAGGTATTTTAATCTGGCTGCCTTTAACTCATCTTCTTGAGTGTTTGGCCTATGGGCAACCCTGATTGCAGCCTGTATGAAACTAGGAGTTCTCTCAGTCTATCTTCCCTTATCTTCCTCTTCCTCTCACCCTTTTCCACCTCAATCTCCTCAGAAGTTAAGACTTATTTTTCTTTTGTTAATCACAGGCCTGTGTGACTCAGGGAGGAGAGAAAGATTTGACCTACTTGTCCTGCACTTGAGCTCTTGCCAGGGAGAGGCTGTGAGACAACTTCACCAATTGGTGTCTCACTAAGCATAGTTGGTGCTAGGCCTTCAATTGAGGTTTCCCTGTTGCAGCTAACCTTAAGGTCCAACTTAGTATCCAGTTGACCAACCATTTTCCCTGCTAGACTCTGTCTATATAAGCTTGTTCTTCTCTTAAATTCCTTAGACACCCTTATCTGAATCCTCTCTGCTAACCTGTCAGCTTGTCTATTTTGGTTTGGATTGATAAGTGGCAGATAAACAAAAGGGAAGCTTTTATGGAATCCCAAGGTATAGATGTTGAAAACTTCTTATTGATCCTGGAATCTAGAAAGCACCAGGGCTTTTCTATCAGTGTCATACCTCCATCCTACTATTGGATTGTCAGCAGGGTTGGATGGAGGTGACATAGCCCTTGGTATAATACCCTCCTCAAATAAACTTTGAAATATGGCATCCATATTGATGTGGGCCTGAGGAAGTTGTTAAGTCTGGACAATTGCAAGTGAGGGTGGTGAATCCTTAATGTCCATGCTCTGAGCAAAGCTCACAAGTTCTATGATTGTGGTGACTTTATCCTCCTTTTGGTAGCATCACTTACTTGCACACGTGAGCTAGAGGTTAGGTCCACCATATCTACAGGTTCTTGTGGACATGGTTGAGCATGCCTTGCAGGCCTCTCATGTAGCTTGCCCTTAAGATTGATGATCTCAAGTTGATGAGTAAGCACCTGCCTTTGTAGGGAGCCACCTGAGATTTTAGGTGACTAACCTTAGAGACCAGATATGTGCAAATTTGTGTCAATTGTTGCACCTTTTTTTTGCATACTCTCTCAACTTTATCAGAAGAATCATGGGGGGATGAGAGTGCATGACCAAAGTCATCTTTCTCACCACCCGATATATTTTCTTGGTCTCTGGATTTCCCTTACTTTATAACAGCTTCATGAGAAGTGTCAATAAGCTAGGTTAACGTGGTTGAGGTCTTAAGTATATAATCACTTTCAGAAGTGAGAGCCTCTTCCACATGAACCTTTTGAACTTGTTTAGAGAGTTCCACCTCAGTAGTAGGTGGACGATGTGGGCTAGATATGGTGGCAAGAGCACTAATCTCTCATTGAGTAGGGGAGGAGAAGAGAGACTCATGGTACTTACTGAATCCTATATCTTCATCATCATAGAATTCTAGGCTGGTGATTAGTTGGTTATGATCTAAAGGCTGGGGATGGCAACTTTCCTCTGAAGGTTGATCATTTGAGTTTTAAGACTCAGGATGAAGGCTTACAACTGGGGTTATGAGCTCATCAGGCTAAGCATGAGGAACCTCAGCACTAATCATAAAAGGAATAGGAGTGGTTTGCTTCTCAAGGGAAGTGGGAGCTCTTGGTTCCACTTTCTCCTATATGGGTGAGTATATGGGGGCCAACTCAATCTAAATAGACTGAGCATGGGTTCGTTTGTATTTTCTCTTATAGGTGATGGTGATTTGTGGCTGTATGGGTGTTGAAGATGAAGAAGGTGTAGGTTCAATATTGGCTAGGTTTGCCAAGTTGTCACCTTGAGTAATGAGCTTTAACAGTTTTGGGACAAGGGCTGTTTCTATCCTGGAAAAACCAACAGTGGTTTTCCTTATTATCTTAAAAATGTGGGGCTTTATCTGTCCTAGTTTTAGAACATTACCTATTCCCCTCAACTGTAAGCCTAGTTCATAGTTGAGAATGTGCTGGGAAATCTAATTTAGCAAATAAATTTGTATAAACAAATTAGGAATACCTGAACTTGATCCCCTATACCATTCCATGAACTATATAGGAAAGATCTTCTGGAACTTGGTCTTATCCTCCATGCTTATTGGATAAAGAGTGGATGACCACATGGAGGAGGTATTTCCACTAAGAGGAGACCTTTCCTTTCCAGAAGGTCTTGACTGAGAAGTCACCTTAATAGCTTATCAGCTGAAATGATCCATTAACTGCCTTTGGTGAAGGACCCTTCAACATCTTCATCATCCAGCCTCAAATGTTGGTTGATGGTGGCTGGAGTGATGAACACTGTCCTCCCCTGCATCGTGGCAGATAGTGCCTTGTCACCGTCCAGTATGACCTCTTGGCAGGTCCTCCAAAACTCTAACAGTTGATCTTCATACAATGGAGGATCAATGGTAAGGGTGGTGAGGTAAGATGAGCAGGAAAGAAAGTTGCAGATCCCTAAAAAACCAGGGTCTTTCTCCGTGGATAATAGAGAACCTGGTTGTGATGCTTGTATAGGTGCATGACAAAGGCTAGTTGGTTTTGGGGTTCATGGTTGGACATTTTATGAAGATTTTGTGAGAGAGATTAAAAGAACAACAAGGGTTTGTAGAGAATTTAGGGCTTGAGAATTCAGATGAAGAGGAAGAAAAGAGTGTGAGACCCGTTGGAAAGGCTATCTATATGCTTGGATGTGAGACAAAGTTATTGCAAAAGATAAACTTTGAAATCCGGATGTCGGTTCCACCTCTGAAAAAGTGCCCAAAAAGGTAGTTATATTGGAAGTTGAAAATCTTCCAAAGGTAATTTTCCTTCGAAAGTTTAAAGATAGCTTCCGATGCAAAAATTAACTTCGGAAGATATTCCTCAGTTTTAGAAAAATTGTTTCGGAAGAAAATGTAATTAGAGTAATTTTGCTTCTGACACAAATTTGGTTTCGGAAGATATTAGACTTCAGAAGTTTTTAATCAAGAAGAGATTAAAACTTCCAAGACTTAAATGCTCTCGGAAGAAAATTGTATTTCAAAACATATAAGTACTTTGAAGCAAATTTAAGCTTCGGAAGATATATTAGAATTTCTTCCAAAGTTAAATCTCTTAGTAAGTAATTATTAGTTTTGAAGACATAATTTTCTTCTGAAATCGAATTAATGTCTTCCGAAAAAAAACCTGTCCATAATTAAATTCTAATAAATATATACTTTTAAAAATTTCTCTCAAGATAAACAGGGCTTATATGAGTGATAAATTAGATAACTATAAAGACTCACATTTTGAAAAACAAATTTGAAATTAATTTAAGAAAATCTACTCAAAGTTAATCATTCTAATAGCTTATACATGATATTTAAATCTTTGTTTATCAAATGCTTTTGTGAACAAATCAGCATATTGTTTATTTGTGTTAACTTTAACCAGTTTAATCAATCCTTTTTCAAAATTATCCCTTATCAAATGATACCTGATATTGATCATCCCAAAGCCTCCTTTTTCAATAACAACTGCAGCTTGCTGCTTTGGTTGGTTGGGATTCTCAGTTCTTAGAGCTGACTTAGTGTAGTTTGTCCTGGACTATGTATGACCACCATTTGTTCTTGGTTCCTTACACTCCCTAGCAAAGTGGCCCATTTGGTTATAGTTATGACATTTTACTTTGCTTTTGTCCAGCCCAAACTTTCCAGGGGACACATTTCTTGGAAACTTTCTCCCTTTGCTCTTGTAGAACTTCTTGGCTCTGTGAGTGAGAAGAGCCATTTGCTGGACTATCTCCATGTACTCCAGATCATCTGGATGGATGCAGTCCAGGTCTTTAAGGGTGAAGAGAAAGTTGCCAAAACTTTCATTTGAAGACACAAAGGCTTGAGAAGAGCTGGGCTCTTGGAATGGGCTTCCTTGAATGTAGTTTTACCTTGATGTCTCTGAGAAGGTGATGAAAGTACCCTTTGGTTAGTTGTCAGGGTATTAGATGAGATGATGATGCCATTCTCTACTATCCCTTTCAACCACATGAAGGGCTGATGTAAGGCCCCATTCCCGAGACGCTTACAGTCGGTAAATCATCGCATAAAACATTTAAAATACATCATTTTGCAGCAGAAATATAACTTTTCATTAAATAATTAAATCATGTCAAATCATCATGTCATTTCATTTACATCTCAAAAATTTTATTAATACAATAACATTTCTCAAAAACGTGGATGCCAGACTCGAATCATCCCTAGTAGCTTATAGAACTCGATCTCGTGGTCAGGTGGCACAACTGATAGATCTTCCGGGAATACATCTGGGAAGTCACACATGACCGGTATGTCTGACAATCATGGTACTAACGTATCAACATCCTTCACATAGACCAAATAGGCACCACATTCACGCCTCATTCACTTCTCTACCGCAACCATCAAAATTACCTTTGGAATTGTACTAACTCTATCACCATAGATCGTCACCGAACTCCCATCGGGCGCGGCCAATCGAATCATCTTCCTTCGATACACGATGTTTGCTTCATAGACTACTAGCCAATCCAACCCTAGGACTACATCGAATCCGCCTAAGGGCATCACAAACAACCTAGCAGAGAACCTATAGCCATCCAACTCTATGTCACAATCCTCTACCACATCAGAAATCCTGGTATACTTACCAATGATAGTTTCTACATCGAAGGGATCATCAATCTTCCTAATTCTAATGGGCAACTTACCATAGAAGGCAGTAAAAATAAAACTCCTACTAGTACCGGTATCAAAAAGTACAGAGGCACAAGTTTGGTTTACTTGGAATGTACCTGACACAACATCAGGGTCCACCCTAGCCTCCTCCCAGGTCATAGTGAATAACCTTGCCTTCGCCCTCTGCCCCTCTTTCTCTTTCTCAATCCCCTTCTTTGCCCATGAGCTCTTAGCCCTCGACTTCTAGCAGTCTCTTCTCATATGCCGAGTCTCTCCATTGTTGTAACATTTCATCACGCGACAATCCCTTGCCATGTGGCCCTCCTTCCCACACCAAAAGTAGAGATTCGATCCCCACTTCTATTCCTCCTCATGCTCCTTCCCATACATCCTGCATGCCTTCTCCCCCCTGTTAACGCCTTCCGATCATCCACCCTCATCTTCTTACCTCCAGCCACAGAACCACCACCGATATACCACTTCCCATTCCCATTCCTATCATTGCCCTACTTCTTCTTCACATCCACCACCGCCACAACCTCTCGCTCGTCATACAGTCTCCCCGCCAGATTGACCACCGACCTGAACGTACCTGGCCGAGCGGCTATCAGATGTCTGCTGATATCTGCTGGCAGACCTTGGTTGTATGTCTTTATCTTTCGTGACACAGGCGTCACCTGATCTGGCACCAGCCTTGCCATCTCGTTGAACTTTGACATGTACTACTGGTGCGTCATAGTTCCCGCCTCCAACTGCAGGAACTCTCTCTCGATCTTAGCGAGTACTCTATGAGACAAAAATTCTCGATCACCAGCTTCTTTAGCTCACTCCACCTTATCCTTCCAATCCCCCTGCTACCCTTGGCCTGGACAATGTTGTCCCACCAGCATAAGGTCGAATCCACAAACGTGTGGGTAGCAAACTTCACCTTCTGCTCCTCTCGACACTCGCTGATATCAAGTACCACCTCCATATCCCTCACCCATCGGTGAGCAGCAACAACATTCCCATTCCCATCAAACGTCGGGTTCTTGCATCTCTGGAACGCCCCATAGTTGCATCCCTTTGCAGTTTCCTGCACTGCTTCCTCCTTCTCATCATCACTGGAGACGACCATCTCAGTCTCGGGTTGCTCCCTTTCCCCGAACCTCCTTCTTTGCCCCCTCGCCTAGCAACATTCTTCTTTTCCTCCTCCTTCCTCTCGTCTTCCCTTATGGATCTAATAACCCTGTCATCACAGATGGCAGAATCGTCTGCATGACCTGATGAATCTCCTCAACCATCGGCTCCTTCATTGAGGCCCTCAAAATAGCACTCTCATCTCCACCATCATGGTGATGAAGCTCGAGCTCTTCAGGTGCCGTTTCAACAGTCCTAGCCCTATTCCTTGTGACACTTGGCCCAGCACCACGTCCACCACGTACTCCTCCTCGGGAAGCCTTCGACGATCTACCACCAGCCATCTCTAAACACTATAAGATTCAAGCACCAACACGGTTATTCAAGGTAATAGCTCAGATTATGTCAAGTATAGTAACTCCCTAATTACAGTGGCCAGTTATGATTAGCCCCTTACTTTACTCTTCATTCCCTAAGCATTCCCTATCCTGACTACATCAGTATCCAAATCTACTAAAGGCATATAAACCACATAACACGCACACATAATTTCTTTTTCCATCAACATACATAAAACGTTTACATGAAACATTTACCTGCAGGCATGTAGCTACTAGGACTAGCATCCCTTCCTTTTTGTCCTATTCTCAGTTTAAGTTTTAGGTTTTTGAAAATAATTTACCAAATTCTCTTAAACTTTGGCTTTGATACCAACTTGTTAGGCCCCGTTCCCGAGACGCTTACAGTCGGTAAATCGTCGCATAAAACATTTAAAACCCATCATTTTGCAGCGGAAATATAACTTTTCATTAATGAATTAAATCGTGTCAAATCATCACATCATTTTATTTACATCTCAAAAATTGTATTAATACAATAACATTTCTCAAAAACATGGATGCCAGACTCGAATCATCCGTACCTTATGCATCCATGCCTGCACCTCCCCAGCATCAACAATTACCTGCCAATTATTATGCATACAAAAGTCAGCGACGCTGAGTGAGTTCTAGTTTTATAATAACATACTTTACTTTACGTTAAAACATCTCCTTTACTTTCGTACGTGATTATACATCATACATACATCTTGATAATAATTATTTATTATCTTTCATCATCGTTCATCACATTCATCATCATTCATCATTCATTACGTTCATTAACATCATTCATCTTTATATATAGATCCTGCCACATGCAATACCCCCACATCATGCCGAAGCTGGTACTGTGCCGGAGTTTATAAATAAACCCCCACATCATGCCGAAGCTAACATAGTACCGGGGTACGAGACAAGGATCCCATAACATCTTGGTTAATATCAAGGATTGGACCCCTGAAGCGCATCCTCATGGGCTAGCTACGCTGCACCTAGAGGTGGCCAAAACAACCGGTTCGGGAACCGGTTTGGCCGAAAAACAACACTCAATACTTTCATTCAATTAAAAAAAATGGCTTTTAAAACGCTCTCTACTATCAAAAAACGCCCTCTATTCAAATACACTCAATACTTTCGTTCAATTAAAAAAAAACTCTCAATACTCTCGTTCATTTTAAAATGGCTTCATCAAGTGCTCAATTATCCATTGGTTGTGATACGTCTTCAAGCAACGTGGTGGTCGCAATCCTTCCTACGAATATATGGTGCAATTATGATTTATGTCGGTCCAAACAAAGCTCGTTGCAAGTATTGTCATAAGTTTTTCAAAAAAGATGCAAATACAACTTTGAAAAACCACATTGCGAATAAATATTGTAAGGCTTTGAAAGGTGAACCGTCTCAAGGTCAAGCTTCGATGACAAGAGAAGGGAATGTTTGGGTTTATGACGTTTATGGGGTTCGTGAGCAAATGGCGCATTTTGTAATTCAAGAAAGCTTGCCATTCAAACATTTCGACAATGAACGTTTGACTCGGCTAATTCAACGAACTCCCCAACCGCGATACTCACATGTAAGTCGTGCTACACTTAGAAGAGATTGCTTAAAAATGTGGAAAAAAGCTAAAAATGAATTAATATCTTATTTTGAAAATTTACAAACCGGTGTTAACTTAACTAGTGACGTTTGGTCGACTTCGCACGGTTCACTGGACTCGTACATTTATGTCACCGCCCATTGGGTTGAACCCGGTTCGTGGCAAATGATTAAACGTACGATTGCGTTTGAATTGTTTGATTATCCTCACACCGGGCAAAACATTTTTTATCTTATTGATAAAGTTATTAAAAACTATAAATTAGAAAACAAAATATTTCTATATCTTTTGATAACGCGTCAAATAATATGCTTGCGATAGAACATCTAAAATTAAAATATAAACCAATTTGTGATGGTGTGTTTTTTCATAGTCGATGTGTTGCGCACATCATAAACTTAGCCGTTCAAGACGGTTTAAAAACTATTGAAATGGTAAAAGATAGTTTTAAAAGAATGTTACGTGATATTTTTAGCAGTAACCAAAGATATAGTAGGTATCGCAAGTTTTGTAAAGACGCAAATTTCAAATGTTTAGGTCCGAATTGGGACGTACCTACAAGATGGAATTCGACATGTAACATGTTTGAAAAGGCTATTGACCAAAAAGAAAGTTTAATAGCCTTTCATAATACTTTGGTGAGTCGTGAAAAGGCTTCGACTTACCATTTATCGGGTTGGACTATTATTGAAGAAATAACCAAAATGCTTAATGTTTTTAAAACCGCAACTACTTGTCTTTCTGGAGTTTATTATCCAACGAGTCCATTAGTACTTCACCAACTTTACTTAATGACTTTAAAATTAAATGAGTTGTCGTGTAGGGGTAGACCTTATTTGGATATGATACCAGAAATGAAAGAAAAACTTAAAAATATTTTAAAGAAATGCCTCCGGTTATTACATGTACCGCTGCCTTAAACCCTTGTTTAAATACGTCGGGGGTTGAAACTATACTTGATAAAATTACTTTTAATTTGAATTTAGAAGAAGAAAACCCATATTATGCTCAAAGTGCAAAAAATAATTTTAACACACATTTAGGCCAAATGTTTGATGTTTATTTAGCAATATATGGTGAAACATCAATCATACATGAGTCTATGAGGCATGCGGCATGCAGCACATGATGAAGGTTCAAGTGATCCAATGTTTGCTTTGTATAATACTTTAAGAGATGAATGTAATAAACGTCAACGTGATAACACTCCGAGTAGTGAAATCGGGAGGTATAGTGGAACAAACTTTTTATCCACCATGACTCCATAAGATTTTAAAAATTTTGACTTGCTGGCTTGGTGGAAAGGTAAGGAAGACCAATTTCCAATCCTATCCACCATGGCTCGAGATTTACTAACCGTCCAAGCTTCCACGGTAGCTTCGAAATCTGGTTTTTCTGTTAGTGACAGGATTATATCAATACGAAGAACCCGACTCCCTCCTGAAGCAGTTGAAATGTGTATTTGCTTGAAGGATTATTTGGATGCAGCTAAAAGAATACAAGACAAATGCTCACTTGAAGGAGAATTAGAATATGAAGCCGAAATATATGAAGACGATGTAGACGATGGATTGACACCCGTAATGACCGATGATGAAGCGGCATATGACGAGTTCCTTCGTAATAGCTCGGGTTCTGGTGGCGAAGAATAAAGTTTACGTCATTTGAATTGTTTATATATTTTGAATAGTATCTTTATTTTACATTTTATGTAATCTTTGATAAAAATAAATAATCATATTTGATTTTTCATGTGTCATAAATCATAATTATATTTTTAATTAATGTTTTATGTTTTATGTTTTAATATTTATAAATAATTTATATAAATGTGTAATCTTTGATAAAAACAAATAATGTTTTAGATCAATTGAACAAGTTTTGAAGAATTTGTTGTGTGAAAAACTTCTGAAATTTAGCTAGGTGTTTAGGCACATGAGCACTATTTGGGCGCATGACTGTTTGGCGCATGAGCACTATTTGGGCGCATGAGCACTGTTTGGGCGCACGACTGTTTGGACGCATGAGCACTGTTTGGGCGCATGAGCTTTGTTTGGACGTATGCTTTTGTTTGGACGCATGAGCACTGTTTGGGCGCATGCTTTGTTTGGCCGCATGAGCACTGTTTGGGCGTTTGAAAACTAAGTGAAATTTAAATTTAAAAATAAAATGAAAACCCGAACCGGTTTTCAAACCGGCCCGGACTTGTTCGATAGGTTTGAATATCCTAGCCCTAAAACCGGTTTGGAGTTCAAACCGGTTGAAAATAAACCGGTTGTAACCGGACCGGTTTGAAACCAAACCGGTTTGGCCTCAAAAACGGTTTGTACACCTCTAGCTGCACCTCAGTTGAGCTAGCAACAACATGCTCGTGCACCTCCATTCATTTTGCTTGCAAGACTTTCATACATTCATTACATTCCACTTTTCATCATCGTTATCTTTCACTTTTATTAAATAATACTTTACGTACATATACATATCATACCACATAAAGTCATATCATACACATATCATTTTAAAACCATTTAACGTGAAAAGATAACACATCACACATCACAGCAGGTCATGCAAAAACTTGAACATACAACATCATCATCTCTCGCGAGAACTAGCCTTTCATGCGAGAACCTTACCACATTCAAATCCTACACATCAAATCATCACTGTCATGTGAGAACTACAAGTCGCGCGAAAACTTCATGTCGCGCGAAAACATACATATCGACCGAGAACTTCCTATCACGCGAGAACTATTTGTCGCACGAGAACTATCCCCTTTCACGCGAGAACTTCGCAGATTCAAATTTTCATAGAGTACAACTTAACTGCTCGCACGAAAACTACAGGTTTTTCCCGCCCAGTCATAACTTATCGCGTCTAAGGCTGTTCTAACATGCTTAACATTATAACAACATCAACTCAGGCATAAACAAGCATTTTCAAACGTGTTAGTATGCATAATATCCCCAAAACATAAAAACTTGCGTATAAATGAGACTTTAAACTCACCTCTTGAAGTTCTAGCACAAACACAACCTTCTCGAAGCCTTTACCAAGTGAAAACTACATAACCATGGGTTATATTCATCAATAATCCATTCTTAGTACATAACATGAGTTACATACCTCAAACACTTGGATTCTTCACTTTCTCTCTCTACGCAGCCGCTTTCTCTCTCTAACAGAGGCACTTCTCGCGCGAAAATAGAGTCAGACTGGGTGTTCTCAGCTATTTATACTCAGCAGTACTTTTCGCATCCGGTTCTCGCGTGAGAATCTCCTTTCGCATGAAAACTTCTTTCTGCCTTCATTTCTTTGAAATTTTCGGGCATGACAAGTCCACCCCCCTTATTTAGGTTTCGTCCTTGAAACTTGTCAGCCCTCAAATAGTTGCAGGTAATGCCGCCTCATCTCTTCCTCGGTCTCACATGTAAACTCGGACCCCTTTATGTGTCTCCACTGTACTAGCACAAGTGGAACCATTTATTCCTCAGCCTTTTCTCCTTTCTATCAATGACGGCCACTTCTCCTTTCTATCAATGACGGCCACTAGTTGCTCCATGTAATTGAGCCGTTCATCTACCTCGATATCCTCAAGTGGCACGATCATATCTTCATCGGCTAAGCACTTCCTTAGATGAGATACATAGAATGTTGGATGAATTCCACTTAACTCATCGGGTAGCTCTAACTTGTAAGCCACCTCTCTTACTTGAGCAATGATTTGGAAGGCCCTATGTATCTCGGGTTAGCTTTCTTCGCTTTCTGAACCGGATGATCCCTTTCCAAGGTGAGACCTTAAACATAGCTCTATCACCCGCCTTGAATTCGATCGGTCTATGTCTTTTGACAGCATACGACTTCTGTCTATCCTTTGCTGCCTTCATAAAGGCCTTGATCTTCTCCAACTTTTCAGTCATAGCCTCGATCACCTCAATGCTCCCCATCTCCTTTTGTCCGATGTCACCCTAACATACGGGCGTTCTACACTTTCTACCGTATAGCATCTCATATGGGGGCATACCAATGCTGGCATGATAACTGTTGTTATATGAGAACTCAGCTAACGGTAAGTGTTCGTCCTTACTTCCACCAAAATCAATAACACATGCTTGTAGCATATCCTCCAGCTTCGCTGACCATCTGTCTGAGGATGGTAAGCCGTACTGATATGTAAACTCGTGCCCATTGCATTGTGAAATCTATTCCAAAACTTTGATGTAAACCGAGTGTCGCGGTTAGACACGATAGACACTGGCACACCATGACGAGTCACAATCTCCCAGATGAACAGATCCGCCAGCCTCTCAGATGTATTCGTCTTACGGATTGGCAGAAAATGAGCACTCTTCGTCAGACGGTCGACGATCACCCATATGCCATCATATCCCCTTGCCGTATGTGGTAACTTCGTGAGGAAGTCCATGGTGATGTGCTCACATTTCCACTCTGGTATATCCAATGGTTGGATCTTCTCGTATGGTTTCTGATGCTCTGCCTTCACTTGCAGACAAGTAAGACACTTACTCACATATTCTGCTACATCCACCTTCATTCCCGGCTACCAGTAATCTTTCATCATATCCTGATATCTTTGTAGCACCTGGATGAATTGAGTATCGAGTCTTGTGAGCCTCATCCAAGATCTTCCCTCGTAGATCTCCATAATAAGGAATCCACATTCGCCTGAATCAGGTTCTAACACTGAGAGTGTTCTTACCTAACTCAGCGACTAGACCCTTATCCACTCAGAGTTAATCTGATCCTCTTTCAGAGCTTCGTCCTAAAATTCCTTGACATGCTTCATCATATTAGAGGTCATAACCAACTGATAAGTCTTCACCCGAATCGGTTCGGGTCTCTCTTTTCGGCTAAGGGCATCCGCCACCATATTGGCCTTGCCCGGATAGTAGTGGATCTCGCAATCATAGTCCTTGATAAGCTCCAACCATCTCTTTTGCCTCATGTTCAAATCCTTCTGCTCGAAGAAGTACTTCAAGCTTTTGTGGTCAGTGAAGATGGTGCACTTCGTCCCGTACAAGCAGTGCCTCCAAATCTTCAATGCAAAGACCACAGCCGCCAACTCCAAATCATGGGTAGGGTAGTTAGCCTCATGAATTTTCAGCTGTCGGGACACATAGGCTATAACCCTCCCTAGTTACATCAACATGCAACCCAATCTCGAATAAGAAGCATCTGAATAGACCACCAAGTCTTCGCTCCCTTCGGGCAACGTTAAAACAGGAGCTTTAGTCAATCTCGTCTTTAGCTCTTCAAAAGCATTCACCTGCTCTAAGCCCCATACAAACTTCACATCCTTACGGGTAAACTTAGTCAATGGTGAAACTATCTTGGAAAAGTCTTGGATGAATCTTTGGTAATAGCCCATCAAACCCAAGAAACTACGAATCTCGGATAGTGTCTTTGGCGACTTCCATTGCATCACCGCCTCAACTTTCATCGGGTCCACCATGATCCCTTCAAGATTAACTACATGACCCAAAAATTGAACTTTGCCTAACCATAACGCACACTTGGAGAACTTGGCGTACAGCTTCTCCCTTCGAAGCGTATCCAACACTTCCCGAATGTGACTGGCATGCTCTTCTTCGCTCTTTAAATAAATCAGGATATCATCGATAAACACAATCACTGCATTATCTAACATAGGCCGACACAACCGATTCATCAAGTCCATAAAAGCAGCTGGCGCATTGGTTAAACCAAAAGACATCGAAGATCTATCCTTGATAACCAACTGACACTCTGGAGCTGATCAAACTTCCACGGTAATAGATACCGATTCTTCACCGTCAACTTGTTTAGCTCTCGATAGTCGATGCACATCCTCACACTACCGTCCTTCTTCTTTACAAATAAGACCGAAGCACCCCATGGAGAGATACTTGGTCGAATGAACCCCTTATCCAGCAACTCTTACAGCTATGTCATCAATTCCTTCATCTTAGAGGGAGCTAGACGATACAATGCCTTTGCAACAGGTTGGGCACCAGGTATCAAATCGATCTGGAACTCGATCTCGCAGTCCGGTGGCACACCTGATAGATCTTCCGGGAATACGTCTAGGAAGTCACACATGACCGACGCATCAACATCCTTCACATAGGCCAGATAGGCACCACATCCACTCCTCATACACTTCTCTGCCACAACCATCAAAATTACCTTCGAAACCGTACTAACTCTATCGTCATAGATCGTCACCGAACTCCCATCTAGCATGACCAATCGAATCATCTTCCATTGACACACGATGTTTGCCTCATAGGCTGCTAGTCAATCCATCCCTAGGACTACATCGAATCTGCCTAAGGGCATCACAAACAACCTAGCAGAGAACCTATGGCCTTCCAACTCTATGTCACAATCCTCTACAACATCAGAAATCCTGGTAGACTTACGAACGACAGTTTCTACATTGAAGGGCTCATCAATCTTCCTACTCCTAACGGGCAACTTACCATAGAAGGCAGATGAAATAAAACTCCTACTAGTATCAGAATCAAAAAGTACAGAGGCACAAGTTTGGTTTACTTGGAATGTACCTGACACAACATCAGGTTTCACCCTAGCCTCCTCCCAGGTCATAGTGAATAACCTCGCCTTCGCCCTCTGCCCCTCCTTCTCTTTCTCAATCCCCTTCTTTGCCCTGGAGCTCTTAGCCCTCGACTTCTTGCAGTCTCTTCTCATGTGCCCAGTCTCTCCATGTTGTAACATTTCATCAAGCAACAATCCCTCGCCATGTGGCCCTCCTTCCCACACTGAAAGGAGAGATTCGATCCCCACTTACATTCCCCCGCATGCTCCTTCCCACACATCCTACATGCCTTCTCTCCCCCTATTAACGCCTTCCAATCATCCACCCTTATCTTCTTACCTCCAGCCACAGAACCACCATCGATATACCACTTCCCATTCCCATTCCTATCATTGCCCCACTTCTTCTTCACATCCAACACCACCACAGCCTCTCGTTCATCATACAGTCTCCCCGCCAGATCTACCTTCGACCTAAACGTACCTGGCCGAGCGGCGATCAGATGTCTATGGATATCCGCTGGCAGACCTTGGATGTATGTCTTTATCTTTCATGACATAGGCGTCACCTGATCTGGAACCAGCTTTGCCATCTCGTTGAACTTTGTCATGTACTGTTGGTGCATCATAGTTCCCGCCTCCAACTGCAGGAACTCTCTCTCAATCTTGTCGAGTTCCTAGTGAGGACAAAACTCCTCGATCACCAGCTTCTTTAGCTCATTCCACCTCATCCTTCTAATCGCTCTGCTACCCTTGGCTTGGTTAATGTTGTCCCACCAGCATAAGGCCGAATCCACAAACGAGTGGGTAGCAAACTTCAACTTCTGATCCACTCAACACTCAGTGATATCAAGTACTGCCTCCATCTCCCTTACCCATCGATGAGCAGCAGCAGCATTCCCATTCCCTTCAAACGTCGGGTCTTGCATCTCTGGAATGCCCCATAGTTGCATCCCTTTGCAGTTTCCTGTACTGCTTCCTCCTCCTCATCGTCACTGGAGATGACCATCTCAGTCTCGGGTTGCTCCCTTTCCCCTGAACCTCCTTCTTCGCCCCCTAGTCTAGCGACATTCTTCTTTTCCTACTCCTTCCTCTCATCTTCCCTTATGGATCTAATAACCTCGGTCACCACAGATGGTAGAATAGTCTGGATGACCTGATAAACCTCCTCAACCACCGCCTCCTTCACTGAGGCCCTTAAATTAGAACTTTCATCCACACCTTCATGGTGATGAAGCTCAGGCTCTTCAGGTGCCATTTCGACAGTCCTAGCCCTATTCCTTGTGACACGTAGCCCAACACCATGTACGCCACGTACTCCTCCTCGGGTTGCCTTCAAGGATCTACCACCAGCCATCTCTAAACACTATAAGATTCAAGCACCAACACGGTCATTTAAGGTAATAGCTCAGATTATGTCTAGTATAGTAAGTCCCTAATTACAGTGGCCATTTGTGATTAGCCACTTACTTTACTCTTCATTCCCCAAGCATTCCCTATCCTAACTACATCAGTATCCAAATCTACTAAAGGTACATAAACCACATAACACACGTACATAGTTCCTTTTTCCATCAACCTACATGAAACGTTTACATAAAACATTTACCTGCACGCATGTAGCTACTAGGACTGGCATCCCTTCACTTTTGTCCTATTCTCAGTTTAAGTTTTAGGTTTTTGAAAATAATTTACCAAATTCTCTTAAAATTTGGCTCTGATACCAACTTGTAAGGCCCCATTCACGAGACGCTAACAGTCGGTAAATCATCTCATAAAACATTTAAAATGCATCATTTTGCAGCGGAAATATAACTTTTCATTAATGAGTTAAATCATGTCAAATCATCATGTCATTTCATTTACATCTCAAAAATTGTATTAATACAATAACATTTCTCAAAAAAGTGGATGCCAGACTCAAATCATCCCCAGTAGCTTATGCATCCATGCCTGCACCTCCCCAGCATCAACAATTACCTGCCAACTATTATGCATACAAAAGTTAGTGACGTGAGTGATGTTGAACTCAATAAGTGCTTTAATGGAATAATACTTAAAAGGATAATGCTTGCCATAAAAAACATAATGTGTTCTAACATTCAAACAATCATTATCTAACACATTAGCATCATTAACAATCATAACATTCACTAATCAGTGTTTAAGTTTTTTTCAGGATTGCAGATAAAAGAAATTTTAACCAAGTGTCGGCAACGGAAGAAGAACTGCCCACAGCAGATGTACAAGAGGATGCAGCGGATGAAGATCAAGTCCAAGTGCTCACAGCGGATGAAGACATTCCACAGCGGATGAGTAACATACAGCGGATGCCTGTCCACAGCGGATGTTCATCCACAGCGGATGAACACTCCACAGCGGATGTTCATCCACAGCGGATGAACATCCCACAGTGCACAACAAACAATGCAAACACTTCACAGCGGACATTATCCAATTCTTAGAGGACAAGTGATCTGACTTCCATAGCGGACATCTTAACATCCATAGCAGACAGCTAATCATCCACAACGGACAGCTTATAGACTTAGGATTTTTATGTAATTTTCGTTTACATAAGGGTAGTTTAGTAATTGTATATAGATCTGTGTATAGGCTATAAATAGCATACTAGCCTAATCCTTTGTAAGCTTTTGAACATTCACTACAATTAAGCATTTATTATCATCCAAGCACTAGCAATTATACAATCACACACAAACATACACACACTGATATCATGGCATTTATCATGGGTTTCCGCACCATGATTGATGTTTGTTGAACACAAAATATAACAATCTGTTGTTATATCTTGTTTAAGAGATTAAAAAAGATCCTTGGGAAAATCAACCTGTGTATGTTTTTATTGTTCAAATAAGTTCATATTCAGCCTTTATCTGTTGATTTCATCAGATGGTATCAGAGTCTTAGCTCAAATCATATATTGATTTTCGATCCTCTCAATCAACGTTATGATATCCGTGGTTCATTAGCTTCAAAACATACATTTTGAGCTTAAAATCATCACAACAACCTTCTTCTACACCAAACATTCATTAAATGCTTAAACATGATCTCTTAATCTGTTTTTGTGCATTGTGAAGAAGATTCTGTGATTTTAAAGCTCAAACCATCATTCAAACACTATTTTTCAAAACAGAATCATCACAAGACCTAAAAAACCTAATAGGTTCTTAGGGTTTTTGATAAAACAGTCAATCGAGTACTGTTTCATCAAGTTTTCAGCAAACACACATCGTTTTGAACATTTTGAATCGTACAAAGTGTTTAAAATCATCATATTCTAGTGAAAACTCACTTGAAATAGGTTTATGCTCTTCAATCAACAAATAGATTGTTGATTTTATGAAGAACCTTATAGCCACCATCAAACCCCTAAGATAAACCCTAGTTTTGATCATTCATAAACCTTCACAATCTCCTGTGATTGTATTGGTTCCTCATCAAAATCAAAGTAGATCCGAAATATTCTTTTGAATTTTTCAAAAAAGACACTTTTTGATCTGAAAAGTTAACTTTAAAAAATAAAATATTTGTTTTTTTAGGGTTTTGACTTTTGTTGACTGACATCATTAAGGGTTTTGACTGATTGACATCCTCAAACAGAATTTTCCCTTTTCAATGAGAATATAACAGTGACATCACCTAGGACATTAATTAATTTTAATTAATTAATTCCTTTATTTGGTAAGTCAGTTTAAAAAGTGACTCAATTAATAAACAAATCCTAGAAACTTTAGGATTAAACAATTTTTCATCAAGCTAAAATCATCAAACAAATTTAACATAAAGCGTTAAGTTAAAATTCAACAATCATGGCTGATGAAATTTCAGGAACAAACAGTGCTCTCAAACCACCAAGACTCAAGAACAAAGCTAATTTCAAACAGTGAAAATAATGTTCAGAAATTGGATAATTTTCCAAGACCCGGACCTATGGACATCCATAACCGAGGGACCATTCATACATGTGACTCTTGGACCTGATTACAACATACAAAACCAGTAAGCTTGAAAAACGTAGCTGGTGATGACCTCAAGTGGTTAAAACATACATGAAAGCATACAACATATTGGTAATGACTTTGCCATTTGAAATTTTAACACGAGTTGAAAATTTCAAAACAACATATGAACTATGGAAGGTACTTCACACCATGTATGAAGGAAGTGAGGAAATCAGGGAAATCAAGAAACAAAAAATTGAGGACCTAGTATGAAACCTTTCACCACGTTTAGGGAGAATCAATTCCACAACAACTTCACAGATTTGTACAGTTGGTAAATAAGATGATTGTCTATGGTCTCAAGTATGAATCTGTGGAGATCAACAAAAAGATGTTGCATACACTGCTAGAGAGCTGGACTCAATCAGTCTCTCTGATGAAAGCAACATTGGATCTTGAAGCATTATCCCTAGATGCTCTAGTTGCTAAAGTTGAAGCATTAGAACTAGACGAAAGATCCAGGAATAACAGCATAATCAGACAACTAGAATACTACAAGTTCAAGGAACTACAACAAACGGACAGTGCATTTTTGACATGCACCGGAGAAGATGAAGATGAAGAATTTTTAGATACAAATGAAACCTCCTTCTTCTCAGCCCCTGAATCATCCAGTACCAAACAAAAGTCTAAAAAGACTAGTGGTCATGCTTCCTATAAAGCAACACCACAAAGGAAACATAATCCTCACACATCCAGTTCTAGCAAACAACAACAGCCAAAGAATCAAAACATGCACAAATATGAGAAACCCATAGATGCTCTCGCTATCATTCTACAAAGTGAAGAGCAGAAGCACCCTATGCAGCTTTCTCAACTAGCTTTGAAGCATACTTGGGTGCAAGCCTCACACCATCTCAAATCATCCAACAGGACCTGGATGAGTTACCACCAGACATGGTTGAAGAAATGGATCTTCAGTGGTCTATGGCGATGATTGCCTATAGATCAAAAAGTTTTCTTTAGAGAAATAGAGGATTAAGCATGGACAAGAAAACCAAAACTGGTTTTGATAAAACGAAGGTGAGATGCTACAACTGACAATTGTATGATCATTTCTCAAGAGAAAGCCAACAACCACGAGTTGACTGGAACAACAATCAGCCATAAGCATCTAGTAGCTACCATTCAAACAGACAAATCCCACCTATAAATAGTATTCTAGCTATACCAACTCCACCTCAAATCACATAATATAGTCCAAATCAACCTCCAAATCATCAGCAATGATTATCAAACAAGATGGTGAGTGTAATTGGAGTATGTATGAGGCTGAGATCCAATCTTCTGATCAGGCACTCATGGCAAACATAGAAGATAAGATTTTAGAAATCCCGAAGAGGTTAGGGATAACCTCTGTACACAAGCATGCATTGATGAAGTCAACAGATACAGAGAACATACTGACAAACTTTCCAAGAAAGTAATTGAAACAAACATTTAAAATGAAAGTTTAAAATCTGAACAAAAACAATATGGAGCAAAAATTATTTTATTACAAAATGATTTGGACAAATTAATGTCTGAAAAGTTAACACAAACAGCTCAAGTAGAGCAACTCTCTGAATCTTTGACTTTATCAAAAACCATACAGGCTGAAACTCAAGTGAAACTTTAGAAATTTCAGGTAAGCAACAAGAAGTTTGAAGAACTTCTTGCTTAGCCAAGGGCATTCAGAGACCCTTCAGGTTTAGGATATAACAAGGTTAACCCACCTTATAATGAAAATTATGTTCCTTTACCTGACTCCATGACAAACACACAAGGTGAGTCTCTTGACCCACATGACCGGACTGATGATTCAAAACAATCATCATCATCATCAAAATCATCATTAATATCAAAAACACCTTTGATAAAATTTGTTAAAAGCCAAGCACATCCACACATCAAACCAATAGATTTTTATCAAGAAGAAAATATTGAATTTAATGAACAAACAACCGATGAAGATGATGTTGATCTTTTGTATAATGAGTCAGATCAACCAATTACTAAAACTCCAAAATTTTCAAGTGTGGTTGACACACCAACTAAACAAACAAAGCAGACAAAAGGTTTTGACATCTGCTCTGGTGGAAGAAAAGCTGGATCTTCCACTGCCTCTCCTATTCTAATAAACAAAGGGAAAGGCAAAGCTCCCATTCAGTAAAAACAAACAACTGTAACTTTTGACTTACCTTTAAAATCAAATTTAAAATCAAAAGTTATAAACAAACAAGGCAATGCAAATCTACCATACTATGAATGGTGTGATCAATACACTCACACCACTGAAAAATGCAAATATGCTAAATATTGCAAGTACTATAACATGAACAATCACAGTACTGAAACATGCCATTTTCATAATTATTGTTCAATTTATGGAAGAAACAATCATAGCACTGCAAACTGTTTTTTCAATAAGAAAAACAAAAAGCAAAACAAATAGCCTCAAGTTGAGAAATCAACTAAGAAACAGAAGTTGTTCCTAACAAGAACAAAGAAGGAGCACCAAGACAAACTCCTCATCAAAAGGTTGTTTTAAATAATGATAAAACTTTTTATGACAACTTTAAACAACCAAACAGGAGACATAAGTCTCAGAATAGACAACTATCAAACATTGGCACTCAAAGGAGAAGAGCTTTAAAGTACTTCTCCGACAGAGCCAAAAACATTCAAAGGAAATCCAGTGTGCCAAGATTTTCAAAACCATCAGACAATGCCACTTTAGAAGAAGTATATGTTATGGGAAAAGACGGAAAACCCAAGACCATCTTGGCTTAGGTTGCACCATCTAATTAATTTCTTTTCTCTTAAAGGAACTTCAAAGAAGGTCTGACAACATATGGTATGTTGACAGTGGATGTTCCCGTCACATGACTGACAATTGTTCCCTCATTCAGGATTTTAAAAGCAAACACGGAGGAAATGTAGCCTTTGGAGGAGATAAGACAGGTGGAAAGATAACTGGTGAAGGAATAGTATCAAATGGGTTGATTAGTTTTGAAAATGTCAACTACTGCTCCAACCTCCAGTTCAATCTTCTCAGCGTATCCCAAATCTGTAATAAAGGATATGCCACCTTATTTGACTCCAACAACCGCTACATCCTTAAGACGGGTTTTCAAATTCTAGAAGATTGTATCCTTTTGAAAACACCTCGTCATAACAACACATACATTGTTGATATGAACACTGTTTCAGCATCAACACCTGGAACATGTTTACTATTAAAAGCATCAGAAGATGTTTCCCAATTACGGCACAGATGTTTGGGACACTCAAATTATAACAGAATGAATCAACTTGTAAAAGGTGACTTAGTAATAGGTTTACCATAAAAAGAATTCTTCTGTACAGACCACTGCACTGCATGTCTGAAAGGAAAAACAACACAGAGTGTCCCATAAGTCAAAATTGGTAAACTCTAACAACACAACACTCAAATTGCTTCACATGGACCTTTTTGGCCTAACAAACATCCTTAGTATAGGAAAGATGCAATACTATCTTGTTATAGCAGATGATTATTCAAGATTCACATAGGTTTTCTTTTTACTACACAAGTCAGAAATATCAAAAATCATCAAATCATTTATCACTAAAATTGAGAATCAATTGGATCTTAAAGTTAGATCTTTAAAAAGTGATAATGGTACTAAATTTAAAAATGACTCTATTTCTTCTTTTTATACAGAGAAAGGAATCACTCATCAATTCAATGTAGCAAGGACTCCTCAGCAAAATGGAGTTGCTGAAAGGAGGAACATAACATTAATAGAAGCTGCTAGATCAATGCTAGCTGACTCTCTATTACCCATATCATTTTGGGCTGAAACAATCAATACAGCTTGCTACATTCAAAACAGAACATTGATCATCAAAGAACATTCCAAAACACCTTATGAATTAATGTTTAAAAGAAAACCTTTCATTGGATTTCTTAAAGCATTTCGATGTTTTTCAATATTAAACACTAGAGAACAATTATCTAAGTTTGCTTCAAAAGCAGATGATGGATTTTTTGTTGGCTACTCAGGAAGCTCCAAAGCTTACCAAGTATACAATCCACGACTGAATATAGTAGAAGAAACCACAGATGTTGTCTTTAATGAACACTCTTTCACTAAGAAAGTCATTGGATCAGATTGGTTGTTTGATATTAACACTTTAACATAATCATTTGACACATCTTACTTTGATGTTTCAGGTACCAAGGATGACAATGAGTATCCCATGGTTCCACCAACAACCATAGATCTTCCTTTAACTACTGATCCTCTAAGAAAAACAAACATTACTCCTTTGAGTACCACAGTTTCAACTCCTCCAGAACAAACAAACACATTAAAAGGAACATCATCAAACATGCCATATTCATCAACACCCGTGACCACCCAACCACAACATCCAACCACAGTTGAAGAAGATGATGACTATCATTCATTACCTGATGCACATCACGAAGATGGAATCTTAGGTTTCCTTCATGATTCACCATAAACATTCAATGAACCCTCACAACCAGATAAACAAACAACCACAAATACCCTTGCCCAGCCATCAACACCCAACCAAACAATCACTAATCTTGATTCAACCATCCCTGTTGATCAGATTACAACAACCAGAGTTCACAAAGATCATCCTATAGAGATATCACAATCTCTGTGCTTTTCTCCACCCTGATTCACCAAAGGCTGAGAACTATAGAGATATCATACAAGCTATCAGACAGACTAAACTTCTTCATGCTATGACAGCAAGACCAGAGATTTATGAAGATCATATAGTCCAATTTTGGACTCATGCTCATCTGGAGCAAATCAATGATCAACAAGTTGTTATGTCTAACATTCATGAGCATCAGATTATTATATCTGAAGAAGTTATAAGGGGAGTTTTGCAACTTGGTAAAGAAGATGCTAAAGGTCCAGTAGAATTTGATGAAAACTCTGTTCTACATGTTTTCAGGCAAATAGGATATACTGGTACCATTGACAAGAAACAGATCAAGAAGTCTTTCATGTGTGCTCAATTCAGATTTCTAATGCATACATTCCAAAAAACCATGACAAACAGGAAGAGTGGCTGGGATGCCACTTCTTTAAGAAGCTCTTCTGCAATAGCAAGTATTATTGCTAGAAGACCTTTTAACTTTGCAGCTCAAATCCTAAATGGAATGACCTACAACTTGACTGAAGTAAGAAACAAGTTTAAGATGTATCCAAGGTTTCTTCAGATGATCATTAATGATCTTCTACCTAATATAACAAGAGAAGGAGCTGTATTTCATCCTGTTCATTTTAATGAACATGTGTTCAATAGAATCAAGTCAAGCCTCTATCAAGGAGATGAGGTTCCGGTTCCACCTCATATGATAGACCATGACCTTCCTGTTCCTAATGTATTTTTGAGGATACCCGGTCAAGGTGACCCTCACATGCTCTTCCAAAATATGATTCACCAAGATCCAATCATACAGTATGCTCCTATCATTCAAGAAGAAGCACAAGAACATGAGCGGATTTAGTTTGAGCATCATTTGGCATTACCACCTCAAAGCCTAACTTTCATTGATCAACAAACACTGTCATCTTTATTGAGAGATATTGATGCTTCATTAGAAGAACAAGCAATTAAGGAAGAAGAGGTTGGTACTTCCTCAATACAAGAACACCAAATCACTGCAGATCCTGTTGAAAGTGATGAACAGGGCAGTGAAATTCCAACTGAAGAAGAAATAAAGTACTCAAAAGTGTTTCTATTTACTGAGTACAATAAGCTCATAGAAAAGTCAAACAACAGACCTAAGAGATTATAAGAAAAGCTAAAAAGCAAAGACAAGGAAATAGAAAAGCTTGAAGCAGATCAAACAACCCAAAAGTTGATTGTTTAGTTTTTGGAACAACAACTCAAACAATCAAATGAAGAGGTAAAGATGAAAGAACATGACCACAGTAGTGCAAGGCTAGATATTGCTTACTTAACTGAGCAATCTAATTCAAAAGATGCTGAAATTGATGAATTGAAAAGGATTATTGTAGCTTAGAATGAAGAGATCAAAAGGCTAAATAGAGAGTTGGAAGATGTGGATCAACATAGAAAGAATGAGAAGAATATTCATATGATCATGAACATGAGTTGAATGAAGAGTTCATTGATCAATCATTATCCAATATTGGAGAAACAAGCTCTAATAATCAATAAATAGAACTAGCCTTGTCGTTCCAAAAGAATCATAGTCCATGGATCAATTATTCAGTGAATCCAATCCCTTTGAAAACATCCATTACTCTCTAATTTTGAGGCAACACATTCACTCTCCTGACCCACATACAGCAGAAACAAGCATTGTGCCATTCAATCCATTAATAGACAAACAAAAGGAACTAATCAAATAGTTTGCTGAGTCAGTAAATGAGCAAACAGAATCACCCAACAAACAAGCATCATCATCTCAACCTTAAATGAAAACCTATGAAAGAAAGAGGAAAGGTTGTACTTAGCATCCTTAATGAAGGAAAAATAGACAGCTGAAGAGGTTGATGAACCTTAATCTCCTCCTCTAAAGTTGCTAAAAGTCAAAACAGAACAAGTGGAGGATGAACCACAACAAACAAGCTCGAAGGCTGCTCTTAAAGAGGGTGAAATTGATCAAACACTTGAGCAACAGCCTATTATTTTCTTAACTGATTCTGATGAAGAAGAAGAAGGAGATGACAATGAGATCATTCAAAACATACAAGAACTCTTCCCAGATGATTTGAAACATTGATGGGAATTGAGTTAGTCACCAGAGGATTTCCTTATGACTCATTTATTCAGCTTAACCCCTCTAAGGTTAAAGACTTGCTCAAAGACTTTCAAGAAGTCATGAAGAATGAAACAGAGCAAACATACAGAAGGTATAAGGAAATTAAGGATCAAGAAGAGTTGCAAAAGAATCAACCTAAGGATCCTCAGATAGAGAAGATGACCTACTCCCAGGTTAAAAGCTGGTTGAGTCACACAAGCGTACCATACAGGTCATATGCAGGAAGATCTCTATCTCAAATGAAAGAAATAGCTAGAGAGATCTACAAGAACATGCTTGCCAATTAATTAAAACCACAACTCTTCAAGCCTCATCCTGCATCTTCTATATCAACTTATCATCAAGCTCCAACTGAGCTTCACCCAATCGAGGAACCAATGTAGTTCATGCCACACTAGCTATGGCCTGAAGGTAATGAAGTAAGAGAAATAATCAATAAGAAGACAAATTTTGTTAAATTGTATGACAGAATAACTCTTTCTGCTGGTGCAAATGAAAGAAAGATAGTGGCTTGGAAGTATGATGAAACATAGGATGTTGTGCTAATCAAGAGGGTATCTGGACTTGTCTAGTACTTATCATACATATCCGAACTGGGATCCTTGAGCTATGAAGATAGATTAGACCTGATGCAACTGAGGATGGTCAATCATACAAATAATCCCAGGGGAGCAGATTTCTTTCATATATTAGATCATACATGAACAAACATCATCATCAAATAAAACAAAAGGCAGACAAAGAAGATAAGCTTCATATTGCTAAGCAAAGAAAAGAACAACAAGAAGCTAGGAAGAGGAAACAGACAAGTGAAGAACCACCCTTTGAGATTGATATAGAATTATTAGAAAGGATTGGTTATTCAATGAGGCCGTCTGATTTAAAGCTAATTATCAAGAAGATTGATGGTAACCAGTACAATTACCTAATTACAAATTGGTATTATGATGACACCTATTTTGAGATTGTACTTGAAAGAAAACTTGAGGGAAAAGAAGCACAAGACATAAGGTTGTTTGATCCTATGGAAATCAAACTCCTTCATCCATCATATGTTTCATTTCTGAAAACAAAGACATTCCCAGCAATAGAAGATATGCTATGTAAGGGAGATTGTTGCTACTTCATACACATGTCAGAATTTTGGGGACTATGTACGTGAATGTGTTGGGAACGGTTTGCCCAAGACATATATTGAATTGATGTGGATAGTGCGTTATGATCCAAGTTGGGTCATACCCAATAACAAGCTAGACAAACACCTAAAATATTATTTTATGATATGATCATGTAAATAAATATTGACACTTAAAGTATTTAGAAATTTGTTTCTAAATATTTGCACAAGTGTTGTGAATAAATTATATGGATAATTATTCTAGAGAGAGAGTATTCTATATTGTTATTCAAATGGTTGAACAACAATATAAGTCTTTTGTCCTCATTTCTTAATTACTCATCCACATTTACTAATGCGGATGTGCTTTTGAGAAAATGCAGATGAATGTTCCTCATCCGCATTTACTAATGCGGATCTGCATTGGTGGAAATGCTAAAGGAATTTCTTCATCCGTATTTACTAATGCGGATGAGCATTTGAGGAAATGCTGATGAAACTGATCGTTCGCGTTTACTAATGTGGATGTGCATTTTGGGAAATGTTAATGAAACTGTTCGTCCGTATTGACTAATACGGATGTGCATTTGTGGAAATGCCGATGGAACTACTCATTCGCATTTACAAATGCGGATGTACATTTGGGAAATGCGGATGAAATTTCTTTATTCGGATTTACAAATGCGGTAGGAGGTTAGACATGCAATATATGATTTCAATCAACCACTCTCTCTGAGAACTTACAACAAACAAAAAAGGTGCACGTCTGTTTCCTGTTGCTTTTCTCTTGATCGGTCGAAGAAAACCAAGAACAGAGATTGTTCAAGTGTAAAAAATCCTAGCAACCAGGTGTTTTTTGGAAGCTTGGGGTAGACAAGCTTGAGGCTTCCTTCTTTGGAAGCTACCATTCAAAGATTAACTTCCTCTGACCTATTTGAGAGGTAGTTTTCTAAACACCCTATGGTTGTTTGTAAGGATGTTTTTATATAAGGATCCATTACAGGTTTTTAACAGATATATAAAATGGTTTATATATATTAACTGTAACAAGTTTTTCAATCCTATTTCCTCTGCGTTTTCCTTTTATACTGATAAAATGACTCTGATACACTTGTTCAAACCCTAACAATAGCATCAAGAGCCGGTTATATGGTTACATGCTTCATCTGGACTAAAATCTCGGTTTCTTGCTGTTGATTCACCAATAGACCGAGAATTCTGGTCAATGTTTCCCCTGAATTTTTCAAGATTCTACTTTACATGCATATTGTAATCTTGAAAATTTAATCATTTTGATGATTTAGTTGTTTGAACAAGAATCATGATATTCGGTTTGTTTATACGTTAACCAAAAATCAGTGGTTAAAGGGGAAGCTCTCGGGTTTTTGCTTACATATTTGGATATGTATTTTGGTGTTTATAACCTAGCCGAGACCTTGTGTTTGGATGTGTTGTGATTTGTATTTGATTATTCAAAGGGTTGTAATAATTAAATGTATTTGTTCTTCCTCTTGGCTATGTAATTTATTTACTTTTCATTTGGTATGTAAAATAAATAGATTAATTGCAATTCATTTTTACTAGAAAATGTATATACGATATATTTTGTAAAAGAAGATGCAACAAGGATGTTTTTTGGTTTGAGCCAATTTCATGCCCAAAGGGCTTTATAGCTCTTAATGGGATTTATGCCCAATAACCGAAAACATATTTTGAAGGCCCAAAGGAGTTTGGTGCAGAAATTTAAGCCCATCTAGAAGCCTAAATCGAATGGGAGAATCACAACACAAAGTGGACTCTTGAAGCATTTGGATGCGGGATCAAGTTGGAGTTCACCGACACAAGTGTTGTGTCATTTTACCCTTAGGAAGGACCTAATTAACTCACTTGTTTCGGTCAACAAGTGATGTTAAATTAGTTGGATATGGTTATGAACTTGTTGTTGTATGTGTTGCTTGTGTGATTGATTTAATTTTATTGTTTATGTGATATTTGGATATGCACTGTTAAACAATTTGAAATCAACAACGAGCTTCAAATGGTTCTTTTGAAAACATTAACATGGGTAATTAAATGGTTTTATTAAAGGTTAATATTTTCGTAATAAAATTGGGTTTTATTAAAAGAGCCATGAAAATTGGTTTCACTAATGTACCACGCATTTGAATGCATGCAAATGTAAGGTACAAAATATTTTCATAACTAGAATTAATGGAAACAAAATCCCTTTTAAACAAGTTTAACACCATCCTTTTATACAACACTCAAATTAATTGGGAACTCTTTGTGGGATAAAGGTCACCTAACCATATTTAGGGAACTTGTGTGTTTGAGGTGGGGTTAACATATTTGTGGGATAAAGGTCACCTAACCACTTGTATGTGTAAACTCACACGTGTGTGTATGTAGGATGACTTGAGTTGGAAACCATGTGAATAGGGTCACCGAAGCATGGCGTACAATGGTCTTGATGGGATTAAACATGCCGACGAAACATAAAGATGTTTAACCGATCCCATAAAACTGAAGTTGTAAAGGGTTGCAATTGTCAAAAGTTGACTACCTTGTTAATTTAAATAATGGGATAAAGGTCACCTAACCATTATTTAAATGTAATGTTGGATTTTAGATTTTAAATATTAATTGTATATAAGACATGAAAGGGTATTAATAATAAAAATTTCATTTTTTGTAAACAAGAAAATTGAACTTTATTAATATTGTAGAAATGGCCGCAAGCAACAACGCTACCTCCCCGACCGTCCATAACCTGTCACTGAGAACTATCCTGGAAAAGGATCGTCTCAACCATAATAATTTCATGGATTGGTTTCGGAACTTGAGAATTGTTCTCAAGAATGAAAAGAAATCATATGTGTTGGACGATCCTAATCCCGATGAACCCAACATTAATGATGTTGATGCCTACGACGATTGGGTTAAGCACACTGAGAATTTGTGCAAGTTTCTTGTCTCATGTTGGGAACCATGATTCCCGAGCTTCAAAAGGATTTTGAACATCATGGGGCATACGACATGATTACCCAGTTGAAGGAAATGTTCCTTCAACAAGCAAGGGTAGAGCGCTTCGAAACGGTTCGAGTGCTTCATGCATGTCGAATGGAAGAAACCCAATCGGTGTCATCTTATGTGATGAAGATGAAAAGCCACATTGATCACCTCGAAAGGCTGAATTGTCCCGTCTCAAAAGAGTTGGCCACAGATTTGATCCTCAATGGTCTAACCAAGAAGTTTGAGATGTTTATCATGAATTATAACATGAATGGATAGGACAAGAGCATTGAGGAACTTCATGCAATGCTCAAAACAGCCGAAGCAGGGATGGGTTAAAGGGTCTTACGATTCTCATGATCAATGAGGGTGGCAATAAGAAAAGGCATCACCCCGAACCCAAGGCAAATATTGCCAAAGGCAAGGGATACTTCAAAGGAAAGGGTAAGGGAAAGACTAAAACGGGACCTCCAAAACCAAGGCTTAAGAAGCCTAAGGTTATGGAGAACGATCCATGCTTTGAGTATGGTGAGATAGGACATTGGAAGAGGAATTGTCCAATCTATCTTAAAGAGTTGAGAACTAAGAGGGATGCTGGGCAGACCTCAGGTACATCTTTCATGATCCATATTGAACTTAATGTTATTTCTTCAAACACATGGGTATTGGATACCAGATGTGGAACTCATATTTGTAATTTATTGCAGGGGTTCAAAAGAAATAAGCATCATAAGAAGGGAGATACTAGTCTCTACATGGGCAACAGAGTAAAGGTTGATGTCGAAGCCCAAGGAGACTATATCTTGAAGCTCTTGGAAGTCATTTTGAAGAATATTTTGTATGCTCCTAGTTTGACTAGGAATATAATTTCTGTTTCCCTTGTGAAACAATATGTTTATGTATTAAAGTTTGTAAATGATGGTATTTGTGTTTTTATGGATGATATACTTTATTTTAAGGCTATGCCTTCTAATTGTATTTATGAATTGGTTCATGATGACTCTTCCTTTTATAACTGTTATACCAGTCAAGCACCAAGAAACTTAAAATGGGTTTAAGTGAATTATATCTTGGCATTGTCGTCTTGGTCACATAAACAAGAATCACATTCAAACACTTCAAAAGAATGGTCTTTTGGAAGCAAATGAAGAGGGTTCATTTGATAAGTGTGAATCTTGTTTACAAGGAAAGATGACCAAGGAACCCTTTAGTAGGACTAACCAAAGGGCAAAAGATTTATTAGGAATCATACATTCGGATGTATGTGGTCCTTTTAAAGTAATGACAAGGAATGGTGAATGATACTTCAGTACCTTCATTGACGATTATAGTCGTTATGGTTATGTGTTATTGTTAAGACACAAAGATGAAGTTTTTGAAACGTTTAAAATCTTCAAGAATGAAGTAGAAAATCAACTCAACAAAACAATCAAAGTTCTTCATTCGGATAGAGGAGGTGAATACCTTAGTGATGCCTTTCAAGATCATCTTAGGAGTTATGGGATTGTCTCACAACTTGCTCCACCCGAGACACCACAACATAATAGTATGTCTGAAAAGTGAAACCGAACCCTATTGGATATGGTTCGATCTATGATGGCTAGAAGCACACTACCTCTGTCATTTTAGGGTTTCGCATTGCTCTCCACGGCCCGTATTCTGAATATGGCCCTAACCAAGAAAGTGGATAAGACACCTTTTGAAATATGGCATGGAAGAGTTCTAGGGTTATCATATTTAAAGGTATGGGGTTGTGAAGCTTATGTTAAGCAGAACACCCTAAACAAGTTAGAAAGCCGATCCACTAAGTGTATCTTTGTAGGATATCCCAAAGACTTGATGGGATATTACTTCTACAATCCAACAGAGCAAAAGGTATTTATTGCTCGAAAGGCTGAGTTCTTAGAAACTAAGTTCCTTATGGAAGGAACTACTGATAGAACAGTGGAACTTGATGAGGATCAAGAACCACAAGCCGATACACGTTTGGTTGATATTAGCAATCAACAAGAGGTTGTTGATAATGAACAAGTGGTTGATCAATACACACAAAACGTTCGCAGATCTGGTAGAACTAGCTATCCACCCGAAAGATATGGATTTTTCATGAATGGATGCTATGTAGTTGACTCGGATGAACCAACTACGTACCATGATGCAATGTCCAATCCGAGTGGCTTGAAGCCATGAACTTAGAGATGCAATCCATGTATGACAACCAAGTGTGGGAATTGGTTGTGCCACCGCTTAACTACAAACCAGTTGGATGTAAGTGGGTTTTCAAGAAGAAAACCGATATGCATGGAAACTTGGATACTTATAAAGCAAGACTTGTAGCAAAAGGTTTCACTCAGACTCAAGGGGTTGATTATGATGAGACCTTCTCGCCTGTGGCAATGCTAAAGTCAATTAGGATATTATTTGTCATAGCTGCATATTATGACTATGAGATTTGGCAAATGGATGTCAAAACTGCTTTCTTAATGGACATCTCAAAGAGAATGTCTATATGGTTCAGCCCGAAGGTTTTGTTGATCCATAATATCCTAATAAAGTATGCAAGTTAAAGAAATCAATCTATGGATTGAAACAAGCATCGAGAAGTTGGAATTAACATTTTGATGAAGAGATCAAGAAATTTGGATTCATCAAGAACGCTGATGAACTTGTGTGTATAAGAAGGTAGTGGGAGCATCATCACATTCTTAGTATTGTATGTTGATGATATACTACTGTTTGGAAATGACATTCCAACCATGGAAGGTGTTAAAACCTGGCTTGGAAGTTGTTTTTCCATCAAAGATCTTGGTGAAGCCGCCTATATTTGGGAATAAAGATCTATAGGGATAGATCAAGGCGGTTGATAGGTTTAAATCCAAAGTGCATACATTGATAAAATCTTGAAAAGGTTCAAGATGGAGAACTCTAAGAAAGGTTTGGTACCTATTCAAAGAGGGACAATATTAAGTGCATCTCAATGTCCAAGCTCAAAGGATGAGCAAGAAAGGATGAAGGAAGTTCCATGTGCATCTGCTATAGGATCCATCATGTATGCAATGATATGCACTAGACCAGACATGTCATGCGCTTTAAGCATGACTAGTAGATATCAACAGAATCCAGGAAATAGCCATTGAATGGCTGTTAAGAGTATATTGAAATACCTTAGGAGAACTAAGGATATGTTTCTAATATACGGATCTGGTGAAGAGGAAATCGTTGTAAAGGGTTACACGGATGTGAGTTTCCTAACTGATCGAGATGATTCTCGATCACAATCGGGGTATGTCTTCATTATGAATGGAGGCGCAGTGTCCTGGAAGAGTTCAAAGCAGGATGTGGTAGCATTGTCCATTACAGAATCAGAATACATCGCCGCTTCATTGGCAGCACAAGAAGCTGCATGGTTAAAGAAATTCATTGCCGATCTAGGGGTAGTCTCTACCATTCAAGATCCCCTAGGGATCTTTTGTGACAACCAGGGTGCAATTGCTCAAATCAAGGAACCCCGTGTACATCAAAAGACAAGGCACATTGACCGGAGATCCAACTACATAGGGGATGAAGTTGAAAAAGGAAAGGTATGTATTCGTAAAGTTCACACCGATCAAAATATTGCGGATCCATTCACGAAGCTCCTTGAAAGGCCAAACCATGAGAGTCATACTTGTGCCTTAGGACTTCAATATTCTAATGATTGGATTTGATCTATTTAGTATTTAAACATCGGAACAATTGTTATTTTGACTCATATATATATAATTATGATACTATGAGTTATGTTCCATTTTAGCATGTTTAGATCGATGAATATGTTTATTATTATAAATGTCCGTAGTCGGTCATATTTGTGGAACAAATATGAAGTAAGACTATTATGAACTTGGATTGGTGGATATTCATAAGGTATGAATATAGAGCAAAAGGTTGCTACCAAAGTTCATAGATATTTGTGGGATACAAATATTGGACTGACCTGCCCTCAAATGTTACTGGAATTATGTAATTGATCATAAGTAAATTTGAGTAAAGGCGAAGATCATAGTATCCTCCGACCTGAGATACATATTGGGTTTCAATATTCGCCGAATATTATACTTTGATCTAGTTATTCGCTGTTCTGAAATATGGACAGTACACAAGGTTAGTTTCAGGTGTGATACAAGGTGATTGTGAGAAACATATGTAGTCAAGATGAGATTTGTTCCTCTTATTCGTTAAGAGTAAGATGTCTAAGGCCTGATAAAGTTAAATTAACAGGGAATGATCATTCTGTGTCTCTGGATTTAACATAACATCAGTAACAAAAGGATAAATGATAGATTCACCTAAATCATTTTCAAGTAAGGGACTTGAAGAAGATGATGTTATTGAATGGCACTTCGTCATGCGTATTAGGGGTAGTAAACCATTGTTAGGTGGTATTTACTACTTGCATCAATCCTCTATGTATCTTGTGCAAGTGGGAGATTATTGGGAACGGTCTGACCAAGACACATATTGAATTGATGTGGCTAGTACGTTATGATCCAAGTCGAGTCATACCCAACAATATTTATTTTATGATATGATCATGTAAATAAATATTGACACTTAAAATATTTAGAAATTGGGTTTCTAAATATTTGCACAAGTGTTGTGAATAAATTATATGGATAATTTATTCTAGAGAGAGAGTATTCTATATTGTTATTCAAATGGTTGAACAACAATATAAGTCTTTTGTCCGCATTTCTTAATTACTCATCCGCATTTACTAATGCGGATGTGCTTTTGAGGAAATGCGAATGAATGTTCCTCATTCGTATTTACTAATGCGGATGTGAATTTGTGGAAATGCTAAAGGAATTTCTTCATCCGCATTTACTAATACGGATGAGCATTTGAGAAAATGCTGATGAAACTGATCGTCCGCATTTACTAATGCGGATGTGTATTTTGGGAAATGCTGATGAAACTGTTCGTCCGCATTGACTAATGCGGATGTGCATTTGTGGAAATGCTGATAAAACTACTCATTCGCATTTACAAATGCAGTAGGTGGTTATTCATTCGCATTTACTAATGCGGATGAATGTTTGAGAAATGCTGATGGGTTAAGGGGCTTGGCCCCGCCCACTTTTCTCTCTCTCCTCGTCTAAAATTCAGTTTCACAGGACATGCAATATATGATTGCAATCAACCACTCTCTCTGAGAACTTACAACACAAACAAAAGGTGCACGTCTGTTTCCTGTTGCTTTTCTCTCGATCTGTCGAAGAAAACCAAGAACAGAGATCGTTCAAATGTAAAAAATTCTAGCAACCAGGTGTTTGTTGGAAGTTTGGGATAGACAAGCTTGAGGCCTCCTTCTTTGAAAGCTACCATTCAAAGATTATCTTCCTCTGACCCCTTTGAGAGGTAGTTTTCTAAACTCCCTATGGTTGTTTGTAAGCATGTTTTTTTATATAACGATTCATTACGTGTTTTTATATATTAACTGTAACAAGTTTTTCAATCCTATTTCTGCTATGTTTTCATTTTATATGGATAAAATGACTCTGATAAACTTGTTCAAACCCCAACAGAATGTTACACTCAAACAGAGGTTAGAAACCAAACAGCAACCTCTAACACACATTGAAGGCATAACAGGCATGAGAATATCAGTAAACAACAATCTTGAGATCCTGAAGGGCAATTATGTTGTGACTACACTGGTCAGCAACATTGATGTGTAAAGCCTAGACGAATCCATACTGGAACAGCTGGTTCATCTCACTATTGAAAGCAAATATGATGATCAGAAAAGTGCAGTGAACTATTTTGTTGAGCATATTGTGAACTGCAGAAATGCATTGAGGATCACACCCTTATCAGATCAAGTTAAAGAAGCTGAAAAAGATCAAGCAACTAAAAAGGATGTAGAATAATCCTTGAAGGCAACTGCAGAGGTGTAGAAGAGTGTAGAAGAAGCTGGCCCTTCTCATTCTTAAAGGTTCCTAACATACAAATAGACAAAACAAGCAAACAATCATGTCTAACCTTTCAAACAAACATAACAAATCTGTCCAGCAAACATACATATCAAACAATCAATCAATCATACATGTAATCATACATACATACGTACATATAACCAAGCAATCATACAAGTAAACAGACAATCATATAATAATTCAAGTAAAATAGACAAACAAACAATCATGCAATCAAACAAACAATCAATCAAGTCAAACATGCACTCATCAATAGAAGAGATGGCAACATCATTAACAAACACCTACACACATATTGTTTCTAACAAACAAAACATTAACAAGCAAACATTAATAAGATGGCAACATCATCCTTAGGGGGAGTATTGTTGAACTCAACAAGTGCTTTAATGGAATAATGCTTAAAAGGATAATGCTTGCCATAAACAAACATAATATGTTCTAACATTCAAACAATCATTAACTAACATATTATCATTAAGAAATATAACATTCACTAATCAGTGTTTAAGTTTCTTATTCAGGATTGTAGATAAAAGAAAATTTGACCATGTTTCGGTAGCGGATGAAGAACTACCCACAGTGGATGTACAAGAGGATGCAGAGGATGAAGATCAAGTCCAAGTGCAAGCAGCAGATGAAGACATCCCACAGTGGATGAGTAACATACAGTGGATGCCTATCCACAGCGGATGAACACTCCATAAGGATGTTCATCCACAGCGGATGAACATCCCACAACACACAACAAACAATTCAAACACTTCATAGCGGACAGCATCAAATGTACAACAAAACAAGTGATCTAATCTTCCATAACGGACAGCTTATAGACTTAGGATTTTATGTAATTTTCGTTTACATAAGGGTAGTTAGTAATTGTATATAGCTCTGTGTATAGGCTATAAATAACATACTATCCTAATCCTTTGTAAGCTTTTGAACATTCACTACAATCAAGCAGTTATTATCATCCAAGCACTAGCAATCATACAATCACACACAAACATACACCCACTGATATCATTGCATCTATCATGGGTTTCCGCACCATGATTGATGTTTGTTGAATACAAAAGATAACAATCTGTTGTTATATCTTGTTTGAGAGATTAGAAAGATCATTGGAGAAATCAACCTGTGTTGTTCTTATTGTTCAAATAAGTTCATATTCAGCCTTATTTATTGATTTCATCAAGTCAGTTCTAGTTTTATAATAAAATGCTTTACTTTACGTTAAAACATCTCCTTTACTTTCGTACATGATCATACATCATACATACATCTTGATTATAATTATTTATTATCTTTCATCATCGTTCATCATCATTTGTCATCATTCATCATTCATTTCATTTATTAACATCATCCATCTTTTATATAGATCCTGCCACATGCAATACCCCCACGTCATGCCGAAGTTGGTACTATGTCAGGGTTTATAAATAAACCCCCACGTCATGCCAAAGCAGACACAGTACCGGGGTACGCGATAAGGATCCCATCACATCTTGGTCAATCTCAAGGATTGGACCCTGAAGCACATCCTCATGGGCTAGCTAAGCCGCACCTCACTTAAGCTAACGACAACATGGTTGTGCACCTCCATTCATTTTGCTTGCAAGACTTTCATTCATTTATTACGTTTCACTTTTCATCATCGTTATCTTTCACTTTTATTACATAATACTTTACGTACATATAAATATCATACCATGCAAAGTCATATCATACACATATTGTTTTAAAACTGTTTACGTACATATACAACATCATCATCTCGCACGAGAACTAGCCTTTCGTGCGAGAACCTTACCACATTCAAATCCTACACATCAAATCATCACTGTCACGTGAAAACTACAAGTCGCTTGAAAACTTCATGTCGCGCGAAAACATACATATCACGCGAGAACTTCCTATCGCACGAGAACTACCTGTCGCGTGAGAACTATCCCCTTTCGCACGAGAACTTTGTAGATTCAAATTTTCATAAAGTACAACTTAACTACTCACATGAAAACTATGGGGTTTTCCCGCCCAGTCATAACTTATAGCGTCTAAGGCTGTTCTAACATGCTTAACATCATAACAACATCAACTCAAGTATAAACAAGCATTTTCGAACATGTTAGTATGCATAATAGCCCCAAAACATAAAAACTTACGTAAAAAGGGGAATAGAATTTCACCTCTTGAAGTTCTAGGTCAAACACAACCTTCTCGAAGCGTTTACCGAGTGAAAACTACATAACCACGCGTTATATTCACCAATAATCCATTCTTAGTACATAACACGAGTTCACCAATAATCCATTCTTAGTACATAACACGAGTTACTACATGAGTTACATACCTCAAACACTTGGTTTCTTCACTTTCTCTCTCTATGCAGCCGTTTTCTCTCTCTCTAAAAGCAGCACTTCTCGCGCGAAAATAGAGTTAGACTGGGTGTTCTCAGCTATTTATACCTAACAGTACTTTGGCATGATGTTCTTACGCGAGAACCTCCTTTCGAGCAAAAACTTCTTTCTGCCTTTATTTCTTTGAAATTTTCGGGCGTTACAGCTGAACTCTTTTGGGTGCTGGATGAGCTGTTAGATGGATTTTACATGTTCATCTCCATCTGGTAACCGCTCAGGATACCATACAACTCAGTGAGAGTAAGGGTGGAGAGGTTTTCAGTTATCTTAATAACCACATAGTAGTGTGTCCATTCTCTGGGAAGAGAGAACATGAACTTCCTTACAATGTCCCTATTCTCAAGTTTTACTCTAGTATCCTCTAAAGTATCCACAATCTCAACATACCTGAAGTATTATTGAGTCATAGTTTCACCTATCTTGAAGGTGAATTTTTCAAACTGTTGTTTCATAATATCATTCTTGTTTCCTTAGATTGTACAGACCCTTCATAAATCAGCTTCAGTGCATCCCAGAGTTCTTTTGCACTCTTGCACTTCTTGAAGCCTCTGTAGTTGGTGTCAGGAATAGCAGTTTGAAGAGCGGTCATGGTTTTCGGATCAATATCAATCTTTTTCCAGTATCTTTCAAAATAGTCAGTCACTTCCTTTTGTATCATCCCACCTCCAGCAGTTGCTGAAGTAGTACTTAGGATATGAGGTCCTAAAATTACAGATCTCCACATCTTGCTGTATTGAGACCTGATGAAGCCTTCCATCCTCATGCACCAAGTATCAAAGTCATCAGGAGTGATCATTGGAGAGTTAGTCATGGTGTTGGTTTACTTATCAACTTTATTGAGAGCTACCATTTGAGCAAGTAAGTATTCGTGAATCTAAAGAGTGATTTAAGATGGTGAGATCTTACAATCAAGAGCCTAAAAAGCTCTGATACCAATTGCAGGACCGGTTATGATTGTTCTACAACAGTCTCACAGTTGGAGAAGACACACTTACTAGATCAAATAGGGAACCAGGCAAAGAAACAAAAAAACAAACAAGTAAAAAAACTTAAGAACACATAGATTGGTTTCAAGGATTATGTATATTACTATCAAATAAGTTTTACAAGTATTACAATGCTTAGTACTAAGACTGGTTACATGAGATACTTTATACTACAACCTACAACCGGCTATACTTTGAAGGCCATCTAGACACTAATCTAGACAACAAGATAAATGTAAAGTCAAAAGGCAGATTGCCTTTTGATATGTGACTATGACATGCCATAGCTCACATCCTTTTGTATTACAAAAAGGTTAAAAGTACTAAAGCGGAAAGTTACAGACACAGATACCATAATGTGCAGTTGACAAAAGTATGAAGATAATCACCAACTTGTATAAGTTAGTGAGTATTCAGAGTTGGCAGCGAAAAGGTACTCAGCTTTTGTCAAAAGTGTGTTAGGGACACATGTCTTCTAAGTCTTTGGAAGAAATCAGTCTTCAAGCTTCAGAAGACTTTGTCTTCAAGCTTTGGAAGACTTCACTTTTGGCTTCAGAAGATTTCTATCTTTGGCTTTGGAAGATTTGACACTTAGTTAATTTTCTTTGTGCATGGTCAAATCTTTCAAAGTAACTTCCTTGTATTTCAGAAGCATGTGAGAGATCTTTGGATAGCATCAGCCTTTAAGATAAACTCTTACACATCAACTATACATTTGTCAAACCCCATCAAGGCAAAAACACAGGATGTAACGATCATGGTTTCTATAGCCTTTGGCTACATAAGTGACCTCTAAATACATTTCATCAAAAGTTTCAAATTGTTTTTGCAGAAGATATGTTTCAAGTTTTACAAAAATATTACAAGATTTTACAAATATTGACTAAGTCTATTGACTACACTAGGAAAATCTCCAAAATACTTCTACATGCTATGTGATTCCATGCCATGAGTTCCAAAATTGTTTCCCAAACATGCTTCAATTTTCTAAGAAAACATGCCTAAAATGTTAATAATAATATTGATGAGTTGACATGTTTTAATGTTTTACTCAAAAGACTTTGTTATCGGATAACGAGTTTGAATCTAGTATCATCAAATAAAACAACACAAACAATGATGTTTTACCAAAACCAAACTTGATTGTTTGTAATACAGCCCCTACCAATGTTTTATTGTAAAACATTAAAATGAGATGGACATTAATGCGTCTGTTTTGAGCTCCAATTAAGGTTAGAGAGACTAACCACAGGTGAGGGTGTCCACCTAAATAGATCTATTCATAATTTTCACACTAGTGGTCATAGTACATGGGGACTTAGACGTGATAATGAATCCTACTCATGCAACAAATGAGTCATGTTTCCATTCTTATCCAAAATATGATTCTAGTATGTTTTCTCCCCAACTACTAAACTTAAAATTATTTAAAAGAGAGTTCGTGAAACTCACCTAATAAGCGAACAACATATCAACAACGATAAGTAGTAACTAGAAATAATGTAGCAAAATTTGAATGCGTGACTCGACCTACTCATGTTCTATAGCATATAAGACACTTTAAGGTCTAGATAATGTTTCTAATATGTACGTTGAACTAAAGATATTAAAATGATCTATTTGATTGTGTAATTTGTATAAAAAATAAAATCATACAAAAAAGTTAAGAAGTTTTTAAAAAACAGGTGAAAGTTTTTTAAAAAAAGAAAGGAAATTTTGAAAATAGGGGTAAAATCTTTACATCAATGGTGTAACGTAATGTAAAAGTCAGTTACACAACATAATTATGGTGTAAGTGTTTGCTACAGTAGACTTAACGGGTTATCGCAATAAACAAGTGTTGACAAATGAACTTTATCGTATCTTTTTAAGGATGTGCACGTCGTTGGCTTCAATATGCTAGATACAAGCCCAATGCATGGCAATGTGTGGGGGATTGCTAGGCATTATACGCATCACATGCCACTTGCTAGGCAACGTGGTGGGGGGAGGGGATTGCTAGGCAACATGGCCATCAGGGGTCGTTTGCAAGGCAACGTGTGGGGGACTGCTAGGCATGGTGGGGGTGATTGTTAGCCAACATGATCAAAAAAGGCACTTGTTTACTAGGCAACACGGGTAGGGGCATGCTGAGCCTCTAGTACCTTGGTCGCTCACCATATATATATATATATATATATATATATATATATATATATATACACATATATATATATATACATATATACATATATATATACATATATATACATATATATATATATATATACATATACATATATATATATATATATACGATATATACATATACATATATATATATACATATACATATATATCTATATATATATATGTATACATATATATATATACCTATATATATATATCTATATATATATATATGTATACATATATATATATATATATATATGATAGAGATCATGTGCTAACCCTCTACAAGTATTAGAACCCTTTAACCACACCACAACCCTTAATATAAAAAATTCTTGATTCCAACTGAATGGCTAAGATGATATCATGGGCATTTTAGTCATTTGTTCTATGACTTTCTTTAATGGAAATCATGAATAATTTATTAGGCCATCATCAATTACTTTCTTTCTCTCTTCTTTCAACAAACACATAATTTTTTTATAATGATCTTTGATTACTCTCCCTCTCTCCTTCAATTCTCATCTAGAAAATAGTAACAAGATGATGAACACTCGAACTATTATTGCTATATGTGATTTATAATCAAGAAAGCTGCTCCATTTTGAATATGTTGATGGAAACACATTGTTACCAACCAATTTGACAACACCAACGACCACCATTCTCCACTATAACCACTATGAAAATAACACACAAAAGAAGCTACCAAAGTAACAGTGATCAAAAGGAAGAAGGCGAAGGAGCAAAGTGCGATGGAAGAGGAGAAGAAACAACTTATTTTAGTATCTAGGTCATTTCAATTTTAAGATTTCTTGTTCTTTCTCATGGGAATATGAAGATAACAAAAGTGTGCATTCATTTATGTTTTTCAATTGATGAGTCTTGTAAGGATTTATGATTCCTATTTCTAATTTTTGTTTCTCAACATTAAAATGATAGATTAGTTACGTATAAACAATTCAAAAAGGTTATTAATGATTTCAGTGATTTAAGCATTCGCTTTCATGAAATAGATATTCATTTATAATTGCTACTATTATGAAAAATAATTCAATGTAAGCAAATAAAAATATGATGTAATCCATTGTAAAGCTATAAACTAGAGAGTGAAGGCTATAGTTTACACCACGTAACGATTATTAAAAAATATAATTGTTAATTCAACTTAAATTATTTATAATTTTTTAGATAACTAGAGAGTGAAGGCTATGAGAAGAAAGACTACAGTTATGATGATGCATCGGGTTTCATTAGGTTTTATTTTTGTTGGTTTTTATATGTGTTTATTTGAGGTAGTTCACTATAAGTAACTATAATATGATGTAATTTACCGTAAGCATTATGATTTGCATTCAAATAAACATGATTTAATTCACTGTAACTAAGTGTTTTCATTACATAAACTTTTAATTAATTGGTTCTTGTTGTCAATACATCATGTTTCATCATTGTTATCCTTAAATTTAGATATTTTTTTGCTTATGCAATATGTTACATCACTGTAAGTAAGTGCAATATGATATGATTTTGATGTATTTATGTAAATTAAAGGTTGTAATTTAATGTTTCAAAGTAGATATTTATTGGTTTTTACATAGTTTTGTTGGTTTTTATATATGTTTTTATGTAAACCATTATAAAGAGTTAAAATATGATGTAATTCATTGTATGTATTTCATTCATGTGGTGTAGTTATGTGGTTTAATGTCATTTGGTTGTTATGTTATTGAAATCATCTTGGTGTAGTTACATGGTTTAATGATGTATGTTTTACATTTGGTTTACATTAGTTTTCATTGGTTTACATATTATTTTTCATTACAGCTTTGCTATAGTTTACAGCAGTATAACACTATAACTTATTGTAATATCTAATGTCCAGAAAATTATTTAAAATTTTTTCGAGACTATAATAGAATTAATTATACTGTAATTTACTGTAAGTAATTATAAATATGATGTAATTCACTATAAATAATAGAATTTACATTCAAATAAACATAATATAATTGTTGTAACAAAGTGTTTCTGTTACGTTAACTTTATTTGTGACAATCTATTGTGTTTCTAATGTCTATAAATTTAAGTATGTTTTTATATTTAATTTTGAGTATTTTGTTGTTAGTACACTGTATTTTTAACCCTATTTTTTACTACACTACGTTATTTTTGCACGATGGATATAAAATCATTTTATTAGGTTTTGTTTTTGTTGGTTTGAATATATGTATTTCAATGTAATGCATTGTAAATAATTACAATATGATGTAATTCATCGTAAGTATTTATGTTCGGAAAAAAATTTAAATTTTTTGGGACTATATTGGAATTAAAGAGAAAAATGAGACAAGTTTAATGGTGTAGTTATTATAAAAAAGAACAATTTGTAAAAAAGTTATAATGGTTTTACAAATAAAGGGGGTAATTTATTTAAATCAAAATAAGAGAAATAGGGGGAATAGGGTAAGGACACATGTCAAAATTCTGGTGAATCTGAATTTAATAAGGTGGGTTAAATTACTTTTATACCCTTTTCTATTAAAATAAATAAAATAACAAATTGAAAAGATCTTGTCCATTGAAAATTTGATCAATGGTATAGAGATGATTTAAAGAGTTCTCATAATAAGTTAGGGTTCTCATATTGAACTTTACCATATATATATATATATATATATATATATATATATATATATATATATATATATATATATATATATATATATATATATATATAGTATATATATGTGTATGTATGTATGTATAGGGGATAGTTCTTGAGGAAACCAATACTTATATGAAAACAAACAAATACCATGGAAACCAATTACATAATTCATAAATTTTATGTTAATTTAATTGTTAAAAGGTTATTTAAGTATTTGTCACATATATGTTGAACATGTATACGAAAATGAAGAGTCTTACGTATACGTAACTTATATGTGTGACACCTGGAATTTTCGGGTCACTTTCTGATCAATACAAACATTGTTTTTCGATCATACATTCATGCATTTAATGTTGTTCACTTAAATGCATCATTTATTGCAAAAACATTTATGAACATTATACATATCGGTAATTTGGAGAATTGTCGGATCGCACATGCGTCTGATACTTTTCAAACAATCATAAATGGTGTAAAATTATGTGTTATATGATTATGTGACTAAATGTGTAGCTTGGTTGTGAAAATTGGCAATTTTCTGACACTTATGTATTTTAGCGCATTTTTGGCTTTTAAACCCTAATTATTATAAAAATGACTTTAAACTAGCAAACTAAATATTATTTCATGTTAATAATGTTCATTTTATATTAAGTGAGCATTTGGTGCTTTTGTTGTAGAAAAAAGTGCAATCGCGTAGCAATAAAAGGATTTTATGAAACGGCGGGGGCCTTTCTTGTAAAAAATAAAGTATAAAACCCAACCACCAACCCTAATCCCCTCATTCCAGCCTTCCCATTCCCTTTCCCCTCCCCTCTTTCTAAAATCTACTCACAAGAACACACACACGCGTTTTGCTTTGATTCTTGCATCTAGAGCTGGAATTCGGGCGTTTCTTGCATCAAAACACTTTTAGCACGTGATTCCTAGCATCAACAAGTAAGTTTTATGTTTAGTTTCATGTCCTTTGATTATCATGATGAACATGAACCCTAGAAATCCAAACTCGAGTCAAAACTTGAAATTGATTGAAATTGGTGATTGATTATGTGTTAGTATTCAATATAGTGATATTTGTATGGATTGGTTTTGTGGGATTGTGTCGTTTTGATCAAAAACCAAGACTTACTTATAATGGAAACTTTAATTTGGGGCTTTTGAAGAAATTACATGATTTTGATGAAACTAAATTGAATTGATGGTTCTAGGATGTTAGTTGATGCTAGTGGATGAAAGTTCATGTCTTGAACTTTTAATTTTGGCTTGTTTTTTAGTACTTTCTATTATAGGAAACTTTTTGAGTAAGTTGGTTTATAAATGATGATTTATGCATGTTTGATGATATGTGATGATTGTTATATGATGTTTAGAGCATAAGAAAGGATTGAGAATATCCAAATGGTGAAAAACACATCGTATGAACATGCTTGCTATTTATGAAAACTTTTGTGACTTGATGTGATGAATGATGAGTATGATATATGTAGAACATGTTATGGTGATGTGATTGATGTTGAAATGATCATAGGAACATGTTAGGAGATTTGGATGAAATTTGTGCAACTTGTGTTCTTATGTTTCACATTATGAAACTTTGGGCATGATGAAGAATCTAGGTTATTTTAACATGTTATAGATGATTGTTGGATGTGTTACATGTATAATTGAGATGGTTGTTGTGGTATTATTCATAATCTTTACGCGGGTTGCACATGTGTAACGATGTCATACATTCCAAAAATAGAAACTTTCCAAAAATATATTTCCGGCATAAAACTTTATATGAATCATTATTTGAGCTATTTGAGCATGACTAAAGATGTTTTTAATTATTTTAGTCACCAACAGGTCGTCGGGTCAGTCCAGTCAGCTTTGGTAAACAAAAGTCAACTTTTGTTAAAAGTTAAACTTGTGAAACATTTCTCGAACACGTTAACAATTACGTTGTTTAGATACAACGGGGTTAATCTTGACCATTATGTACATACACTCATGCACCTACATTTGTTAGGTAATGATTAGCTTCCAGCTTTTACACTTCATGTATTCATACGCATTTAAGGTGAGTGTTTAAGGCCCCACTTTTACTTACTTTCCTTTTTTGGGTGAGAAGAATGCAAACTATTTTTATCCGGTTTTGGTATTATTGGTATATCTCTTGTTACTGTAGTGCTAACATTATCACGTAAGTCCTTACACACTTGAACCTTTAATAACGAGAAAGCGAGGTAATTTTGAGTAGTACTACTGGGTTTGACAAACCCCACCCGCGTTAGTCGCGCTAACTCGACTGGAGGTTGAACGAGTGTTTAATTGACCTAGAAATTTGCCATTGTTTTATGATAAGACATGGCGGAAGGCAAAACAACTCACAAACAGTTAACTTTGATTCGAAACGCTAAGTTACTCGATATATAGGCTAGCTACCTATGGTATACCTTTGTTTACTTTTACCAAGAAATCGCTCAAACATATTTACTGATTTAAGCCTATGAACTCATCAACCTTGTGTAGACACATTTTAGCATGTCTTCTCAGATGGCAAGCATGCTTAAGGCTAGGGTTGCACATTTGAGGTTCATGCATCATCTGTACTATTTGGAAACAAGTTCATTTACATTACTACTTTCATTGGGCGCCTTGTTTTGCGCATTTATTACTCATGGTTTTATAAATGTTTCCGCTTCCGAACTGATTACATTGATAACTATATAAGGTCAAATTATTATTTTAAATCACATATAGTGTCATTTGATATGACCGAGTCTAAGATCCTGGTTTGTCACACGCCTTCCGGTAAAACCCCGCCGGTGGATTTTGAGGCTGTGACAATATGTGATGCATATGTAAAACCATGCTATGGTTTTTTATTTGATCCATACCCTTATTTATATATACACACACAAATATAAAGGGTAGTGATAAAAAATTTATAAGTTATGTGACTGGTTTAATTGGTTTTCTCTAGTTTTTATATAATATTATAGTTTTCTTAGGACGGAAAGAGTTCATGTGAGAACTCTAAGTATTTTTTAAAAATCTTTAACCCTCCTTAACCAATTAAGGCTTGCAATATCAGCTAAAGGAGAAAGTATCTTTTAGGGGCATTAATATTTTTTTATATGTGTTTTGCATTTAATGCATTTCACTAGTCCAAAGTGAAAGCATCTTTTGTCATATTCATTTTTCTTCTCCCTATATAGTATTATAAATAGACAAGTTTCACACATTCCAAAGTTTCAACTTTCTTATTCAATAATATGAGTTTTTTACCTTGCATTTTAAAAAATCTTTAATGCATCGTTTACTAGAAAAAATATGTTATTTATTCATATGTTTTGTGACGTAATTTAATGTGAGTGACGTAAGTAATCTAATGTAATGTAATCGACGAAAGCAGTGCCATGTTGATATGTTTGAGTTCACGTAAGTAAATGTTATATAAGTTAGTGGAAATGAATGTAATTAAGGTACTATTACTCATGGTTTTATAAACGTTTACGCTTCCGTACTTATTACATTGATAACTATATAAGATCAAATTATTATTTTAAATCACATATAGTGGCGTTTGATATGACTGTGTCTAAGATCCTGGTTTGTAGCACGCCTTGCGGTAAAGCCCCGCCAGTGGATTTTAAGGGTGTGATAGATTAGTATTAGAGCCACAGGTTATAGAGAACTAGAATTGCATTTGCATCTACACTATATCCTTACACACACACTACCATTGCACAAACTCTTATCTGTTTACTGTTTTTCAAGCATACATATCATTTCCCGCATGCATAACGACATTGGATGTCCACATAATCATCTACCCTACCATGTCACTAGCATCACCCCCAATCAATAAGGAGACTGAGGACCTCGCTCATACCTTTTTCATCTACACTAATAGCCTTACCATCGAAGCCGAATAAGCATCGGCTAGAGCCTGCTGACAACTTCAAACAACATGGAGTGTTGTTTAATGTTCAAGCTAGGGGAGATACACAACAATGGAAGTGTTCAATATGATTGACAACTGAATTCAGGAAGAGAACGTACCCTTTCCCTTTATAGCTAACATAACTGATTATACTCCTGCATCATCATTTATATCTCATCTGACAAAGCAGTCATTTGTCGCCATTATGGCAAGGTTAGATCAAAAGATTTACAATGTATAAAAAGCACCCGGTGAGATCTCTGAGATACCCGAGCATCAGACCACTGCTAGTGAATACGTGGAAACAATCAAGGAAGGCCTGGTGGAGACTGGCCAGAAACATAATACTTTTGTTGATTTATTTGAGGAAAACACGAACAAGCATAATTCACTAGATGACATAGTTAAGGGAGCATTGGATAGGAAAAAAAACCCTCGAGGCTACACTGTAGGATATGCAGCAGAGACTAGTATTATCAGAATTGAGAGTACCTGCTAGCTAGAAGGCCTTTTTATTAGCAAGGGAAAAGTGCTCGCAAGAGAAGGCTAGAAGCCTAAGCTGTAGTTGCTACTGCATCTGAGGAAGATCAGTAGGAGGAGTGCTATACTTGGAATGAAGACTAGAAGTTAGAAAAGGAATCCTGGAACATTAAGATGATAGGGTCAGATACTGAGGAATATACAACCCGTCTTCATGAGTTGGTTGCTTTATGTAATGGTAACTCCAACCTCTGAGCATACTGAGAAGTCAATCAAAGGGATAGCACCCCAGATTTAAGCAAGGGTCATCATCATTGATTCTATAACCATTCAACATGTTATAAGGTTATCTCACAAGCTCACTAACTTGGTTATGGCGTAGAGCACTCTGACTAAGCGTGACATTATTGATGGTTCATCTAATAGTAAGCAATAATAGAATGGCATGTAAAGTAATTCATTCACCATCATGGCCAGTGTGATCATTATTGTTGCTAAAGATGTGGCAGGACTGATCATGTAGCCAAAGATTTTAAGTGAGAGTCAATGATTAAGCAGCAAGAAACCCTAGTAGCAATGACAAGCTGAAGCATTATTGGGTTGCTTTGAATGGAACAAAGTTAGGGTTTAGGGTTTAGGGTTTTGGCAATAAGGATAGTAACAATAGAAAGGAACGATGGATAGAGTGCCAAGGGTCGAACCTTTGTGATTAGGCCTGGTAGGGCAAGAAATGGCTAGAATGTGGTTACCGTTTAGCAAGCTTATAGATGTAGCTTCAACTGGAATGGAACCTAGTTACACCATTCAATTAGCTGATGGTAAACTAAATAAAGCAACTTACATTCTGAAGGGATGTACATTGGGATTGTCCGGACATAAGACATGCATAGATCTTATGCCTATTACGCTTGATAGTTTGATATGGTTGTCGGAATAGATTGGTTGTCAAATAACCAAGCTGAATTTATCTGCCGTGACATACTGCCATTTTAGCCACGATCACCAAGAAAGCAACTGAGGAAAAGATGATTGAAGAGATCCTTATCGTTCTTTACCTTCCCAAAGTTTTCCTAAAAGATTTACCTAGTTTTTCCCAACACAGACAGATCGAGTTTCAGATCAATTTGACATATGAAGTCGTACCTACTTCTAGAGCACCTTACATATAAGCTTCAAATGAACTACCAAAATTATCTATGCAACTGCAGGAGTTGTTGGATAAAGGATTTATCCGAACGAGCTCAGTGCCATGGAGAGCTCCAGTCCTGTTTATCAAGAGAAATGATAGAACTTTCTGTATGGGTATTAGTTACATGAGTTTAATAATGTGAAAATTAAGAACCGTTATTCTCTTTCACGCATCGACGATTTGCTTCATTAGCTTCAAGATTCGAGTTCATATCCTAAGATAGACCTGAGGTGTCATTCAGAACTTGGTATTGTCACTATCAGTTTTTGGTTATGCCAAGTGGGTTTACCAGCACACCAATGGTTTTCATGGAGCTCATGAACTGAGTGCATAAACCCATCTGAACAAATTTCTCAACGTTTTTTGCTGATGACATTCTAGCATATATAAAGAATAAGGGGGAGCATGAGGAGCATGAGTTTAGAACTACCAAAAGAAGATAACTGTATTCTAACTTTTTGAGGTGTGACTTCTAGATGAAGTTCAACTTTTGGGTCATGTGGTTAGCGAGAAGGGAATGCCTATTGCCCGGGCAAGAATAGAAGCCACCAAGAAATAGGCTACGCCTAAGACTCCGACTACGGTACAATAGTTTCTTGGGTTGGCTGGTTATTACCGACGAGTCATTGAAGGGTTTTTGAAGATTGCACAACCTCTAATGACATTAACTCCTAAAAGGCACCGCATACGATTGGCGTGACAAGTGAGAGTCCGCATTTCAGGATATGAAACATAAACTCTATACTGTCCTGATAGTATCCCTACTGGAGGGAAACAGTTCATTTTGTGGTATATTACTGTACTTCCATCCAAGTCTTGGTCATGTGTTGACACAATACAAAAAGGTTATCAAATACGCTTCCTATCAGTTGAAAGTTCACAAGAAGAACTACATGACACACAAGTCAAAGTTAGGAGTCATTGACTTGCATGCAAGATATAGAGGTATTACTTGTACGATACCAAATGCATCATTACATCTATCACAAGAGCCTTTAGTATATCTTTGAACAGAAGGAATTGAACATAAGTTAGTGTCGTTAGGTCGAGTTGGTGAATGACTATGACAATGTGATGAAGTACCATCCGGGTAAGGCTAATGTGGTAGCCGATGCCCTAAATCAAAAGTAAAACCTAAACCAAAGAAAGTTTGAGCATTACTGCTTACCATTCATACCAGATTGCCTGATCAAACTCATAATGCTCAACTTAAGGCTTTGAAGGTTGAGAATCTGAAGGCAGAGTCCATGTGAGTCATGGAAAAACAATTAGTGACAAATCCAAAGGAATTCATTATTTCATGAAATGAATATAGGATTCTATGTATGGAAATTTATAAGAGCTGGAAAAAGATAAAGCTAACTCGTTATCCCAATCATCAAGGTATAGGTAAGACGTGTCATGATTTGAAAGTTCTTTATTGGTGGCAGAATATGAATGGTGATATTGCCACGCATGTAAGCAAGTGTTTAAGTGTTTACCCTTGTTCTAAAGTTAAGGTGGAATATGAAAGACAGAGTGGTTTACTACAACAGCCAGAAAACTTCCAGAATGGAAATGGGAGTAGATCTCTATTGCGTTCAATGCGAAGTTACCTCGAACTTCAGTGGATGCGATACCATTTGGGTAATAGTAGATAGCTTAGCAAATTCCACATACTTCCTGGATATTAGAGAGACTGATTGAATGAGAAGTTAACTCACACCTAACTAAGAGAAAAAGTCTCTAGGCATGAGGTGCCAGTTTTTCATCATCTCTGATCATGACACTCGATTCATTCCTTACTTTTAGAGGTCATTGCAAATGTCATTGGGAACATGGTTGGATAGGAGCACAACGTATCATCCACAAACTAATAGTTAGAATGTGCGTATGACTCAGACTCTAAAAGAATGTTGCGAGCATGTGCTATATTGATTTAGGTAGTAGTTTGGAAACACACCCAAACCTGATTAACGTTTCTTACAATAACAGTTACCACACGATGATCAAGGCCATAATGTTTGAGAAACTCTATGGAATTAAGTGCCGATCACCTATCTGTTGAGCAGAAGTTGAAGGAAAGTCAACTTACTAGTCCTGAGCTTGTGCACGAGAAGACTAAGAAGATCATAGAAATTGTAACCACAGGACAACAGCACGTGACTGGCAAATGATTTATATGGGCTAACGCCAAAAAATCCATCGAATATCAAATCGGCAACAAGGTACTTCTAAAAGTGTCACCTTGGAAAAATGCAATTCATTTTGGAGAAACAAGGAATTTAAACCCGCACTAAGATGTATTTTTTGACATTGTCAAAAGGGTTGGTCCAATAGATTAAAACTCAATTTGCCTAGAGAACTCAGTGGAGTACATAACGTGTTACATGTTTAAGACATGAAGAAATGTATGTCTGATGAGACATTCATCATCTATTAAATGAGAAACACATGTGGATGAACAACGATGTTTCCATTGGAGAACTAGTTAAATCTATTGACAGAGAGGTCAAAACTCTCAAGCGTAACTGTAACTCTATCGTCAAAGTTTATTGGAACTCTAAGTGTGGACATTAGTTCACCTGGAAACGCAAGAATAATATAAAGGTCAAATACCCATAGTTATTCAAAGATGCACCATCAAGCGCTGAGCATACCAGTTAAATTTTGGGGAGAAATTCCTTTAACAAGGTGATGATATGGCAACCTGGAAATTTCTGTCCGTCTTTTACCGGAGTTAGTTAAATTTCTGGACGAAATTTCTTTCAATAAGGGGATGATGTGACACCCGACATTTTTGGGTCACTTTCAGATCAATAAGAACATTATTTTCTGATCATACATTCATGCATTTAATGTTGTTCACTTAAATGCATCATTGTTGCAAAAACATTTATGAACATTATACATATCGGTAATTCAAAGAATTGTCGGATCGCACACACGTCTGTCCCCGAACGTTGGTGATTTTTCAAAATATTTTTCAAACAATCATATTTGGTGTGAAATTATGTGTTATATGATTATGTGACTAAATGTGTAGCTTGGTTTTGTGAAAATTGGCAATTTTCTAACACTTGCATGTTTTCGCGTATTTTTGACTTTTAAACCCTAATTATTATAAAAATGATTTTAAACTAGCAAACTAAATATTTTTTCATGTTAATAATTTTCATTTTATATTATGTGAGCATTTGGTGGCTTTGTAGTAGAAAAAAATGCAATCGCGTAGCAATAAAACGATTTTATGAAACGACGAGGGCCTTTCTTGTAAAAAATAAAGTATAAAACCCAACCCCCAAACCTAATCCCCTCATTCCATCCGTCCCCTTCCCTTTCCCCTCCCCTTTTTCGAAAATCTACTCCCAAGAACACACAAACACACACGTTTTGCTTTGATTCTTGCAGCTAGAGCTGGAATTCAGACGTTTCTTGCATCAAAACACTTTTAGCACGTAATTCCTTGCATCAACAAGTAAGTTTTATGTTTAATTTCATGCTCATTGATTATCATTATGAACATGAACCCTATAAATCCAAACTCGAGTCAAAACTTGAAATTGATTGAAATTGGTGATTGATTATGTGTTAGTATTCAATATAGTGATATTTGTATGGATTGATTTAGTGAAATTGTGTCATTTTGATCAAAACACGAGACTTGCTTATAATGAAAAAATTAATTTGGGGCTTTTGTAGAAATTGCATGATTTTGATGAAATCGGGTTGAATTGATGGTTCTAGGATGTTAGTTGATGCAAGTGGATGAAAGTTCATGTCTTGAACTTTTGATTTTGGCTTGTTTTTTAGTTCTTTCTATTGTAGGAAATTTTTTGAGTAAGTTGGTTTATAAATGATGATTCATGCATGTTTGATGATATGTGATGATTGTTATATGATGTTTAGAGCATAATAAAGGATTGGGAATATCCAAATGATGAAAAACGCATCGTATGAAGATGCTTGCTATTTGTGAAAACTTTTGTGACTTGATGTGATGAATGATGAGTATGATATATGTAGAACATGTTATGGTGATGTGATTGATATCGAAATGATCATAGGAACATGTTAGGAGATTTGGATGAAATTTGTGCAACTTGTGTTCTTATGTTTTATATTACAAAACTTTGGGCTTGATGAAGAATCTAGGTTATATTATATGTTATGGATGATTATTGGATGTGTTACTTGTATAATTGAGATGGTTGTTATGCTATTATTCATAAACTTTACACGGGTTGCACATGTGTAACGATGTCATACATTCCAAAAATAGAAACTATATATTTCCGGCATGAAACTTTATATGAATCATTATGTAAGCTACTTGAGCATGACTAAATATGTTTTTAATTATTTGAGTCACCAACGGGTCGTCGGGTCGGTCCAGTCAACTTTGGTAAACAAAAGTCAACTTTTGTCAAAAAGTTAAACTAGTCAAACATTTCTCGAACATGTTAACAATTACGTTGTTTGGATACAACGAGGTTCATCTTGACCATTATGTAGATACAATCATAAACCTACATTTGTTAGGTAATGATTAGCTTCCAGCTTTTACACTTCATGTATTCATACGCATTTAAGGTGAGTGTTCATGGCCCCACTTTTACTTAGTTTCCTTTTTAAGGGAGAAGCATGCAAACTATTTTTATTTGGTTTGGTATTATTGGTATATCTCATGTTACTGTAGTGCAAACATTATAACACAAGTCCTTACACACTCGAACCGTTAATAACGAGCTAGCGAGGTAATTTTGAGTAGTACTACTGGGTTTGACAAACCCCACCCGCGTTAGTCGCGCTAACTCGACTAGAGGTCAAACGGGTGTTTAATTGACCTAGACATTTGCCATTGTTTTGTGATAAGACATGGCGGAAGGCGAAACAACTAACAAACAGTCGGCTTCGGTTCGAAACGCTAAGTAACTCAATATATAGGCTAGCTACCTATGGTATACCTTTGTTTACTTTTACTAAGAAAACGCTCAAACATATTTACTAATTTAAACCTGTGAACTCACCAACCTTGTGTAGACACATTTTAGCATGTCATCTCAGATTGCAGGCACGCTTAAGGATAGGGTTGCATATTTGAGGTTCATGCATCATCTGTACTGTTTGGAAACAATTCATTTACATTACTACTTTCATTGGGCACCTTGTTTTGCGCATTTATTACTCATGGTTTTATAAATGTTTACGTTTCTGCAATGATTACATTGATAACTATATAAGGTCAAATTATTATTTTAAATCACATATAGTGTCGTTTGATATGACTGTGTCTAATATCCTGGTTTGTTACACGCCTTGCGGTAAAACCCCGCCGGTGGATTTTGAGGGTGTGACAATATGTGATGCATATGTAAAACCATGCTACGGTTTTTCATTTGATCCATACCTTTATTTATATATACACACACAAATATAAAGGATAGTATTAAAAAATTTATAAGTTATGTGATCGGTTTAATTGGTTTTATCTAGTTTTCATATAACATTATGGTTTTCGTAGGATGGAAAGAGTTCATGTGAGAATATATGTATTTGTGAGAACATTTTAACCCTCCTTAACCAATCAAGGTTTGCCATATCAGCTAAAGGAGAAAGTATCTTTTAAGGGCATTAATATCTTTTTATGTGTGTTTTGCAATTAATGCATTTCACTAGTCCAAAGTGAAAGCATTTTTTGTCAGATTATACTTGTATTTTTCTTCTCTCCATATAGTATTATAAATAGACAAGTTTTACATATTCCAAAGTTTCAACTTTCTTATTCAATAATATGAGTTTTTTACCTTGCATTTTAAAAAATATTTAATGCATCGTTTACCAGAAAAAAATATGCTATTTATTCATATATTTTGTGATGTAATGTAATGTGAGTGACGTAAGTAATCTAATGCAATGTAACCGAGGAAAGCAGTGCCACGTTGATATATTTGAGTTCACGTAAGTAAATTTATATAAGTTGGTGGAAATGAATGTAATTAACGTACTATAACATTTAATTTAAAAAGGTTTTAATCTTATATTATATTACAGTAAATAAAGTTTCATGCTAATTTAAATTAATGCAAGTACTATGTGATTTTAGTTTATTCTAAAGTGATATGTAATCTAACTCAAGTTATTTCACTACTGAAAGTGGATGATAATTTTTACTAGACATGTTATTTTCCAACATTACCTTAATTTTTACTACTAATTTAAACATGCCATGTTTGTAATTAACGTAATTTAAGTAATGTAATGTAACTATTACATTGACCAATAATATAAGTTACGTAACTAACACTACTGTAGTTACATAAAATATTAAATTTTCTTTTATTTTCACATCATATTTTCATTACGTTACGTAACATTACATTACAATAAATTTACATTTCTTTTTATTAAATTTTAATGTTAGTGTAATGTAATGTAATGCAATATTACATTTTCTTACATCTTTACATCATATTTTCATTACATTACGTACATTACATTACAATAAATTTATATTTTCTTATTAAATTTTAATATTAGTGTAATGTAATGTAATACAATATTACATTTTCTTACATTTTACATCATATTTTCTTACGTTACGTTACATTACATTACATTACAATAAATTTACACTTTTTATTGAATTTTAGTGTTAGTGTAATGTAATGCAATATTTTGATACTAATTAATTTATCGTAACCAAATCGCGTTTTAGGTAATTTTTATAAAAATTAATATTACCTGATATCATATGTAATGTTTGATTTAAAAGAACAAAATTATAAATATCTAAATAGATTATAAAAGGAGAAAATGAAATAAAAATAATAGTTGCATGATTAGTAAGGGGTGGCAGGTGCGAATTTCAGCCAATTAAGAGAAAATAAAATTTTTAAAGTTTACTGGTGTAATAATGTTTATTAAAATATTGTTGAGGTAATCTTTAAAAAAACAAATAAATAGAATTCAAGTATGATTGGAGAGAGACCTTAAATGATTGGTGATTGATACAGTGACTGAGTTAATTAATGAGTTTTTAAAAAGATTTTTTTACCCTTACCCGGTAAGAAATAAGTCTTAAACAATAATATTTTATTGAGTTTTAATCTAGACTGTTGAATCATTTATTTACAAGTTAATTAAGAGTTGGTTTTTAGTTAAAAAGTTCTAATAATAAGATAGGGTTTTCATTTGAATCTTACTTTTCTTGGGTTCTCTCATATATATATATATATATATATATATATATATATATATATATATATATATATATATATATATATATATATATATATATATTGTTATCTTTTTTTAGAACTTGTAGAACCTATCATGACCACTCATTATTTTCTAATCTTAATAATTACAATTAAATAAAAAGGATATATGATAATTGATAAAATTTATCTCTACAATCAGTAGATCAATTGATTAATTAATTATTCCTCTTATTTTTCTCTCTTACATCTTTATTTTTATATATTTACACATGTAAAAAAACTAAACAAATCTTGAATTTCATTGTATATTTCTTGACACTGATTAAGAAACAAAGTCATTAATTATCATCTTTACAAATACTAACTGTTTTACGTATGTGCAAATATATTACTTAGATATATATATAAAACTTTGGACCCGTCATATAATTGTCTTCTCATTCCATATGTTTATTTACATGTGTAAATTATCATACCAATAATTCATTATTCAAAACTGATCTTTTATTAGCGTATATGTAAATCTTCGAGACGATTATGCATTTTTCAAGTTCATGGTGTTTTTACATATATGTAAATTTCTGTACAATTATCATTTTTAAGATCTTTGTAGGTTCAATTTTGACAATGATCATATATGTTAATATTCCTTACGTTACTTACATGTAAATAAATAATAATATATCTAATTCAAGTGCTTTTCATCCAACCGCAATAATCCAATTACATATGAAATTCTAACTAAAAAATGTCAAGTACACATTTGAACACTATAAAATAATTTTAAAGATACTTTAGGTAAAATCTTCATCGTTTCAGCATCCCTTTGAGTGCTTCAAACGCCAACAATCGAATTATTCACCCACAAGAGTTAAGAACAAAAAAAATATAATAAAAACACCAATAACAGAAAATCAAAACAAGACTTCAGTTTATGAATAGAGTTTAAGAAGACAAATATAATTAGGTGATTCATTGTGATTAGTGCTGATCTACTATGTTTTAATAAATTTATAACAGTTTAGTATAAACAATCAACTAATACATATAAGCTTTAGTCCACTCGTATGGTTACATTAAAAGTCATATATAAATGTAACACCCAGAAAATTTCAACAAAAGAAAAGAAAAAAAAAAGAAAGGTGAAATATCTCAAGTCAAGGGGTTAAAGTTGTGCAGGTGACAAACTTGCCCATTATGAGATTTAAAAAGAAGCATGGTCGCCCACACCCCATTTCACCAACTGAATTCGGCTGCAAGAGGAAGAACAAAAACTTTAACTGGGTTTTGTGCGTGAGAAGCTGAATTCTCCTCGTGTTCTTTGTGTTTGGCAGCTTCATTTTGTGTGTTTAAGTGCTAGAACTCCAGGTTGCTCTCGGGTTTGGAGGAGTATTACTCGAAAGCAGTTAGAGGTGAGTTCTAGAACTCCTCTTTTAAATGTTTTCTGCTTATTTGGGGCTGGTATGCATATTTAACTGATGTTTTCGAAGCAAGTTATGGTTTTCCATGTATGGTACGGACGATTATGATGATATAGTTATGTTATGTGATTCTCTTGATGATCGTTTAATGTTTATGATGTTCTAAGTGTTAGACGGATAGATCTAAGTTGTGTTCATGTTAGAATGATGATTAGGAACTGGTAATGGCATAAGTTGCATTGCAAGTTAGTTTTTGTGTTCATCCGCATTTAACAGTTAAGTCTTTTGTTCATCCGCATTTGCTAAGCCTTCATTCGCATTTGCTAAGTCTTCATCCGCATTTGCTAAGTCCTCATCCACATTTACTAAGTGTTCATCCGCATTTGCCAAGTGTTCATCCGCATATACTAAGTATTCATCCACATTTGTTTATGCTCATTCGTATTTATTCTACCAGCATTTCTTGGACACTTAGGATATTTTCTTAAGACTTACATTCGCATTTGCTATAGTTCATTCGCACTTGTTCATCCGCATTTCTTTGGGGACTTAGAGTTTTTCTGAAACTTTGGGAATAGAATTTAAGTGTTAAGTACTAACGAATAAGGAAAGATTATGCTTGTTTAATGCTTCTAATGTTAGATACGCTTCTTATGGGCTGCTTGTTATGGATAGTTATTATTATACTTCATGGTACGTGCTTATTAAAACAATGAATATTTTAAAAGTATTATTTATAACCAAGTGGACACAAAGAAATAAAAGAAGACAGTGTAACCTAATGAATGTTACCCTCGGGCCCTTATGATGAATGAAAGGCCTTGCAAGCACAATGAATGGAGGTGCACGACCTTGTTGTCGGTAGCTCAACTGATGTGCGGCTGTATAGCCCATGAGGATGCATATCTGGGGTCTAATCCTTTTGATTGATCAAAGTATGATGAATGGGACCCGTATTCATAAGAAGGCTTCGTGCTTAGCAATGTGGGTCAACTGTCGATAGGTTAGCTACCATGAAAAACGTTTGCCGACAAGGGTTCGGCATATGTTGCCAACCAACAATGTAGGCTCTTGCTTTGTGCAATCCTAGTTATTGAAAGAGAAAGATAATAAAAGAAAGAGAGATAATGAATCTCTTAATGATTGATTATGTATATTGATGAATGATCACCAAGTGAAGTTTACAAAAGTGTATATTTTTCTATATTACTAAACTAGAACTCACTCAGCAATGCTGACTTTTTATATGAATATCAGTTGGCAGGTAATGGAGTTGCTGGGGATGGCACGAGATTGAAGCTACCTGACAAATAAAGACTGGCATCCATGGCACGCTGAAAAGTTATTTTGTTTTAAAATGCTACTAGATGTTATTTTGTAACTAGCATAACAATCTATTTCTGGACAAAAGTAATGGATAATGAATGTGATGGCTTTTATTAAACTATTCCGCTGCAAAGTTTTCTTGTTTTGATGAATCTGAACGTGTCTTGATATGAAAAGTGCTACAAATGACCAACTGTGGGGTTTCCGGGAACGGGGCCTTACAAGTTGGTATGAGAGCCAAAGTTTAAGAGAATTGGGTAAATTATTTTACAAAACCTAAACTTAAACTGAAAATGGGACCTAATGGAGGGATGCCAGCCTAGGTAGCTACGTGCCATCAGGTAAATTTTTCATAAGTTAACCAGTATTACGTGCGTGTGCTATTTGATTTATATGCTTTGTAGATTTGGATACTAATGTAGTCTGGATAGGGAATGCTTGGGGGATGAAGAGTAAAGTAAGTGGCTAATCACAACTGGCCACTGTAATTAGGGACTTACTACACTTGACATAATCTGAGCTATTACCTTGAATGACCTTGTTAGTGTTTGAATCTTATAGGAGATAGATCTTATGGCGGGTAGGCAATCTGGGAAGGCAACCCGAGGCGGTGCTCGTGGCGGGCGTACTACTAGGCCACGTGTCACTCGAAGCAAGGCTAAGGCTCCTGAGATGACGGACACAGACCTCCATAGCCACCAATAGGGTGCAGGATCAGCTACCCTCAAGTCTACGGTAAAGGAAGCTATTACTGACGAGGTCTACAACATCATGCAAAATGTGTTGCCCTCAGTAGTCACCAAAGTGTTAAGGGCTGTAAAAGAGGGTGAAAGAACGGATGATGCTGGGAAGAAGGAGAAAACAAAAGAAGAGCCATCTAGCCCAAGGGTGGTAATTCATGATGATGATAGTAAGGGGGAGAAGGAGACCGCTAAGGGGTGCACTTATGGGGCGTTTCAGAGGTGCAAACCCCTGACCTTTGGCGGTAACAGCAATGCTACTGCTGCTCATCGTTGAGTTCGAGAGATAGAGGTAGTCCTAGACATCAGTGAGTGTTGGGAGGATCAAAAGGTAAAGTTTATCTCCCATTCTTTCGTTGACTCGGCATTATGCTGGTGGGACAACATTATCCAAGCCGAGGGGAAATGGTCTGTTGCAAGGATGAGGTGGTCGGATTTGAAGGAACTGGTATTGGAGGAGTATTGTCCACATCGGGAGTTGGACAAAATGGAGAAGGAGTTCTTGCATTTGGAGGCTGGTAACATGACTCATCAAGAGTATACCTCCAAGTTCAATGAACTTGCAAGACTTGCGCCAGATCTAGTAACTCCAGAGTCCAAGAAGATTAAGAGGTACATGCAGGGTTTGCCCGTGGATATCAGGAGGAACATGATAGCTGCTAGACTGAGCATTTTTAGGTTTGCAGTAGATTTGGCTGGAAGGTTGTATGATGAGAGGGATCCAGTGCCAATTCAGAGGAAGGTTGAGAAGAGTTCGAACAAGAATAGTAATGGGAAGAGATTCAGGGGTGACCACTATGGGATCGGGGAAAAGAAGATGAGGATTGATGATCGCCACCCAGGATTGAGTAAAGGGAACAACAGGAGGGAATGTAAGAAGTGTGGAAAGGTTCATATGGGTGAGTGTAGAGTGGGGACAAACCTGTGTTTTAAGTGTGGAGGCTAAGGCCACTATGCTAAAGAGTGCAGGGTACCACGATGTTATCAATGTGGGGAGGTAGGCCACTCGGGCCGAGATTGCAAGAAGGGTAGAGCAGGGAGCTCTAGGACCCAGACTATGTATGGGTGAGAAAGGGGGAAGTAAGAGCACCAAAGCCAAGGTAAGGGCATTCAACATGACCGGGAAGAAGCCAGAGTGGACCCTGAAGTAGTTTCAGGTATGTTTTTGGTAAACCAATTGTATGCTTCTGTGCTCTTCGATTCGGGTGCTAGTAGAAGTTTTGTATCTGCTACCTTTTGATGTGAAATGCATGGTAAGAATAAGAAGATAGATGTGCCCTTCTAGGTAGAGACATCAATAGGAAAGTCTACCAAAGTGACTGATGTGATAGACGATTGCCTCGTAGAGTTGGACGGACGTAAGTTTCCTGCTAGGTTGTATGTGATGGCCCTAGGAGGTTTTGATGTGGTGTTATGGATGGATTGGTTAGCGGCCTACAAAGCAAAAATCATGTGCCGAAAGAAGACGATTTGTTTGACTGCACCCGATAGCAGTTTGGTTACATGTACATGGAGACAAGGAGTACATTACACTGCGAGTGATCTTGATGATCATGGCAGAGAAGTTTATGAGACGAGAGTGTGGTGCTTACTTGGACTATGTGAAGGATGTGGATGCAACCGTGCCTCAACTGTTAGGCGTGCCTGTAGTATGCGATTTCCCTAATGTGTTTCCCGAAGACCTACCAGGGGTACCACCTGACCGCGAGATTGAGTTCCAGTTTGATCCGATACCTGGTGCCCAACTGTTGCAAAGGTTTCGTATTGTCTCGCTCCTTCTGAGACGAAGGAATTGATGACGCAGTTGCAAGAGCTGTTAGATAAGGGGTTCATCCGATCGAGTATCTCTCCCTAGGGTGCTCCGGTCTTGTTTGTAAAGAAGAAGGACGGTAGCATGAGGATGTGCATCGACTACCGTGAGTTGAACAAGTTGACGATGAAACAAGTACCTACTACCGAGGATTGATGACTTGTTTGATCAGCTCCAAGGAGCCAGCTGGTTCTCAAAGATAGATCTCCGATCTGGTTATCATCAGCTAAAAGTTAAAGAACAGGATATCCCGAAGACCGTGTTTCGAAAACGATATGGGCATTACGAATTCCTCGTTATGTCTTTTGGTTTAACCAACATGCCAGCTGCTTTTATGGATTTGATGAATCGGGTGTGTCGGTCGATGTTGGATAAATTAGTGATCGTGTTTATCGATGATATCATGATTTATTCGAAGAGTGAAGAAGAGCACGCCGGTCACATTCGTGAGGTATTGGAGACGCTTAGAAGAGAGAAGCTGTATGCTAAGTTCTCCAAATGCGCATTCTGGTTGCTGGAAGTTTAGTTTTTGGGTCATATGGTTAATTCTGAAGGGATTATGGTGGAGCCGGCAAAGGTGGGGGCGGTTATGCAATGGAAGACTCCGAAGACGTCATCCGAGATCCGCAGTTTCTTGGGTTTGGCAGGCTACTACCAAAGGTTCATCCAAGACTTCTCCAAGATAGCTTCACCATTGACCAAATTGACCCGTAAGGATGTGAAGTTCGTTTGGGGTCAAGAGCAGGAGAATGCTTTCGAAGAGTTAAAGACAAGATTGACTCAAGCTCCTGTCTTGACGCTACCCGAAAGGAATGAAGACTTGGTGGTCTATTCAGATGCTTCTTATTCAGGATTAGGTTCCATGCTGATGCAACGGGGAAGGGTTATAGTCTATGCGTCCCGACAGTTGAAGATTCATGAGGCTAACTACCCTACTCATGACTTGGAATTGGTGGCTATGGTCTTTGCATTGAAGATTTGGAGGCACTAACTGTACGGGACGAAGTGCACCATCTTCACTGATCACAAAAGTCTGAACTACTTCTTCAAGCAGAAGGATTTCAAAATGAGGCAGAGGAGATGGTTAGAGTTGATCAAAGACTATGATTTTGAGATCCATTACCATCCGGGCAAGGCCAACGTGGTGACGGATGCCTTAGCTGAAAGGAGAAACCCAAGCCAATTCGGGTGAAAGCTTATCAGTTGGTTATGACCTCCGATGTGATGAAGCAGATTAAGAAATTTAGGATGAAGCGTTGAAAGAAAATCAGATTGACTCCGAAAGGATGAAGGTCTAGTCACCGAACCGCGGGAGAACACTTTTGGTGTCCGGACTCGATCGGAGCGGATGTGGATTCCTTGTTATGGTGTCTGCGTGAGAAGATCATGGATGAGGCTCACAAGACTTGATACTCAATTCATCTCGGTGCTACAAAGATGTATCATGATATGAAGAAAGATTAGTGGTGGCCGGGAATGAAGCGCGATGTGGCGGGGTATGTGAGTAAGTGCCTTACGTGTTTGCAAGTAAAGGCAAAACACCAGAAGCCATACGGGAAGATCCAACCCTTGGATATACCAGAGTGGAAATGGGAGCACATCACCATGGAATTCATTACGAAGTTACCGCATACGACAAGGGGATACGATGCCATATGGGTGATAGTTGATTGTCTGACGAAGAGATCCGCGAGACGTATTCTTCTGAGAGGTTGGCGGATCTTTTCATCAAAGAGATAATAACTCGTCATGGCGTACCGGTGTCTATCGTGTCTAACCGTGACACTCGGTTTACATCCAAGTTTTGGAAAAGATTTCATGAAACGATGGGGACGAGGTTACATATCAGTACGACTTACCATCCTTAGACAGACGGACAGTCGGAGAGGACGATTCAGACGCTGGAGGATATGCTACGAGCACGCGTCATTGATTTCAGAGGAAGTTGGGACGAACACTTACCGTTAGCCGAATTCTCATATAACAACAGTTATCATAGCACCATTGGTATGCCTCCCTATGAGATGATGTACGGTAGGAAGTGTAGAATGCCTGTATGTTAGGGTGACATCGGGCAGAAGGAGATAGGAAGCATTAAGGTGATCGAGGCTATGACCAAAAAGTTAGAAAAGATTAAGGCCTTTATGTAGGAGGCAAAAGATAAACAGAAGTCATACGCCGACAAGAGACGTAGACCTATTGAATTCAAGGTGGGTGATAGAGTCATGCTGAAGGTCTCGCCTTGGAAAGGGATCATCCGGTTTAGGAAGCGGGGAAAGTTAAGTCCAAGGTACATAGGGCCTTTCCGAATCATTACCCGAGTAGGAGAGGTGGCCTATCGACTGGAGTTACCCGATTTGTTAAGTGGGATTCATCCGACATTTCATGTATCACATCTAAGAAAGTGCTTAGCCAATGAAGATATGATCGTGTCACTGGAGGATATCGAGGTGGATGAAAGGCTCAATTATGTGGAGCAACCAGTGGCCATCATTGACAGAAAAGAGAAGAGGTTACGGAATAAAGTGGTTCCACTTGTGCGAGTACAGTGGAGATACAGGAAAGGGTCCGAGTCTACGTGGGATACTAAGGAGGAAATGAGACAACATTACCCACATCTGTTAGAGGAGTGAAGGGTTTCGGGGACGAAACCTATATAAGGGGGGTGGACTTGTAACACTTGGAAAATTTCAGCAAAAGAAAAGAAAAAGAAAGAAAAGTGAAATATTCCAAGTCAAGGGGTTAAAGTTGTGCAAGTGACAAACATGCCCATAATGGGATTTAGAAAGAAGCATGGTCTCCCACACCCCATTTCACCAACTGAATTCGGCTGCAAGAGGAAGAACATAAACTTTAACTAGGTTTGTGCGTGAGAAGCTGAATTCTCCTTGAGGTGAGATTTTCTTGTGTTTTCTATTCGGTTTTCAGATGGGTTGAGCTTCTGGACCGATCTTTACGTGTTCTTTGTGTTTGGCAGCTTGATTTTGTGTGTTTAAGTGCTAGAACTCTAGGTTGCTCTCGGGTTTGTAGGAGTATTACTCGAAAGTAGTTAGAGGTGAGTTCTAGATCCCCTCTTTTAAATGTTTTCTGCTTATTTGGGGCTGGTATGCATATTTAACTGATTTTTTCGAAGCAAGTTATGGTTTTCTATGTATGGTAGGGACGATTATGATGATATAGTTATGTTTGTGATTCTATTGATGATCGTTTAATGTTTATGATGTTCTAAGTGTTAGACTGATAGATCTAAGTTATGTTCATGTTAGAATGATGATCGGAAACTGGTAATGGCATAAGTTGCATGCAGGTTAGTTTTTGTGTTCATCCGCATTTAACAGTTAAGTCTTTTGTTCATCCGCATTTGCTAAGCCTTCATCCGCATTTGCTAAGTCTTCATCCGCATTTGCTAAGTCTTCGTCCGCATTTGCTAAGTCTTCATCCGTATTTACTAAGTGTTCATCCGCATTTGCCAAGTGTTCATGTGCATATACTAAGTATTCATCTGCATTTGTCTATGCTCATCCGCATTTGTTCTACCAGCATTTCTTTGGACACTTAGGATATTTTCTTAAGACTTTCATCCGCATTTGCAACAGTTCATTCTTACTTGTTCATCCGTATTTCTTTGGGGACTTAGAGTTTTTCTGAAACTTTGGGAATAGAATTTAAGTGATAAGTACTAACGAATAAGGAAAGATTATGCTTGTTTAATGTCTAATGTTAGATTCGCTTCTTATGGGCTGCTTGTTAGGATAGTTATTATTATACTTCATGGTACGTGCTTATTAAAACAATGAATATATTAAAAGTATTATTCATAACCAAGTGGACACAAGAAATAAAAGAAGACAGTGTAACCTAATGAGGTTACCCTCGGGCCCTTATGATGAATGAAAAGCCTTGCAAGCACAAGAATGAAGGTGCACGACCTTGTTGTCGTTAGCTCAACTGATGTGCGGCTGTATAGCCATGAGGATGCACATCTGGGGTCTAATCTTGTGATGACACAAGTATGATGAATGGGACCTGTATTCATGAGCAGGCTTCGTGCTTAGCAGTGGGGGTCAACTGTCGATGGGTTAGCTACCATGATAAACGTTTGCCGACAGGGGTTCGGCATCTGTTGCCAACCAACAATGTAGGCTCTTGCTTTGTGCATCCTAGTTAATGAAAGAGAAGGATAATGAAAGAAAGAAAGATAATGAATCTCTTAATGATTGATTATGTATATTGACGAATGATCACCAAGTGAAGTTTACAAAAGTGTATATTTTCTATATTACTAAACTAGAACTCACTTAGCAACGCTGACTTTTTATATGCATATCAGTTGGCAGATAATGGAGTTGCTGGGGATGGCACGAGATTGAAGCTACCTGGCAAATAAAGACTGGCATCTATGGTACGCTGAAAAGTTAGTGTTTTAAAATACTATTAGATGTTCTTTTGTAACTAGCATAACAATGTATTTCTGGACAAAAGTAATGGATAATGAATGTTATGGTTTTTATTAAATTATTCCGCTGCAAAGTTTTCTTGTTTTTATGAATCTGAACGTGTGTTGATATGAAAAATGCTACGAATGACCAACTGTGGGGTTTCCGGGAACGGAGCCTTACAATAAAACAATAAACTCAATATAGAGAAATACATAAAAAGTAATTTTAAACAATTTAAAGAAAAAGAATAACTTACAAATGCATAGGGATGGGCTTTGATGGACGGTGGATGGTGGGTTATTTTGACTAATTCACTCGATTCCAATTCTATATAATTTCCATTTGAGCCTACAATTTTGTTGATATGTGTACAATGCAGATTTCAATTAAAAAAACAAATAAATCTAACAAGAAGCTTCGCATTAAAAACCATATGATTATAAACTAAAAAGGAGAATTGATATGGAAATAACACTTAAGAACATCGAAAACCTTCGATTTCATAACACAATAGCACAACGACACATGCGGCGTTTCCGATTCTTCTAATTGATAATTACATATTTTTTTTGTCAGATAGATGGAGAATTAGGGTTGAGTTTAGGAAGTGATAAGGAAACAACTATCAATGGGTGATAATGAAAAAGGCATGGAGATAAAATAAGAATTGGTTTTTTTATGTTCCTAATATATCCTTTTCTATCTATTAAATTGTCTCTTGTATATGTTTTAATTACATTAATGCCATTTGTTGTTTTGAGTCTTTGATCATGTCAGCAAATTGTTTTGATGAGTTCCGCAGTTTTGAAGTTATTTGTGAGTTCTAAAAAGATTATACCCCTAATAAAAAAACCACTCTTTAATAAAAAACATGAAAAACTGACGGGTGGTCCATAGGACAACCCTTAATGGTGTTAAAAGACAAGTTTATCCCTCATTTGATCGTGTAATTGTCTTGAATTAGATGACTACAGTTGCTCATGTTTCAGGTGTGTTTGGAGCTTAAAATGTGGAGAAAACGCTGCTTCGGATGGAAGGGAGTAGAACGGGTCACACGAGGATGGAAATAAGGAACAAAGGAGAGAAGTCAGTGGTCCACCGTAAATTACGGTGGCTACCGTAATTTACGGTAGCCCCTGAAAACCCCAGAATTCCACCTTAAGACAGTCTCTTCCCAGCGTAGCACTTTGAAGTCTACCGCAACGGCGCCAAAATTTGGCGTGATGTCGAAGTCACACTCAAATTTAATCCAATTACTACTAAATAGATAGTGGTAAGTGGGTATCGAACACAGGGAGTTGTGGAAAATGTTGTTGATTCTATAGCCTTGTGAATTAACTACAATTAATCTAATATGCAGAAATTAAATTCAAGAGTGATTGTTTTGGTTTTAAGAACTAATTCACACTACTAATTGCAAAGCAAAATTGGATTGTTAATCAGATTATGAGAGAATGACCATCTTAGGTTCCGGTTTCCTTTAACGATTGTGCATAATTCCAACTAGAAAGAGTTACATAGACATAACTCATACATAAACATTTGTTGTGATAAAAGGGAACAAAGTACTCGGATTATATTAACGCGAGGTTGTTTCCCGATGATCAATTAATCAATATCCACCCTAACCCTTCCCGTGATATCTCGATTGTCAAAGACACCAAGAACGTACGATTTAGACTAGAATTGAAACATAAATTAACAAGCTACAAACAAACATTCATACACCATGATAAGCATAGCAAACACACCAAGGTTATCATTTTATAAATAAAGGAAAACACACAAGAGTCATAATAGAAACCTTCACCTAAGATGATCACCAAAAGTTTAGCCGGACATGGCTTGGTGAAACATCATACCAACAAAATCAATGTTCATAAGCATCAAAGTACAAACCGGATTGTTTAGAAATGTTCCCAATCACTATCCACAGCCAAAAATCGCCCACCAATTGCAGAGAAACGTCTCCAATGATGAATGACATGAAAAGACACATGAAAACGGTTTTAATTGGGCAGTTACGCTTTTCCTCGCTGGCTCTACCGTAAATTACGGTACCTACCGTAAATTACGGTAGACTTCAAAGTGCTACGCGTGGAAGAGACTGTCTTACGGTGGATTCTGGGGTTTTCAAGGGCTACCGTAAATTACGGTAGCCACCAGTAATTTACGGTGGGACCCTGACTTCTCTCCTTTGTTCCTTATTTCCATCCTCGTATGACCCGTTCTACTCCCTTCCATCCGAAGCAGCGTTTTCTCCACATTTTAAGCTCCAAACACACCTGAAACATGAGCAACTATAGTCATCTAATTCAAGACAATTATACGATCAAATGAGGGATAAACTTGTCTTTTAACACCATTAAGGGTTGTCCTATGGACCACCCGTCACATCCCCACACTTAACCGTTGCTTGTCCCAAGCAACCCATTAAAAACCATTTTCAAATGCATACGCGATCAACATAAATCAAGCATAAACATGTTATCCGTTTACTAACCCTTTCTCAACAACCAAACAACACACCCCTCACTATATCTCTCGTCTCGGCAACAAGCAAGCACTAGCAAATATAAGCTAGACACACAAAAGGCAAACGGGTGATTGCAACAGCTATATGCTTGTACCTAAATCGGTCCTTCTCCTAACAAGTGCCAAACATGAATGTAAATCAAAGGGGCTTTAAGGTCGTAACATGGCTAGGCATACGGGTTGGAAATGAATATACATGTAGTAGTGAAAGACTTTACCAGGTCTTTTTATTACATACTGAGCAAACAAAACATAAGCAACTATATACAACTAACTCATACATCATCATTTTTTTCTCTTTTTTTTTTCCTTTTCATTTTCTTTTCTTTCATTTTTTTTTCAAAAAACATGGAAAATTACCATTCCCTACCCCCTCGAAAATCTCGTGTTGTCCTCAACACGATGCTAGAACTATTCATACGAACGTCCCCACACTTGTTTCAAACACGAGCTTCAAGCGAATACGATAATTGTGCAAATAAACAAAACAAACAAAATAAAATACTAACTATGTACACTATAAAACTGGGCCTCTCATGGTTGTTCATCATCTACCTGGCGTAAAATGTAGCCCGTCTTATCAAGCTCTAAGTTATTGATGTCATTTCCTTCCAAGTATGGCTTTAACCGATGTCCATTCACTGTTTGTTGCTTGTTGGTTGGCATCGTGAATATCCACATCACCATATCGACCGACTCGCCGAATGACATATGGGCCATCCATTTGCTTTTTAACTTGCCCGCAAACATCTTAATCGCGAGTTGTACAACCACACCTTTGACCCACTTCAAGGTCTTCTTTTTCAACTTTGCATCATGGACCATTTGAAGTTTATCCTTGTAAGCCGATGCACACTCATATGCTTCATCTCGAATTTCTTCTATTTCACTTACTTGCAACTTCCGCATCTTCCCAGCTTCATCATAGTCCGCATTCACTGTCTTGATTGCCCAACGTGCCTGATGAGCTAACTCCATTGGTAAGTGACAACCCTTTCCATACACCATCCGGTAAGGTGTTGTACCAACTGGAGTCTTGTGGCCGTCCGGTATGCCCACAACTCATCATCAAGTTTACTAGACCAATCCTTCCTATCCATTCGAACCGTCTTCATGAGAATTTCTTTAATTTGACGGTGGACACTTCTACTTGTCCACTAGTTTGTGGATGGTATGGGTGTAGCAATCGGTGGTTCACGCTATACCGCTTCAACAATTTCCGAAATTGAAATTCTTGAAATGCGACCCACCTCACTAACTAATACTCTCGGAATACCAAATCTGGCAAAGATGTTGGATTGACCAAATTACAAACAACCAAGTGATCATTTGTTCTTGTTGCAATAGCTTCAATCCACTTCGAGACGTAGTCCACCGCCACTAGAATGTACAAGAACCCATTGGAATTCGGGAAGGGACCCATGAAGTCAATGCCCCACACATCAAATATCTCAACAACCAAAATCGTTTGCAAAGGCATTTCATCTCTCTTTGAAATACTTTCCATTCTTTGGCAATTGACACAATTCCTTGCGAACTCACATGCATCTTTGAAAATTGTGGGCCAATAAAACCCACACGAGAGAACCCAGTAGCCCGTTTTATGCCCGCTAAAATGACCTCCATAAGCGGATGAGTGGGCATGAGTCAAGATCTCTAACACCTCCGTTTCGGGCACACACCTCCGAATGACTTGATCGGGCCCAATCTTGAAAAGGTCCGGCTCATCCAAATATATTGGTTCACTTGGACCATAAAATGTTGTCTTCTCTTCTTGGTCCAATGATTTGGGATGGAACGGTGGCTAAGTAATTCACATAATGGGCATACCACGGTGCAACAAAAGTGGACACGGCTAGTAGTTGCTCATCGGGAAACCTTTCGTTTATCTCGCCTCAAATCATCAATCCCTTCCACCGGAATTCGAGACAAGTGATCCGCCACTACATTTTAACTTCCTTTCTTGTCTCGAATTTCGAGATCAAATTCTTGTAACAATAACACCCAACGGATCAAACGGGGCTTCGCATCTTTTTTTCTCCATCAAGTATCGGACCGCACTATGATCCGAGTACACAACCACTTTGCTCCCCCAAATGTAAGAGCGGAATTTATCCAAAGCATACACCACCGCTAATAACTCCTTTTCGGTTGTGGTGTAATTCAGTTGCGCTTCGGACAACGTCTTGCTTGCATAGTAAATTACCACCAGCTTCTTATCGATTCTTTGACCTAAAACCACTCCAATAGTTGTATCGCTAGCATCACACATAATTTCAAACGGCTTTGACCAATCCGGTGGTTGCATGATGGGGGCCTTCACCAACTGTTCCTTTAACATATTAAACGCTTGCAAACTTCGTTAGTAAAATCAAAAGGGGTATCTTTTAATAACAAATTACATAAAGGTTTTGTAATAACACTAAAACCCTTAATAAATCGTCGGTAAAATCCCCCGTGCCCCAAAAACGACCTTACCCCCTTAACATTCTTTGGTGGAGGCAATGATGATATTACCCGAATTTTTGCCTTATCCACCTCCATCCCCCGGTCCGATATAACATGCCCCAACACAATACCCTCTTGGACCATAAAGTGAATTTTTTCCCAACTTAGCACCAAATTTGTCTCAACACATCTTTTTAAAACTTTTTCTAACTCGTTCAGACAAGAATAAAAATTTGACCCAAAAATGGAAAAATCATCCATAAATACCTCAAGCGATTCCCCAACCATGTCCGAGAAAATACTCATCATACATCGTTGGAAAGTACCCGGGGCACAATCCGAATGACATTCGCCGAAAGGCAAAAGTGCCACATGGACAAGTAAAAGTGGTCTTGTGTTGGTCATCCGGATGGATTGCAATTTGATTATACCCCGAATACCCATCTAAAAAACAATAGTATTTTTGACCCGATAGTTTTTCTATAATTTGGTCAATGAAAGGTAATGGAAAGTGGTCCTTAGATGTTGCGGCATTAAGTTTTCGGTAATCAATACAAACTCGCCACCCGGTGACCGGCTGGGTTGCGATTTGTTCACCATTTTCATCTTTAACTACTTGAATGCCGGCCTTTTTAGGCACCACTTGAGTAGGACTTACCCAAATATATCCGAAATATGATAGATAATACCTCCATCCAACCATTTGAGTACCTCTTTCTTTACCACTTCTCTCAGATTCGGGTTCAACCTTCTTTGGGCCTCTCGGGTTGGTTTGACATCTTCAGTAGTGATGATCTTGTGCATCACAATTGATGGACTAATTCCTTTTAAGTCAGCAATCGTCCACCCAATAGCCTCCTTATTTGCTTTCAACACTTTCAACAATGCTTGCTCTTGAGCCATCTCTAAATTAGAGGCAATAATGACCGGTAAAGTGTCATTATCCCCTAAAAATGCATACTTCAAGTGGCTTGGCAAGTCTTTCAATTCCAACGTTGGCGGCTCATCCAATGATGGCTTTGTACCCGAATTAATCTCCACAGGCAAGCTCTCGAACTGATGGGTACACGGCGGTCGACCCTCTTTAAGTGCCATAGCATCTTGCTCTTTCTCCTCAACCCTCAATGCACAATCATGTACCTGTTCAGAGAAATCACAAACACACACTTCCGCGGATCATCCGTCAACTAAATCTGCCATAAAACACTCATCACCACCACAAGAATTAGAACTGTTAGTAAAAACATTCAATCTCATTTTCCGGTTCCTGAATGACATGTCAACCGTACCATATCGACAGTCAATAATAGCATGGGCGGTGTTCAAAAATGGTCGACCCAAAATGACATTTTGTTGTTGAGTTGGGTCAATCGATGAGTAGTCTAGGACCAAAAAGTCAACTGGGTAATAAAATTCTTCTACCTTAACTATTACAACTAGCTCAATTCCACGAGGAAGCTTATGAGACAAATCAGCTAAAACAACCGTCGTCTCAACCTGTTTAAGTGGACCAAAATCATATTGGTCATATAAGCCTCCCAATAAAACGCTTACTCCGGCCCCAAGATCTAATAACGCCCTCGACATTTGAAAATCACCAACTTGAATATTTAATAAGGGCGCTCCTGGATCTTGGAGTTTAGGAGGAAGAACTCCATTCAAAATTGCACTCACTCTTTCAGTCAAGTCAACCCGCTTAGGCACTTTTTGTTGCCTCTTTATGTACACAATTCATTTTAAAAACTTCGCATAAGCGGGTACTGTTTGATTGCTTCAAGGAGAGGAAATTTACTTTATTGTTTAAAAATCTCCCAAATCTCTTCTTTTTGAGAACCCCATTTTGAAATGAATTCTTTTTACCCGGATCTAATAAAGCCGAAGTAAATGGGACTTGACTAGAACTCCCTTCCTCATTTTTATATTTATTTCTTCATTAATCATGGGTTTTTCAAAATTGGTTTTTCCAGAAAGATTTTTAGGTGTTTCATTTTCATTCTGACTTTCTTGACCGTTATGTCTTCCACCACCCCGTCAACCAAATCCGGTGAAGGTTTGGTTTTATACTCTTTACCACTCCTCAATGCACTAACATTATTAACATTAACATTATTACGAGATGAACTATGAGAAGGGTTACCTTAGTGTCGCTTGGCAATTGACCTTTACCTTTCTTTAGATCCGCCACTTCGGTTGCGAGTTGACCCATTTGGGTGGTCAAAGAGTGGATGACTTTATCCCGGACTTCATCTTTTTGCATGCAAACTTTATCAAGTTGATTCCTCCTCTGCATGTCTTGTTGCATTGCCTTTAGCATCTCCGTGACTTCATTCCCGCTTGAAGTGGCTTGACCCGAAGACCCACCAAGCTCTTGACCCGTTTGATATTGCCTTTGGAACCCTTGATTGTTCCCACCTCGATAAGCACCTTGATTATTAAATGGTTGACGGAAACAAAGTTATTTGATTTCCTTGAAAGTTCGGGTTAGCTTGGTTAGCCTGGTCCCGTACCGAAAGTTTGGGTGGTTTCGCAACCCGGGGTGGTATGTATTTGAATTCATGTAATAATTCTACCACCCCTGTCTTGGCCTTGTAATGCATTCACCTCCTCATATGTTCACCACCACTTTGGCAATTTTCAGCTGCATGCCCTAATTTATTGCAAATTGCACACACATTGTACACTTGATTGGTGGTTTGCACTTCCTCATCTTCTACCGCATGCACCGGTGCTCTTTGTGTAATCACATGTCTTGCCTTCCGGGCCGATTAGGCTTTTCTTTTGATGTGACCGACATTTGTTCTAAAAAGGCCCAATCCTCCTCTTCATAATTAGTGCCAAAAGTGCCATTGGTAATTGACATCAATTGGTTAGCACTCAAAAGCATTCAAAAGTCCCTCATGAAAAGCATTCAAAAGTTCCCACAGATCAATTCCATGATGAGGGCAGTTCTTTATCATCATGTTAAACCGCTCGAAGGCTTCATGGAACATTTCTCCGGATTGTTGTTGGAAACTTCTTAAACTTCTTCTTGCATCATTTGTCTTTTGAGCCGTGAAAAACTCTTCTAAGAACCTTTGTTGCATTTCAGCCCAAGTGTAGATTGATGAGGATGGCAAAGTGTAGAACCATCTCTTAGCTTTATCTTCCAACGAAAATTGAAACAACACCAACTTTACATCATCTGAAGTAAACCCTTAACCCCCAATTGTGTTGCAAATTAAATCATAAGCCTCAAGGTAGAAGTAAGGTTCTTTAGTGGCCAACCCCTTGAATTTCGGTAAACTTTGCAAGGAATTGGTCCTTACTTCAAATGTTCTCCCTTGTTGATTTTGTGGAATTACGACGGGAGATGGGTTGTTGGTGATGACCGGCTTGAAATGAGCTTCTACTCCCCTCGCTATTTCCTGATTGTGTCTCCTCGGGACATCCATAGGTATTCTGGGTGGTACACCCATTGGTCTTAGAATTTTCCTCGGGGGTGGACACGGTGGAGCCCCTTGTTGAAAAGGAGGCATTTGTTGAGGTGGAGGTCTTCTTTGAAATGGCATCCGTTATGCCACTGGCGGTCTCACAAGGTCCGGTTGTGTTTGGTTCACCGGTTGCCCTTGATCATGATATAATCCCCCTTGTGTACCCACTTGGGTTCTATCTCCCGTTAGCTCATAGTCGTCATAACCCTCGTACCCGTAGTCAAACCCATCATCATAACCAACATAACCCCTACCTTGTACACTGACACCTACTTGTTCTTGAAATCCTAATTGGTAAACGTGTTGTGGTTTGGTGATAGTATGGACAATGGTGGAACTTGGTTGAAATTGATGTTGTGGTGGTACTTGTTTAGTAGAAGATGATTGGCCGGAGGTTGGGAAGAAGGTTGAAAACAGTGGAAATGCTGATGAGGAATCATAAGTGAAGGTGTGTTTGGTTTGGGTACTTGAAGGTAATGTGGTGTTGGTTGGATGGATCACTTGGGATGGTGTAGGATTGGTAGTATTTGGTGGAGGTGTGGATTTAGTTGTTTGACCCGTTGTGGGAGGTGGCGGTTCCATTGTATAAATCGGTGTAACTGGTGATGTAGGTGCTATTGGTGAACCACTGATTTTGTTTTGTCAGTGTAAGACTCTGTTTCTACGAGCGGCTCTTTCAATTTCTGGATCAAACACTAATGGTGATGATGCGCGCGAGTTCCTGGTATGCATACACCTGTAAAACCTGCACACTACACACAACCAGCGTAAACCTGAAAATAACAACCAAAAGCTACAAAAGTTAACACACGTTGAGCACTACTCCCCGGCAACGGCGCCAATAACGTTCAACCAATCATAAACTTTTATCTTATTATTTTATTATTTTCATTAAAAGGTATTCTTGTAATTGTAATTAAAATCTAATTATGGTACTTTCTAAACTCTTGAATAAATCCCATATTATTCTAATTACAATTTTTAATTGGTTTGACTATTTGTTTTTCTTTTTGAATATGATTTACATCTATAATTAGGAATTTCATTCAAAATTTTCACTAATCCAAAAAAACATAAGGTTGAGAATTAAAATTCATATTCCTAGATGATCTTTAATTATTTTTGATTCACACCCACATTTTTTTCATTTGATTCTTCTCGATGCTACTTAAATTATCCCTAGTTCAATATTGTCTCGTTCATGGTAATCAACCATGGGAGATGAACTGCAATCTAGTCAAATCAGTGCTCAAGGAGTCAAGGATTTTAAAGCTACTAGTCTTGAAATTCTAACTGTTGAAAGGTTTGCGAATTTATTCAATAAAGGAGAACCGGGTAATTTCAAAATGAAGATGATGATGAACTTGGTTACATATATGTAACCAAAATAAAGATGGCGATGAACTGGGTATGCAGGTAAATTGTTTTTTTGGGAGAAATGTTCAAATAAAAAGGCCTTTAAAACTAAAAAAGTATAAAAAGTAATTCAACCATCAATATCCCCTTAATTAATGGTTAAGATCACATTTTAGGGAAAATTTTGTTTTTTTCTTTTTTGTTTTGAGTGTTTGGGAAAAGTTTATTAGAGGAGTATTTTATAAATAGAATTTTTTTGAATTTTTGTAAGTTTGGATTGGTTTATGGACTAACAAGACTTTTTTCTAGTTGAGTGGCAAATGACAAATGCGGAATATAAGTCAAATGTCTTCCTTTACAAACACATATACTTTGAGTAACAATAAAGAAACAAGATATTCTTTCAAAGTATTCAGTTGATTAATGTTTTCCCAGTACAAAGAGTAACAATCAGCAAATAACAAGTAGACTATCAAACTAACCTTAAAACTATACAAGTGAGAGGAGAGGTATTTATACTAAGGATGCTAAACACAAAGATTAAATCACTTGACATAAATTCCTGGTTTAGGAAAACATATGTACAACATAGACAGGAAATCGGTACTTCAGAGATTAGCAGCTTAAGTACAATGTTGTCTCCAAAACATAGAACATTGTAGCTGCCAATGTACTTCGGTACAGAAAGTATTGTCTAGTGTAACATTTGATCAACAACTCATCAAGTTGAGTGCTGATACATAGTCAATCAACAATTCATCACTTTCAATGCTGATCAGTAGTGGTTCAGCACTTGGCAGAATTCGGTAGTTGACAGCAAGTGCTGAATCCTTGAATTTTCGGTAGTTTCATCCTCTTTATAGATTAACAAATTTCCCCTAGGATGACGTTACAAAAACTCTATCTTATCCTTCAAGCATTCATATCACAGTAGCTCATACATATATCATCTTCTATCTCTTGAGGGGTTGTGAAGAAGTAGACTGACCAAGTCCTTCATGTTGTGTCGACATAGTTTGAAGAGATCGTAATCTTTTACTTCAGGTTTGTTGTCACCAACAAATGTTAGACAGAAGGTTTTGGTTGAGGAATTATAACTCCAATGTGTAACACCGAAATTTATCGTCAAAATAAAAGAAAGGAAAGCATCTGAAGAGAATAAAAAGAAGTAAAAGTGGGGGGGGGGCTAAGTGTAAAAGAGTACAAAACCCATTATTTTATATATATATATATATATATATATAATATATATATATATATATATATTATATATATATATATATATATATATATATATATATATATATATATATATATATATATATATATATGGTATGGCCGCCCACTCCATGCTTTTGCACTCTACATTTTCGGCCGCCCACTCCAAGGAAGAAGAGGCTGATTTCATATTTGGTGAGTGTTCCTTGTATTTTTGGTTCGGTTTTGTTAGGTTTTCAACCATAAAACTGATTTTTATGTGCTCTTTGTGTTTGGGTGTTTGTTTTGGTTTGTTTTAGGTATTTGAACTCTTGTGCCTTCAAGTTTGGTGGAGTTTTACTTGAAGACTGCATTAGGTGAGTTCTAGACCCCGGACATTATGTGTTTTAAACTTTTGGGGCTGAAAATACATGATTTAAAATGTTTTACAACTGTTTATTATGTATCCGTATGTATATGTGTGTTTATGTTTGTGTTTATGGTTGTATGGTGTTCTTGATGCTTAGAAGGGTGGATATAAGCTTAGAACAGGTTAGTATGTAGATGGGATTCGAAAATAAGTCTGAAATATACGTAACAGTTGGTCATGCGCCCAAATAGGGCTCATGCGCCCGAAAATTTGACTTAGTAAGTGTGGGTCGTGCGCCCAAATAGGGCTCATATGCCCAGGGAATTGCACAAATATTTTCTAAGTGCTTGGTCAAATGCCCCAATAGTTGCCATGTGCCTGATAGTTTCTTATACACCCAAGGTTCCTCATGCACCTAGTGTTCAAATAGTCTAAATGTTAACTCATATGCCCATATAGTAGTCATGCGCCCAGCATCGGCCCTCAGGAGCCTAAGTGTTGGTTCATGTGCCTGCATAGTGTTCATGCGCCCAAGCAGTACTCATGCGCCTGCATAGTACTCATGCGCTCAAAGACTTAGAAAAATTTCTGGAATTTTGGGAAATCAGAATTTTAGGGTTTGACCCTGGTTTGACTTGATGCTTATCATTGTTCATTTTATGCATGTTTTTGGGCTGTTCTTGTGTTCCATATTATGTATCTATTTTATGGCTTTACGTGGTGTGAATATATATATATACCCGTATACGTAAAGTATTATCATTAAAGAAAGTGAAAGATTAATGTTAATGAAAAGAGGAACATAAGAAATGAATGAAGTCTTGCAAGCAAATGATAAAGGAGATTCACAACTCATTGAGAGCTGCTAGCTCAACTGTGTGTAATATAGCGTGCGATATTGGCTAACCCATAAGGCACACACAGGGGGATCAGTCTTGGTGATTAATCCCACAATGCTAAACGGGGTCTTTGTCACTTAACCCTGAGAATGAGCTGGCTGTGTGCCCAACGATGGGGATAAAGTTATGACAGGACCTGGAAATAGTGAAAGATAATGAAAAAGTACGAAACGAACGAATGCATACGATAATGAAGATAATCAAGATTATACCTTGATGTATGTATGATGAATGCTCACTGCGAAAGCAAAGGAAATATTTTATTGAAAAGGATATTTTCATATATAAATCTTACAAGGTATTTTAAATACTTTAAAACTAGAACTCACTCAGCAACGCTGACTTTTATGCATTTTCAGTTAGCAGGTAAATGTTGCTGAGTATGGCACGCGGGGGAAGCTACTCGTCAGGGCTAGACTGGCATCCGTTCATGCTTAATGATTTTGTTGTATTGTAATACAACTAATAGATTATTTTGTAACCCTAACTTACAACGATATATTATTTTGCAACATTAATTATATGCATTAATGGGTTTTGTTAACTCAATTCCACAGCAATGTTTTATGAAATGTTTATTGTTTTATATAATAATGCTATGATTGACTAACTGTGAGGTCTCCGGGAACGGGGCCTTACACAATGGGTAATAGGATCATGAATGCTTAATGGAGTCACATGTAGAACATCATCTTCTTTTTCTCCACTTGATTCTGCTTCAACTATGTTCCCAATCATTATTTTTAGGATAGAAGCCATTGATTTGTATTTATCTGGCATGCCTTCTTATTCTTTAATCTAGGTAAACATCTTATGTAGGTCTTTAGGGTTGAGGTTCAGAACTTCTAATTGGGTAGGAAGAAGGATTTGGACTTGTTCTTTCTTTCAATAAAGTATCTCTCAGCCTTCAAATCATATCCCAAGTTGATGATGTTTGTGCCATCATCTTTTGAGTTTTCATCATAGTCAGATTCTAAGAGTTCTTCTTTATCAGCTTGTTCAGGATTGTCCAAATCTCTTCATATTCTTTCGGTAGCTGTAGTGATGACCACTTCATCTTTTGATTGATCAGACTGACTTTGAGTTAGAGCTTCAGCAGCTTGAGGAGCGTGTTGGGCTATTGGAGATACATGCTCAGAAGTTTGAGCAGTTTGGATGGTGGGAGGAGATGATTGTTTTTGAGTGCTAGGTACAAAATCGGTAGATGGGGTGGCTTCAGTAGCTTTAGACTCTTTCATCTTTATTCTTTGTTCTGAAGCCTGCTTTGACTTTTCTATATGAGACTTATAATTCTCATTAACACTTCTCTACTTCCTTCACCTCAGATTTATTGTTGATGTTCCTTTGCCTTAATCTGGTTAGGTCAGTTATCTTAAATCTGTTGAAGCAGACTAGTTGATTTCTTGAATAAGTTATCCTTCCAGCTGCTGATCTGGTGATAAAGCATGTGTCTTTGTTTTGATCATATTCCCACTCCATTATTGAATCATATGCTGATAATGAAGTTTCAAGGATCTTCACCAGCTTCAACCTTGACTAAGGACAGTACCTTTTGGAGTAGCATCTTGATTTCTCATTTCTACATCCAAAGATGCTGAGTTACTCAGAAATCTGCTCTAAGATGTCAAGGAGCAGATCAAGTATTTCATTTTCATGATCATAGTACATGATCTCTCCATTTACCCTCTTGACTACAACTTTCTTCATTTGGGCTACATACTCAGCACCCAAACTATTATTCCTTTGAATATTTTCTCTTCCACCTATAGGTCAATTACCATTTCCTTTACTATTCTTCTTGTCATAACTCTTTTCTTGGCTAGGATTGATGAGATGGACTGATCACCATCAAAGGCAGTAGAGTGAGACTCAAGAGATGCTGGAGGCTTCGTCGGCAGATGGGAAGACCTCTAAACAATTTTCCTTGTTCTTGTTTGTTGTCTTTCCTATTGCTCTCTAGTTATTTGATACTTTAGGAGCTCATCAACTCCAACCCTATTATTGATTTCTCTGATGTTCAGATCAAGGGTAGACATACTCATTTGTCCTACTTGTTTGCCATATAAACCATAGTATTTTAGGAACATCTTCATCTATTGCTTATCTCTAGTCTCCTGTCTAACTCTCTCTATTTGTTTCTTCTCTTATTCACCTCTCTTTCTTCTAGCCAACTCTCCTCTTTTCTCCATTTCAACATGAGTTGTGACTATCAACTTTAATTTCATCTTAGCAAGACTCTATTCCATGACCTCATTAAAGTTAAATCCTTTCAACTCAAGTTGAACTACTAGGAGACATCTTTCTTGTTCTTTCTCCTTTTTTTCTGAGTGGAAGCCATTTGCATGGATTCGGCAGTTATTGACACAGTAGCTTGCTGAGTGGTTGTTCTTTGAGTGCTTTCGATAGTATTCCTAGATGACTTAGATGGCACTCTTTTGATAACCTTTACCTTTGGTTTAGATGGAGTTGTTTGTTTTGATTTGCTAGATTCTCCAACAGGGTTATGATGTCCATCACTCACAATTCCGTCAATTAACCTGAAGGCTGTTATATTTCGATTATGCAATTATTGCCTTCGTGTAATTAATATGTTTGTAGTTGTGCTATCCATCATCGTAAGCTAGACACATTGAAATTCTAATTTATAAATTAATAAATTAGATTGATATTATGTATTATTGTTATTATAATAATTAATGATATTACTACCAATATTATTATTATTATTATTACTATGTTATTATCATATATGGAAATGCTGAAGGAAATGCGGATGAATGTTCCTCATTCGCATTTACTAATGCGGATGTGTATTTATGGAAATGCTGAAGGAATTCTTCATCCGCATTTACTATTGCGGATGTACATTTTGAGAAATGCTTATGAAACTGTTCGTCCGCATTGACTAATGCGGATGCGCATTTGTGGAAATGCTGAAGGAACTACTCATCCGCATTTACAAATGCGGATATGGAAAATATGAATGAAATTTCTTCATCCGCATTTACAATGCGGTAGGAGGTTGTTCATCCGCATTTACTAATACGGATGAATGTTTGAGAAATGCGGATGGGTTAAAGGGTTGGGCACCGCCCACTTTTCTCTCTCTCCTCGTCTGGAATTCAGTTTCACAGGACTGCAATATATGATTGCAATCAATCACTCTCTGTAATAACTCACAACACACTCTAAAAGTGCACGTTGGGTTTCTGTGTGTTTCTCGATCGGTCGAAAGAAAAAGGAAGAACAGAAATTCGTTCAAGTGAAGAAAAATCCTAGCAACCGGGTGTTTGTTGGAAGCTTGGGGTAGACAAGCTTGAGGCCTCCTTCTTTGGAAGCTACCATTCAAAGATTATCTTCCTCTGACCCATTCGAGAGTTAGTTTTCTAAACACCCTATAGTTGTTTGTAAGCATGTTTTTCATATAACGATCCATTACTGGTTTTTAACAGATATATAAAATGGATTATATATATTAGTTGTAACAAGTTTTTCATCCTAATTCCGCTATGTTTTTCATTTTATATGGATAAAATGACTTTGATAAACTTTTTCAAACCCCAACAATGGCATCTAGAGCCGGTTATATGGATACATGCTTCATCTGGACAGAAATCTCGGTTTCTTGCTGTTAATTCACCAACAGACCGAGAATTCTGGTCAATGTTTCCCCTGAATTTTTCAAGATTCTTCTTACATGCATATTGTAATCTTGAAAACTTTAATCATTTGGATGATTTAGTTGTTTGGACAAAAATCATGATATTCGGTTTGTTTATACAATAACCGAAAATCAGTGGTTCAAGGGGAAGCTCTCGGGGTTTTACTTACATATTTGGATATGTATTTTGGTGTTCATAACCTAGCTGATACCTTGTGTTTGGATGTGTTGTGATTTGTATTTGATTATTCAAAGGGTAGTAATAATTAAAGTGTTTTGTTCTTCCTCTTGGCAATGTAATTTATTTATTTTTCATTTGGTGTGTAAAATAAATAGATTAGTTGCATTTTACTTTTACTAGAAAATGTATATAGGATATATTTGTAAAAGAAGATGCAACAAGGATGTTTTTCGTTTTGGGCCAATTTTATGCCCAAAGGGCTTTATAGCTCTTAAATGGGATTTGCCCAATAACCGAAAACATATTTTGAAGGCTCAAAGGAGTTTGGTGTAGAAATTTAAGCCATTTGGAAGGCCAAATCGAATGCGAGAATCACAACACAAAGTGGACGCTTGAAGCATTTGGATGCGGGATCAAGTGAGAGTTCACCGACACAAGTGTTGTGTCATTTTACCCTTAGGAAGGACCTAATTAACTCACTTGTTTCGGTCAACAAGTGATGTTAAATTAGTTGGCTATGGTTATGAACTGTTGTTGTATGTGTTGCTTGTATGGTTGATTTAATTTTATTGTTTATGTGATATTTAGATATGCACTGTTTAAACAATTTCAAATCAACAACCAGCTTCAAATGGTTCTTTGGAAACATTAACATGGGTGTAATAAAATGGTTTTATTTAAAGAAATTGGGTTTTATTAAAAGAACCTTGGAAATTGGTTTCACTTATGTACCACGCATTTGAATGCATGCAAATGTAAGGTACAAAATATTTTTATAACTAGAATTAATGGAAACAAAATCCCTTTTAAACAAGTTTAACACCATCCTTTTATACAACACTAGAATCACTTGGGAACTCTTTGTGGGATAAAGGTCACCTAACCACATTTAGGAAACTTGGGTGTTTGAGGTGGACTTAACATATTTGTAGGATAAAGGTCACCTAACCACCTGTATGTGTAAACTCACACGTGTGTGTAAGTAAGACGACTTGAGTTGGAAACCATGTGAATAGGGTCACCGAAGCATGGCGTACAATGGTGTTGATGGGATTAAACATGCCGACTAAACATAAAAATGTTTAACCGATCCCATAAAACTAGAAGTTGCAAAGGGTTGCAATTGTCAAAAGTTGACTACCTTGTTAATTTAAATAATGGGATAAAGGTCACCTAACCATTATTTAAATGTAACGTTGGAGTCTAGATTTAATTATTAATTGTCTATGAGACATGAAAGGGTGTTAATAATTAAATTTTTTTTTGTAAATACTAAAATTGAACTTTGTTAATATTGTAGAAATGGACCGCTAACAACAACGCTACCTCCTTGACCGTCCATAACCTGTCACTGAGAACAATCCTGAAAAGGATCGTCTCAACCAAAATAATTTCATGGATTGGTTTCAAAACTTGAGAATTGTTATCAAACAAGAAAAGAAATCATATGTGTTGGACAATCCTATCCCGATGAACCTAACATTGATGATGTTGATGCCTATGATGATTGGTTAAGCACACTGAGGATTCTATGCAAGTTTCCGCCTCATGTTGGGAACCATGATTCCCGAGCCAAAAGGATTTTGAACATCACGGGCCATACGACATGATTACCCAGTTGGAGGAAATGTTCCTTCAACAAGCGAGGGTAGAGCGCTTCGAAATGGTTCGAGCGCTTCATGCATGTCGAATGGAAGAAACCCAATCAGTGTCATCTTATGTGATGAAGATGAAAAGCCACATTGATCGCCTCGAAAGGCTGAATTGTCTCGTCTCAAAAGAGTTGGCCACGGATTTGATCCTCATGGTCTAACCAAGAAGTTGAGACGTTTATCATGGATTATACATAAGGAAGGGGCAAGAGCATTGGGGAACTTCATGCAATGCTCAAAACAGCCAAAGTAGATGGGTAAAAGTTCTAACGGTTTCATGATATGAGGGTGGGAAAAGGCATCACCCCGAACCCAAGACAAATGTTGCCAAAGGCAAGGGATACGTCAAGGAAAGGGTAAGGGAAAGACTAAAGCGGGACCTCCAAAACCGAGGCTTAAGAAACCAAAGTTACGGAGAACGATCCATGCTTTGAGTGTGTGAGATAGGACATTGGAAGAGGAATTATTCAATCTATCTCAAAGACTTAAGAAACAAGAGGTATGTTGGGCAGACCTCAGGTACAACTTTCATGATTCATATTGAACATAATGTTCTTTCTTCAAACACATGGGTATTAGATACCGGATGTGGAACTCATATTTGTAATTTGTTGCAGGGGTTCAAAAGAAATGTAAGGCCCCGTTCCCGGAAACCTCACAGTTGGTCAATCACAGCATTAGTTACATAAAAATACATACATATCATAGAACATAGCAGTGGATTAATTTTAACAAAAACCATTCATGCATTAATATTTAATGTTGCCAAATAATACATCATTGAATTTTAGGAGTTATAAAAAAAATCTTTTAGTTGCATTATAAAACAACAATATCATTATGCACAAATAGATGTCAGTCTTGCCCACCAAGTAGCTTCACCTGCGTGCCATCCCCAGCAACAAGTTACCTGCCAACTGAAAATGCATAAAAGTCAGCGTTGCTGAGTGAGTTCTAGTTTTAGAATTAATATCCTTTGTTTAAATATATAAGATATCATTTTCTTAAAATACTTCCTTTTCATAAATCCGTTACTTCCGTACGTGATCACACATCATACGTACAACAAGATAATATTCATTATTATCTTTCATCATTCTTCTCATTCATTCCTTACTTTTATCATTATCTTTCACTTTCTTCCAAACCAATGTGCATTACCTCGAACATTATGCACGAAGCTGGTACTGGGCCTAGGCCCTATAAATAGACCTCGAACATTGTGTACGAAGCTGACTCCAGTACCTGGGGCAAGCAACAAGGGTCCCGTCAATCTCAAATATTGACCCTGCATGCATCCTCATGGGGTAGCTAACCCGCACACAGTTGAGTTGACAATCCGTGGTTGTGAACCTCTTTTCACTTTGCTTGCAGGACTTTCATTCATTCATTAGGTTCCACTTTCCATTATCATTAATCTTTCACTTCACTTATGATAATACTTTATGTATACGAGCATAAACACACCATGTAAAGTCATATAGTAATACATAATATGGAACATAAGAATAGGCCACAAACAAGCATAACATCAACAAACATAACCACCAAAACATCCCAGGGTTAAGTCTTAAAACTTCCAATCTCCAAAATTTCAGAAATTTTTCTAAGTCTTTTAGGCGCATGAGCACTATGTAGGCGCCTGAGTACTATGCAAGCGCATAAGTACTTGGGCGCATGGGAAAGTTAGACGCCTGAATTAACACTTAGGCGTATGAGAAATTTTCTAGGTGCATGGATACTATTTGGAAGCATGAACTACACTTAATTATTTGGGTAGTAGGCGCATGGGGTACTTGGGCGAATGGGTAAATACTTAGGCATATGGGCAACTTTTCTTGACGCATGAACCCTATTTAGGTGCATGAGGAGGGACTTAGGCGTCTGAGTTAAATTTCGGCGCATGGGAACTATCTGGGGTGCATGAGCAGCAGTTATACACATCTCTAAATTATTTTCAGTCCCAATCTGCATTCTATCATGTTCTTAACTTATCTCTACCATACTAGGCCCCTAAAACCAGCATACAATCATAAAACTCAGGAATTCATACACACATGCATACGGTTAACATACATATAAGTTGTAAAACATTTTTACATACATTTTCACCCCAAAATACGTTTAAAACAAGAAAACTAGGGATCTAGAACTCACCTAATGTAGCCTTCAAGTAAAACTCCACCAAACTTGAGGGCACAAAGAGTCCAAACACCTTAAAACACAACAAACACACAACCAAGCACAAAGAACACATAAAAATTGGTTTTAAGGTTGAAAACCCAACAAAACCGAACCAAAACACAAAGAACACCTACCTACGAATTTTTAGCTTCTTCTTCTTGAATAACCGAGAGAAACTCTGTTCTTCTTTCTTGTTTCTTGCTCCAATCGAAAAGCAGAAGGTGTAAAAGGCAGTGGCATGGGCAGCCATGCCTTTTAAACATTAAAATAATAAGGTTGTACTTTTACACTTAGGCCCCCTCCACTTTTGCTCCTTTTCTTTTCTCTTCTTGATACTTTGCTTTCCTTTGTTTTTGATAAAATTTCGGGTGTTACAAGAAATAAGCATTTTAAGAAGGGGGATACTAGTCTCTACATGGGCAACGAAGCAAAAGTTGATGTCGAAGCCCAAGGAGACTATATCTTGAAGCTTCCAAATGGTTTAGAAGTTATTTTGAAAAATATTTTGTATGCTCCTAGTTTGACTAGGAATATAATTTATGTTTCCCTTCTAAACAATATGGTTATGTATTGAAGTTTGTAAACGATGGTATTTGTGTTTTATGGATGATATACTTTATTTTATGGCTATGCCTTTTAATGGTATTTATGAATTGGTTCATGATGACTCATCCTTTAATAACCTGTTATACCTGTCAAGCATCAAGAAACTTAAAATGGGTTTAAGTGAATTATATATTTGGCATTGTCGTCTTGGTCACATAAACAAGAATCGCATTCAAACACTTCAAAAGAATGGTCTTTTGGAAGCTAATGAAGAGGGTTTATTTGATAAGTGTGAATCTTGTTTACAAAGAAAGATGACCAAGGAACCCTTTAGTAGGACTAACCAAAGGGCAAAAGATTTAATAGGAATCATACATTCGGATGTATGTGGTCCTTTTAAAGCAATAACAAGGAATGGTGAAAGATACTTCATACCTTCATCAACGATTATAGTCGTTATGGTTATGTGTACTTGTTGAGACACAAAGATGAAGCTTTGAAATGTTCAAAATCTTTAAGAATGAAGTAGAGAATCAACTCAACAAAACAATCAAAGTTCTTCATTTGGATAGAGGAGGTGAATACCTTAGTGATGCCTTTCAAGATCATCTTAGGAGTTGTGGGATTGTCTCATAACTTGCTCCACCCAGAACACCATAACATAATGGTGTATCTGAAAGGAGAAACTGAACCCTATTGGATATGGTTTGATCTATGATGGCTAGAAGCACACTACCTCTATCATTTTAGGGTTTTGCATTGCTTTCGTGGCCCGTATTCTGAATATGGCCCAACCAAGAAAGTGGATAAGACACCTTTTGATATATGGCATGAAAGGTTCCATCGTTATCATATTAAAAGTGTGGGGTTGTAAAGCTTATGTTAAATAGAACACCCTAAACAAGTTAGAAAGCCGATCCACTAAGTGTATCTTTGTAGGATATCCCAAGACTTGATGGGATATTACTTCTACAATCCAACAGAGCAAAGGTATTTATTGCTCGAAAGGCTGAGTTCTTGGAAACTAAGTTCCTTATGGAAGGAACTACCGATAGAACAGTGGAACTTGATGAGATCGAGAACCACAAGCTGATACACATTTGGTTGATCCTAGAAATCAACAAGAGGTTGTTGATAATGATGAGTGGTTAATCAATACACACAAAACGTTCGCAGATCTGGTAGAACTAGCTATCCACCTAAAAGATATGGATTTTTCTTGAATGGATGCCATGTAGTTGACTCGGATGAACCAATACGTACCATGATGCAATGTCCAATTCGGATTGTGACAAGTGGCTTGAAGCCATGAACGTAGAGACGCAATCCATGTATGACAACCAAGAGTGGAATTGGTTGTGCCACCACTTAACTCCAACTGGTTAGATGTAAGAGGGTTTTCAAGAAGAAAACCGATATGCATGGAAACTTGGATACTTATAAAGCAAGACTTGTAGCAAAAGGTTTCACTCAGACTCAAGGGTTGATTATGATGATACCTCTTACCTGTGGCAATGCTTAAGTCAATAGGATATTATTTACCATAGCTGCATATTATGACTATGAGATTTGGCAAATGGATGTCAAACTGTTTTCCTTAATGGACATCTCAAAGAGAATGTCTATATGGTTCAGTCGAAGGTTTTGTCGATCCACAATCCTAATAAAGTATGCAAGTTAAAGAAATCAATCTATGGATTGAAACAAGTATCGAGAAGTTGGAATCAACGTTTTGATGAAGAGATCAAGAATTTTGGATTCATCGAGAACGCTGATGAATCTTGTGTGTATAAGAAATCTAATGGGAGCATCATCATATTCTTAGTATTGTATATTGATGTCATACAACTGTTTGGAAATGACATTCCAACCATGGAAGGTTTAAAACGGCTTGGAAGTTGTTTTTCCATCAAAGATCTTGGTGAAGCCGCCTATATTGGGATAAAGATCTATAGGTATAGATCAAGGCGGTTGATAGGTTTAAAACCAAAGTGCATACATTGATAAAATCTTGAAAAGGTTCAAGATGGAGAACTCTAAGAAAGGTTTGGTACCTATTCAAAGAGGGACAATATTGAGTACATCTCAATGTCTAAGCTTAAAGATGAGCAAGAAAGGATTAAGGAAATCCTATATGCATCTGCTATAGGATCCATTATGTATGCAATGATATGCACTAGACCGGGACGTATCATGCGCTTTAAGCATGATGAGTAGATATCAGCAGAATCCAGGAAATAGCCATTGGATGACTATTAAAAGTATATTGAAATACCTTAGGAGGACTAAGGATATCTTTCTAATATACGAATCTGGTGAAGAGGAACTCGTTGTAAAGGGTTACACGGATGCGAGTTTCCAAACTGATCGAGATGATTCTCAATCACAATCGGGTATGTCTTCATTATGAATGGAGGGGCAGTGTCTGGAATAGTTCAAAGCAGGATGTGGTAGCATTGTCCACTAAAATCGGAATACATCGCCGCTTCATTGGCAGCTCAAGAAGTTGCATGGTCAAAGAAATTCATTGCCGATCTAGGGTAGTCTCTACCATTCAAGATCCCCTAGAGATCCTTTGTGGCAACGAGGGTGTGATTGCTCAAATCAAGGAACCCATGCACATCAAAAGACAAGGCACATTGAGCGGAGATTCAACTATATAAGGGATGAAGTTGAAAAGGAAAGATATATATTCGCAAAGTTCACACCGATCAAAATATTGCGGATCCACTCACGAAGCTCCTTGAAAGGCCAAAGCATGAGAGTCATACTTGTGCATTAGGACTTAGATATTCTAGTGATGGATTTGATCTATTTAGTATTTAAACAATGAAACAATGTTATTTTGACTCATATATATATAATTATCATACTATGAGTTATGTTCCATTTTAGCATGTTTAGATCCATGAATATGTTTATTATTCTAAATGTCCGTAGTCGGTCATATTTGTTGGAATAAATATGAAGTAAGACTATTAAAAACTTGGATTGGTGGATATTAATAGGTATGAATATAGAGCAAAAGGTTGCTACCAAAGTTTATAGATATTTGTGAGATACAAATATTGAACTGACCCGCTCTCAAATATTACTGCATGGAATTATGTAATTGATCATAAGTAAATTTGAGTAAGGCGAATATCATAGTATCCTCCGACCTGAGATACATATTGGATTTTGATATTCACCAAATATTATACTTTGATCTAGTTCTTTGCTGTTCTGAAATACGGACAGCACACAAGGCTAGTTTCAAGTGTGATACAAGGTGATTATGAGAAATGTATGTAGTCAAGATGGGATTTGTTCCTCTTATTTGTTGAGAGTATGATGTCTAAGGCCTGATAAAGTTAATCAATAGGGAATGATCATTCTGTGTCTCTAGATTTAACATGATCTGTAACAAAAGGATAAATGATAGATTCACCTAAATCATTTTCAAGTATGGGACTTGAAGAAGATGATGTTATTGAATGGCACTTCTTCATGCGTATTAGGGGTTAAACCATTATTAGGCGGTATTTACTACTTGCATCAATTCTCTATGTATCTTGTGCAAGTGAGAGATTGTTGGAACGGTCTGCCAAGACACATATTGAATTGATGTGGCTAGTACGTTATGATCCAAGTCAGGTCATACCCAATAACAAACTAGACAAACACCTACAATATTTTATTTATGATATTATCATGTAAATAAATATTGACACTTAAAGTATTTAGAAATGGATTTTTAAATATTTGCACTAGAGTTGTGAATAGATTATATGGATAATTTATTCTAGAGAGAGAGTATTTTGTATTGTTATTCAAATGGTTGAACACAATACAAGTCTTTGTCCTCATTTCTTTATTACTAGTCCGTATTTACTAATGCGGATGTGCTTTTGAGGAAATGCGGATAATGTTCCTCATCCGCATTTACTAATATTTATGGAAATGCTGAAGGAATTTCTTCATCCGCATTTACTAATGCGGATGTGCATTTTGGGAAACGCTGATGAAACTGTTCGTTCGCATTGACAAATGCGGATGTACATTGGGAAATACACGGATGAAATTTCTTCATCCGTATTTACAAATGCGGTAGGAGGTTGTTTCATCCGTATTTACTAATTGGATGAATGTTTGAGAAATGCGGATGGGTTAAGGGCTGGGCCCCGCCCACTTTCTCTCTCTCCTCTGCTGAAATTCAGTTTCACAGGACTGGAATATATGATTGCAATCAACCACTCTCTCTTGATAACTCACAACACCTCTAAAAGTGCACGTTGGGTTTCTGTTCTTTCTCTCGATCGTTCGAAAGAAAAAGGAAGAACAGAAATTCATTAAAGTGAAGAAAAATCCTATCAACTGGGTGGTTGTTGGAAGCTTAGGGTAAAGCTTGAGGTCTCCTTCTTTGAAGCTGCCATTCAAAGATTATCTTCCTCTGACCCATTCGAGAGGTAGTTTTCTAAACACCCTATGGGTGTTTGTAATCATGTTTTTCATATAACGATCCATTACGAATTTTAACAGATATATAAAATGGTTTATATATATTAACTGTAACAAGTTTTTCATCCTAACTCCACTGTGTTTTTCATTTTATATGGATAAAGTGACTTTGATAAACTTGTTCAAACCCCAACAACTTGTCAAAGGTTATTCTATTTAATAATTAAATGAATAGTTAATGAATAGGGGGTTTAGGCTCGTTTCATCAAAGTTCAGGGATTATTATAATAAAGTTTTAGGACTAAATTACAATTATCAAATATATGTATATTGGAGTTGATTACTATAAGTTCAGGGAATTAATTTAATAAAGTTTAGGACTAAATTACAATTATCAAATATATGTATATATAGGAGTTGATTACTATACAAAGTCTATTTTCGTGCGAAGCGTACGAAATTACTAGAATGTGACACGTGTGTTTTTGGTGGATGGGTAGTTTTATCCACGCTACAGTTACGCATAAAATGTACATAATTACGCAAGTTATATTCATAATTACGCACGTTATATCTATTATTACGCAAGTTATATTTATTATTACGCAAAGAAAAATTACTCAAGTAATGTTTCCTATATATATATGACAGTACAAAATGCACCTACCCTAATTGTGACTTCTTGGCCGTGACCACCACCACCGAACGCCCCCCCATCGATCGAACCCGATTACTGCCGAACAATCACAGTGCCCACCGCGAGGAGCTCTCACCTCTTGTCATCTTTTTGTGCCCTCATCGTTGGTAAGCATTCCGTAATAACTTGTTTTGTTTGTTTTATTATTGCTGGTGTTCGGCATTGCGTACGATGAGTGTGTGGTGGTTAGGATCCAAGGGTGAGGATTGTATGAATTTGATATATGACATGTGTTTGTATGTATATGAAGGTGTGTGATCCGGGGTGTGTTTTGTATGGTTATGTATATGTTGATGTATGAAGTGTGTTTGTATATATACGAATGTGTGTGAACCGCGTGTGTGTGTCTTCACATGGCTATGTATATATGTGGGTTGTATGTGTATTCAAATGTATATATGTATATTGGGTGTAAGTGGCGATACGATGGTTACACGGCGACATAGGTTTGTTGTGTTGATCGACGAAGGTGCGGTAGTGTGTGTGTCGTGTATGTGTTGCGTGTAAATGTGTGTTGTGTATGTGTTTATGCCATGAGTATTTGTGGTGTGTGCATGTGTGTTGAATTAATACATATATACACTTATATTTGTGCTCATGTGTATGTTAAATGGATATATATATATATACACATATATATATACACACATATTATACAATATATATATATATATGTATAATATATATAATATATATGTATAATATATATATATTATATATATAGATATATATATGTATAATATATACATATATATATATTGTGTTTGGTGGTGTGTGTGTGTGTATAGTGCGGTTGTGAGGTGTGTGTTTTTTTTTTTTATCACACTATTTACTCCCGGTGTTTGGAGCCAACGGACAGGTATTGGATAGTATTATTTAGGGTTAACAACCCCACTCTTATTTGTCACTTATACTGGTTGGGACTGGCATTGTCACAAAAACCCTAGGGTGAATATGTTCCGACAAGTTCTATGTGTACATCATAGGTTTAGTTGTAAGTTTATGATTATATATGATATTTTCTTGCTTATAACTGTTACAATTATGTCCTACAAACTACTACATAACATTAATTTTTATTCATTTTTAAACCTGCAAACTCACCAACCATGTGTTGACCTTTTGAGCATATCTTTTCAGGTAATATCAATAATCGAGGATAGCTAGAGTTAATACCTTAGAGATGACCCTAAGGATTTCATAATAGACTTGATCTAGTGGTTTAAACATTTGTATTTTCATTTGGTCTAATGTTATGGCATGTTAGCCTTTACTTGTTCCCGGGTTTGTGGGATTTAATTGGATATTCTTGTTTGACTATGTCTGTCATGTAATTGACTAACCGCGACAAAGGTCTCCATTTGTGTTGGGTAACGTCATGACATGTTGTTCTCATCATTTAATGCATCTCTATTAACTATCAATGTGTTATGACGATTCCCCCCGTTAGATCCTCGTGTTTCCCGCTATAAGCGAGGGTGTGACAGATTGGTATCAAATCTATTGGTTTAGAGAATTAGCTAGATTATTCGACCTATAATATAAACTAAGTACCCTACATGTAGTATGCATTATAGGATTATACATGTGAATGTTCTAAGTGAATTATTGGCTATGCTAGTAGCCTGGACTACATGATACACTTATTTAGGGAAATTGTGGACATTGGATTATCTATATGTACCTGGAGAAATTATTAAGTAAGAACATCCTCATGTTATGAACTTGACTTTTATTTGGACTGGATTGAAAAGTACTACTATGGGAATTTTTCTAAGGATGTAAGAAAACTTTTACTTCTCACATTTTTTCAGTGTCACACATGTTGTATGCACCTTCTATAACTTGTTAAATTGAACCTTGGGAGATGGAGACCATTGGCTGGACATGAAACCAGTAGATAAGAGACACGATGTACTCAGGTCAGATGACTACTTTATCGGATTTCATATACAAATGGATTCCTTCGACGGTTTCTTGCCTAAGTGAACGCTTTTTCAATCAATTCCTTTATACAACTTGGTTAATTAACTTTTGGTTTAGTAACCATGTCCTTAATACTCAAATCATGGATAACACTTTGTACTTGACATGACGTGTCAACTTGGGTAGGAGGGCCGGGAGTGACCATACAAGAATATTACCATTACAGGTGCACACGTAATTACAATATGCAGTGCATGCGAAAACTAGCAAACCCTGCCATGAGATAACGATTATAGTTAGTAAAAATCTTTCATTTTATCTTTGGGACAATGGAATCTCAATCCTTATACGTCTTCATTACTGGTGTGAAAACATCTATCACGTTACCCTTATGTAAGTTCTAATCCACTGAAGCCTCATGGGAACCATATTATGACATCTTGTCCAATTCTTATATCGCATCACTCTTTTTTGCCTTTTTGTGATGCTTCTAACGTGCTGGTTTTTGGGATGTATTTGGTAACGAAGAGTTGTACTAGAATTATGAGACTCTCTATACCAGATTACTTGGTACGTTAGGCTGATCTTAAGACTTGGAACAGTGGCGATTCTAACATTCTAGCATTATACCTTGATGGGGTTATTGGATGTCACGTAACTAGTTTAAGCATTATTCTTAGTATATATTGATGTGGTGGGAACGCCACAGGGAACCTATTATAAGCATTACCGGTATATTAAGGATGCCTAAACTAGGCTATGTGATGATCTTGATGGATTGGAGATGGAAACGGTGGGTAAGGTTCTAGAGACATGATTGGTTATACATACAAGGAATTCATGATGTGTTAGTCAAAGGAGATAACAGGAAACATGGAGCAATAGCTCTGGCCGTTGGGTTGAGAAAATGGAAACTGTAATGGATATTAACAATTATACTGAAAACCACCAAAAGATGAAGTATGTTGTATGTTGCTTGCACACTATGGTAAAGCACTTGACTGGTAAAAACCTAAGCTAAAGCCTGAAGTAGGGAGACTGTGGATGAGTTCAAAGCTTTGGTGACCAAGGAATACTGCCAATGATTGAGATACAAAAGTTAGAGCAGGAATTTGGAATCATGTAATGGTAGGGTAAGGTCGTGCTCCTTATACCGACAAGCTCTCTGAGTTGGCAACCTAGTGCCACAACTTGTGACACCTGGATCAAAGAGGATTGAGAAGCACATCTAGAGATTGATTACAGATTTATGGAATTGTAACTACAGTAATCTAGAAGGCATGTACCCTGGCTGACCAAATAGTACGTACATCAACATTGACAAAGTCTAGTGAGTAGTGGACAAAAGTTGAGAGTCGAAAGCAAGTTAGTGCTAAGGTAAGCATGACGGCCAAGGTTATAAACCTAGCTGTGGCATTGATGTAGTTAGTCCGGCAAGCCTTCAATGTGGATGATTGAATGTGAGAGCCCCAATCATTATCGTAATGTGTGCCCTAGGCTGAATTGAGCACCATGACAAGTTGGAAACAATTAGAATCAGGTGATGGATATAGTTGGGAATCAAGGATAGAAAAATATGGAAGCCAAGTATATGTGAACCAAGGAAATAAGCACACGGTTATGCATTATGATTGGAGCGAATGACGCTCGCTAAGAAACAAATGGCGTTAGGGGTGGTTCTCT
>CM046434.1:13581548-13690991 GCA_025506505.1 Flaveria sonorensis
AAGGACCCCGTTTCATACGTATAGATCAATCACCAAGACTGATCCCCCTGTGTGTGAACCCTTAAGGGTTAGCCAAAATCGCATGCTATATTACACACAGTTGAGCTAGCAACTCTCAATGAGTTATCAACCTCCTTAATCATTTTGCTTGCAAGACTTTCATTCATTTCTTATGTTCCATTTTCATTAACATTAATCTTTTGCTTTGTTTATGATAATACTTTAATATCGAGCATAAAACACACCACGTAAAGCCACGTAATAATACGTATTAGGAACACAAGACAGGCCATAAACAAGCATAACATAAACAAATACAGCCATCAAAACATCTCAGGGCAAATCCTTAACTTCCTTTTCCTAAAATTTCAGAAAATTTTCTAAGTGTTCTAGGCGCATGAGCACTATGTAGGCGCATGAGCACTATGCGGGCGCACCAACACTTAAACACATGAGAAACTTTGGCGCATGAAGACTATTTGGGCACATGAACTATACTTAGTCATTGGTCAATAGGCGCATGAGGTACTGTTTAGGCGCATGACTAACACTTACGTGTTCTAGGCAAATTTTCAGGTGCATAAGGCACTGTTTAGGTGCATGGGCTGATACTTTAGCTATTTTGGCAAAATTTCAGGTGCATTGGGAACTATTGGGGTGCATGAGCTTCACTTAGGTTTTCTAAGTCAAAGTTTCAGGCGCATGGGCCCTATTTGGGCGCATGACCAACAGTTATGCATAATTCAGACTTATTTTCAAACCCAAATGCATATCTACCTGTTCTTAACATGTATCTATCATTCTAAGCATCAACAACACATATACTACCACAAAACAAAAGCATACATACTTAAATACATACGGGTACATATAACAGTTGTAAAACATTTTTAAGCATGCATTTTCAGCCCCAAGAAGTTTAAAACACTAAAAACCGGGGTCTACAACTCACCTATGCAGCCAACAAGTAAAACTCCTCCAAACTTGAGTGCACAAGAATTCAAACACCAAAAAACACACCAAAATAAACAACCAAACACGTAGTAGAACACATAAAAATCGGTTTTAAGGATGAAAACCCAACAAAACCGAACCAAGAACACATAAAACACTCACCAGATGCGAATTTCAGCCTCTTCTTCTTGAATAACCCGAGAGAAATAGGTTTTTTCTTCTTCTTCTTTTTTTTCAGTCGAAGAGCAGGTTCTGGAAACAAGTAGTGGGCGTCCATGCCCAAAATATAATAAAATATTAGGTTTTTTATACTTTTTACACTTAGCCTTCCTCCACTTTTGTCCCTTTTCTTTCTTTCAAGATACTTTTCTGTTCATTTATTTTTAACGAAGTTTCGGGTGTTACAAGTCCACCCCCCTTATAGAGGTTTCGTCCTCGAAACCTGTCATTCTTCGAACAGTTGTAGGTAATGCTGTCTCATTTCTTCTTCAGTCTCCCATGTAGACTCGGATCCTTCCTGTGCCTCCACTGTACACGCACTAGTGGAACCACTTTATGACGTAGCCTCTTCTCTTTTCGGTCGATGATTGCTACTGGTTGCTCTATATAATTAAGTTGTTCATCCACCTTGATGTCCTCCTTCGGTGGTACAATCATATCTTTATCAGCTGGGCACTTTCTCAGATGAGATACATGGAATGTCGGATGAATTCCACTTAACTCATCGGGTAGCTCTAATCGATAGGCCACCTCTCCTACTCGTGTAATAATTCGGAAAGGTCCTATGTACCTTGGGCACAGCTTACCCTTTTCCTGAACCATATGATTCCCTCCACGGTGAGACCTTCAACATGACTCTATCGCCCACATTGAACTCGATTGGTCTACGCCTTTGTCAGCATACGACTTTTGCCTATCCTTCGCTGCCTTCATAAAGGCTTTGATCTTCTCTAACTTCTCGATCGTAGCCTCAATCACTTCCAGCCTCACAATTCTTTCTGCCCGATGTCACCCAAACACACGGGCGTCCTACAACTCCTACCGTATAGCATCTCATATGGGGCATGCCAATGCTGGCATGATAATTTTTTTTGTATCAGAATTCCGCTAACGGTATATGATCATCCCAACTTCCTCCAAAGTCGATCACGCATGCCCGGAGCATATCCTCGAGCATCTGAATCGTCCTTCAGACTGACCATCTGTCTGAGGATGGTAAGCTGTGCTAATGTGTAGCCCCGTCCCCATCATATCATGAAATCTCTTCCAAAATTTCTATGTGAACTGGGTGTCAAGTTCCGACCTGATAGACACCAGCACACCATGACGAGCTACAATCTCTTTAATGAATAGATCTGCCAACCTCTCGGATGAATATGTCTCACGGATCGGTAGGAAGTGAGTGAGCACTCTTGTCAGACGATCAACTATCACCCATATGGTATCGTACCCCCTTGTCATATGAGGTAGCTTTGTGATGAAGTCTATGGTGATGTGCTCCTACTTCCACTCGGGTATATCCAAAGGTTGGATTTTCCCGTATGGCTTCTGATGTTCTGTCTTCACTTGCAAGCAAGTAAGGCACTTACGCACATACTCCACTACATCGTGTTTCATACCCCGGCCACCAGTAATCCTTCTTCATATCTCGATACATCTTAGTAGCACCGGAATGAATGGATTATCGATTCTTATGAGCTTCATCCATAAATCGTCTCCTTAGGTCCCCGTAACGAGGGATCCACATCCACCCGAAGCGGGTTCTAACTCCGTGAGTGTTTTCTCTCAACTCCACGACTAGACCTCTCATCCTTTCAGAGTTAAGGCGATCTTCTTTCAAGGCCTCATCTTAGAACTTCTAGATCTATGTCATCACATTGGAGGTCATAATCAATTGGTAAGCTTTCACTCGGATTGGCTCGGGTCTCTCTTTTCGGCTAAGGGCATCGGCTACTACATTGGCTTTGCCCGGGTGGTAATGGATCTCATAATCATAATCTTTGATCAACTCTAACCACCTCATCTACCTCATATTGAGGTCCTTTTGCTCAAAGAAATATTTAAGCTTTTGTGGTCCGTGAAGATTGTGCACTTCGTCCCGTACAAGTAGTGCCTCCAAATCTTTAATGCAAAGACCACAGCTGCGAGCTCCAAATCATGAGTGGGATAATTAACCTTTGGATTTTTAACTGTCGAGACGCATAGGCTTTACCCTTCCACGTTGCATCAACACGCAGCCTAGTCCCGAATAAGAGGCATCCGAATATACCACTAAATCTTCACTCCCTTCGGGGAAATGTCAAGACAGGAGCTTGAGTTAATCTTGCCTTTAACTCCTCAAAACCATCCTCTTGTTCTCGACCCCACATAAACTTCACCTCTTTGCGAGTCAATTTAGTCAAAGATGAGGCTATCTTGGAAAAGTCTTGAATAAATCTTTTGTACTAGCCCGCCAAACCCAGAAACTACGAATCTCGGATGGCGTCTTTGGAGACTTCCATTGCATCACTGCCTCAACTTTTGCCAGGTCTACCATAACTCCTTCAGAATTCACCACGTGACCCAAAAATTGGACTTCACGTAACCAAACAGCACACTTAGAGAATTTAGCTTACAACTTCTCTCTTCTAAGTGTCTCCAAGACTTCGCGTATATGGCCGGCATGTTCTTCCTCATTTTTTGAATAAATCAAGATGTCGTCAATAACACAATCACTGATTTATCTAATATTCGCCGACACACTCGATTCATCAAATCCATAAAGGCAGCTGGCGCTTTAGTTAGACCAAAGACATAACAAGAAACTCGTAGTGTCCATAACATGTGCGAAAAGTTGTCTTAGGAATATCTTGCTCCTTCACCTTCAACTGATGGTAGACAGATCGAAGATCTATTCTCGAGAACCATTGGCACCTTGGAGCTGGTCCAAACAAGTCATCTATTTTGGGCAGGGGATATCGATTCTTCATCGTTAACTTGTTTAACTCTCGGTAGTCGATACACATTCTCATACTACCGTCCTTCTTCTTTACAAACAAGACCGGAGCACCCCAGGGAGAGATGCTCAGTCGGATGAACCCTTTGTCCATCAACTCCTGCACTTGAACCATTAGTTCCTTCATCTCGATCGGAGCTAATTGGTACGGTGCTTTGGCAACGGGTTGAGCACCGGGTATCAAATCAATCTGAAACTCGATCTCACGGTCTGGTGGCACACCTAGTAAATCTTCTGGGAACACGTCCGGAAAATCACATACCACTGGTACATCAGACAATTATGGTACCGACGCGTCCACATCCTTCACATAAGCCAGGTAGGCACTACATCCGCGTTTCATTCACTTCTCTGGCACCGCCATCGAAATCACCTTAGGAACCGTTGTCACTCGATCATCGTAAACCGTCACAGAACTTCCATCGAGCACATTAATCGAATCATCTTCTTGCGACACATCATACTTGCCTCATAGGCTTCTAACCAATCCATCCCTAGTACTACATCAAATCCTCTTAGGGGCATCACAAATAGTTTAGCAGTGAACCTATGGTCTTCTAGTTCTATGTCATAATCTTCTATCATATTAGAAATTTTGGTAGACTTACCAATAGCAGTTTCTACATCGAAGGGCTCATAAATATTCTTACTACTAACAGGCAACTGAGCACAGAAAGCAGCAGAAATGAAACTCCTACTAGCACCAGAATCAAATAACACAGAGGCACAAGTTTGGTTTACTAGAAACATACCTGACACAACATCGGGGTCCACCCTGGCCTCCTCCCGGGTCATTGTGAATGCTCTAGCGCCTGCCCTCTGCCCTTCGTCCTCTATCCGCCTCTTCGCCCCAGAACTCTCTGCCCTTGGCCTCTTGCAATCCCTGCTTACATGACCCTCTTCACCACAGTTATAACATCTTATAACCCCACGTACTTTTGCCACGTGGTCTGGCTTACCGCATTTGAAGCAGACGTTAAATCCCCACTTACACTCTCCAGTGTGCTCCTTCCTACATTTGACACACTTCTTCATTCCCATGGTTGATGACCCCATCCTTCGGTCATCCATTCTCATCCTCTTGTTGTTTGGAGTGAAACCAACATGTCCAAAGCGTTTCCCTTTCTAGTTCTTATCACCACCACCCGTCTTGCTCACCTCAACCACATCCACTTCCCTCTCATCATAGAGTCTTCCAGCCAGATCCACTGCCAACCTAAAGGTACTCGGTCGGGCAGCAATCAGGTGTCTGCGGATATCCACCGGCAATCCTTGGATATACCTCTTGATCTTCCGTGATGCTGGCGTCACCTGATCCGGCACCAGTCTCACCATTTCGTTGAACTTGGTGGTGTACTGCTGGTGGGTCATGGTTCCCACCTCAAGCTGTAGGAACTCTCTTTCTATCTTGTCGAGCTCTCGGTGAGCATAGAATTCCTCAATCACCATTTTCTTCAACTCTCCCCATTTCAACTTCCCGATGAATCTGCTGCCCTCGGCTTGGACAATATTGTCCTACCAACATAGAGCCGAATCAACGAACGAGTGAGTGTGAACTTCACCTTCTGGTCATCCCTACACTCACTAATCTCTAACACCGCCTCCATTTCTCTTACCCAGCGTGAGCAGCGCAGCATTACCATTGCCATCGAAAGTTGGCGGTTTACATCGTTGGAATGCCCCATAACTACACCCCTTCGCGGTTTCCCGCACTTCCACCTTTCCCTCATCACTGGAAGCTGCCATCCCAGCATTCAGTTCCTCCTTCCAATCGTAGTCCTTCTCTCCTCCTCCTTCTCCTTTCTCTCATCTTCCCTCACAACCCGGATGACTTCAGTCACTACAGACGTAGAATCGTCTGTATGACCTGATGCACCTACTCCATAACCGCCTCCTTTACTGAGGCTCTTAAGTTAGCACTCTCATCCACACCCTCCGGATGATGAAGCCCAGACTTAGCAGGGGCTGTCTCTGCAGTCCTTGTCTTGTGCCTTGTGGCACGTGGCCCAGCACCACGACCACCTCGAACTCCTCCTCTAGAAGCTTTCGATGATCTACCACCAGCCATCCTCTAATTACTATAAGATTCAAACACTAACATGGTCATTTAAGGTAATACTCAGTTTATGTTAAGTATAGTAAGTCCCTAATTACAGTGGCCAGTTGTGATTAGCCACTTACTTTACTCTTCATCCCCCGAGCATTTCCTATCCTGACTATATCAGTATTCAAATCTACTAAAAGCACATAAATCAAATAGCACACGCACAAAATACCAATTAACATTAAGAAAAGATATACCTGATGGCACGTAGCTACTCGGGCTGGCATCCCTCCATTCGGTCCCATTCTTAGTTTAAGTTTAGGTTTTTGAAAATATTTAAAAAATTTCTCTTAAACTTTGGCTCTGATATCAACTTGTAAGGCCCCGTTCCCGGAGACCTCACATTGGTCAATCATAGCATTATACATATAAAGCATTATACATTTCATAAGATTAAGCAGCGAATTAAGTTAACAAAAACCATTCATTTCATTAATAATTACTGTTGCTAAGCAATACATCATTGTTTCTTAAGTTACAAAGACCTTTTTAATTGCATTACAAAACAACAATATCATTAAGATTGAATGGATGCCAGTCTTGCCCTGACGAGTAGCTTTCCCCGCGTGCCATCCTCAGCAATAATTACCTGCCAACTGAAAATGCATAAAAGTTAGCGTTGCTGAGTGAGTTCTAGTTTTAAAGCATTAAAATACCTTGCGTCTAAATATATAAAATATCCTTTTCTTTAAAATACTTCTTTTATTTTCGCGTGTGAGCATTCATCATACATACATCAAGGTATAATCTTGATTATCTTTCATTATCTCACGTATTTGTGCGTTTTGTACTTTTTCATTATCTTTCACTATTTCTAGATCCTGTCACAACTTTACTCCCTCGTTGGGCACAAAGCCACCTCATTCTCGGGGTTAAGTGACAAGGACCCTATTTCGTACGTATAGATCAATCACCAAGACTGATCCCCCTGTGTGTGAACCCTCAAGGGTTAGCCAAAATCGCACGCTATATTACACACAGTTGAGCTAGCAACTCTCAATGAGTTGTGAACCTCCTTAATTATTTTGCTTGCAATACTTTCATTCATTTCTTATGTTCCACTTTTCATTAACATTAATCTTTTCGCTTTGTTTATGATAATACTTTCCGTATACGAGCATAAACATACCACGTAAAGCCACGTAATAATACGTATTAAGGAACACAAGACCAGGACATAAACAAGCATAACATAAACAAATACAGCCATCAAAACATCTCAGGGCAATTCCTTAAACTTCCTTTTTCCCAAAATTTCAGAAAATTTTCTAAGTGTTCTAGGCGGATGAGCACTATGTAGGCGCATGAGCACTATACGGGCGCACCAACACTTAGGCGCATGAGAAACTTAGGCGCATGAAGACTATTTGGGCGCATGAACTATACTTAGTCATTTGGTCAGTAGGCGCATAAGGTACTGTTTAGGAACATGACTAACACTTACGTGTTCTGGACAAATTTTTAGGCGCATGAGGCACTGTTTAGGTGCATGGGCTGGTACTTAGGCTATTTTGGTAAAATTTCAGGCGCATGGGAACTATTGGAGTGCATGAGCTTCACTTAAGTTTTCTAAGTCAAAGTTTAAGGCGCATGGGCCCTATTTGGGCTCATGACCAACAGTTATGCATAATTCAGACTTATTTTCAAACCCAATCTGCATATCAACCTGTTCTTAACATACATCTATCATTCTAAGCATCAATAACACATATACTACCACAAAACACAAGCATTCATACACAAATACATACAGGTACATTTATAACAGTTGTAAAACATTTTTAAACATGCATTTCCAGCCCTAAGAAGTTTAAAACACATAAAAACCGGGGTCTAGAACTCACCTATGCAGCCAACAAGTAAAACTCCTCCAAACTTGAGTGCACAAGAGTTCAAACACCTAAAAACACACCAAAATAAACAACCAAACACATAGAACACATAAAAATCGGTTTTAAGGATGAAAACCTAACAAGACCGAACCAAGAACACATAAAACACTCACCAAATGCGAATTTCAGCCTCTTCTTCTTGAATAACCGAGAGAAACAGGTTTCTTCTTCTTCTTTCTTCTTTTTCAATCGAAGAGCAAGTTGTGGAAACAAGTAGTGGGCGGCCATGCCCAAAATATAATAAAATATTGGGTTTTTTGTACTTTTTACACTTAGCCCCCCTCCATATTTGTCCCTTTTTCTTTCTTTCAAGATACTTTTCGGTTTCTTTATTTTTTAACGAAGTTTTGGGTGTTACATGATGAGGGTACGGATGACAAAGGCAAGAGGAAGGATTATGGTGATGATGATCAGGGGGAAGATATTAGCTTAACTGTGCGTCCTTCTTATGATTCAGGTTCTTAAAATGTCTTAGGACCAAGGTCTGATGATCCATAGGATTACGAACCATTAAATCCAACTACAGAGGAGATGTATGAGAAGGAATTCTATACTTTTTAGCAACAAAGTTTAGCTGAAAAGTCCGATGAAGATTGGGTCTGTTGATGACTTGGAGGATTGTATTAATTATACAAACATATTCGGCAATAGTTTGAAGAAATTATTTTCAGATATTATATTAGAAGAAGGAGAGATTGTCACAGACTCTTGAGTTGAGCAACCAGCTTCTGATCCGAATGACATGACTGGAAAGATTGCTTTCCGTCAAGTTGGAAATCTTTCAGTGCTTGCTCCTCCACCTCTTGCTTATGTTCACACATTGAGACATTCCAACCTGCTTACTCGGTATGGAAATTTAGAACAAGTATTGAGTTGGGCGTATCATGGGGAAAATAAGATATATGTTGTCAAGCGAATAGCTAGAGCTGTAGAATATTATCAAGATGAACATGACTTCCACACACTTAGAGCATCTGATTTATATGCTATGGGACGTGTGCCATTCATCAATCTAAGCAATTATGGAAAGGCGAAGTGGATAAGGAATATGGTATGGCGACAAAGTAAAACCAACTTCAAAGACTTCAAAACTGTAAAATCGAAATTCATTGAAGATGAGACACATATAGATCAACAAACCAATGAAGATCACCAACAAGCCAATGAAGGTCAGAGTGTACGAGCATCCCAGATATGCTAGAAAGATTCAAATTCACGCTCTTGTGGCAATCAACTGTTTGTCAGAACTTATGAGGTGAGTTTATGAAAAGAATACTGGGCATGTTGTGATTTATTTTGTTGAGAATACTATATCATCGACCCAGTTGATCTACTCAAGTTCAAAGAGAAGATTTGATAAGGCTTCAGTCTTGTCCAATTGAAGCTGATGAATATGTTCATCTTTTAGCAACTCAATTCCGTTGGTTGACCACGAAGGCCCTGAACAACAAGTTGTATGCGTATGGCGGAAATTACAAAGTTGCGGTCGTGGAATTTTGAAGACTTGATTCACCGAGCCTAGGGGAGATCGTAGATTGAACCTAAAGGCTCGGGAAATCAAAACAAGATAATAAAGATCAAGTTCTCGCGCGAAAACTTTGAGCTTCGCAAGACTATGTTGTTTAAGTATAAATAGTTTTCTTTGCTCATTTTATTTAGAATCCTTATTTTTCACACTTATGTAATCATTATCAAAGAGCAATATACTTGAATATTATTTACATTGCTTGTTCTTGTTCTTGTTCTTCTTCTTGTTTTTCCTATAATCCGTGATTGATTCATTCCGCGTTTCTATCATGAAATCGATCTACAACGAATTCACTATCTTTACATTTAGGTTATGCTACAGAATTTACTATGTAATTTTTTTTTATGATATTATTTTTATCATTATTTAAATACTTTTATTTTTACTTTTTCTATTGAATTTACTATGGATTTTATTAAATTATGTTTTATGTTTATTCCTTAGTCTTGCTATAGATTTTGCTACATGTTTGCTAAACTATTTTTAGTTATATTTTTCAATATTTTTTTCTTGATTTTGCTACGGATTAGCTGTGAATTTAATAAAAAAGTTTTAATTATATTTATTTTAAAACTTTTTCTATGAATTTTCTTACAAGTTTGTGATGAAATTTTTAATAACAAAAATCCCTAGGAAACATCTGTTTGTGTGGTAGTGACTATTGTAGGAATACTAACACCGCTTGTTCAAGCTAACTTAACTTGTTACTGCAAAAACACACGTATAGCTTGCCATTCTGTAAAAAAATGGCTTAGCAATTGCATAAAATGAGTAACCTACGAATCATAACAAATTCTTATTGTCATGGTAATTAAGGAGTGTTAATATAGCCAAATCATGTTAAATAAAATGCAGTACTTATCAATGTTTTCACGACCGGTTCGGATCGGCCGGTCCGACCGGGATTCGGCATGGTTAATGATCCGATCATATGTGACTCGTTTTGTGTTCAACTAACAGGCCGGTTGAAAGCGAACTGGAGGTTGAATCGGCGAGTCGCCGAAAAACGGTCGAACCCGTATCTCTTCATTTTTTGTGACCATAGAATGATCTTTCAACAGACATTCAAAATCATGTTTAAAAAGGTATAAACATTCAAAATTGAAGAATCCTATGGCTATTGAACATGTTCTGTGTAAGAAACGTAAAGAAGAAGAAGAAGATTTGGGGAGTAGAGAGAGAGTTGAAAGTGGCGGCTGTCTCTCTAAGCTATGGTTAAAAGAGTTTTAAAGATGAGAGTTAACGAGATCAGTCCCTACAAAAAAGTAAATGTACAATTTAAACCACACACATAAATTGTCTAAAAATATATATGAAAAACTAATTAAAGTACATAAAATAACATATGTATTTAAACTAATAATACTTATAGAATTTTAAATATATATATATATATATATATAAATTATTGTTTTGTATACTTTTTAATTTTCTACTATTAATAAATGTCGTCCGGTTCTTAAATCCTGTCCAACCGGTCCGACCGGTCCAACCAATGAATCTATTAGTTGTCCAGTTCATTGTCCGATGCGTTTCTGAAAACATTCGTACTTATAGAGATATCAACGTTCATTTAATGTAGTTAATACCTACTCTTTTGATTTAACATCACATAACTAATTTTGCCACTTGATTATCCTTACTTCTTTAATCCATCATAGAGAAAATCATTTTTAAATTCCAAATTCAATTAAAACTTTAAAGGAATAAGTAACATGCTAACTTTACTTTTTACCCTGAGTGAATCAACCTACCTAAACTGAAATAATCAATGAATCAAGCTACCTAAACTGAATAAGTAACATGCTAACTTTACTTTTTACCCTGAGTGAATCAACCTACCTAAACTGAAATAATCAATGAAAGATAAGCCATACGAAAATGAAACCCCAAAATTTGTGTAGTCTACATCAATTAAACAATGTAATCAATTAAAGTGGGGACAATCAAGAGTGAATGCTCACATCATTAAAAACCTAGGGATTTCGGATTCATACACTGAAAATCCAATTAGTAGCATCCGATTGAGCACATGAACCAATTTGCACTATTGTCATCATCACAAACACATCCACGGTCATTCGATACAACTTCTCTTTTGATCAATGATAGAATATACCAAGAATCTTATGATCTATGTCGCGGAAAATTTCAACACTTACATACAATATATTCAAAAAGAGATTAAACAAATGCACAAACAAATAGAGAAAGAAACATAAAATACAGACACTTAGTCGACTTCCCAAACCGATAACCAAAAACTAACTAAATAAAACACAACGACATGCAGATTTGGAAAATTCACAAAGAACATGACAAACATAAAATGCAGGCATGAAGAAAACATATTTCCCCAAAACTCATAACAGAAGACACAAATACATACTTTAGTCTTATGTTAAATCATATACGGATAAAAGTACCGGAATAGTCGGTAATTGTGTTCATCGACGACATCCTAATCTACTCAAAGAACAAACTTGACCATGTTTTCTACACTCACGAAGTACGAGAAACATCAAGAGAGGAAAGATTGTTTGTCAAGTTTTTTTAAATGTGTCGTCTGCCTAAGGGAGGTAAAGTTTCTTGGATACACTAACAACTCTAGTGGAATCATGATTAACCCTGCCAAGGTTGAAATCATGATGTAACTGAGTTCCCTTACAACTTTAACATCCCCAGTCTAAAACTTAGCTGAAATGAGGTCAATTGGTATATCATGCCTCATATACGTATCGAGAATTAGTTTCCTGAATGACCAAATAAAAAAGAAGATTAAAATTCAAAGAATATGAACTTAAAAAATGTTACAAACTGTAAATTAGGAATCTTACAGTCCGTGTGGTTGACGGGAATATCTATCAATAATTTCTAGACGTTGTTGGAAATTTCAGTGAAAAATATGGTTTTTCACTTGTATTGTACATTAATAATTATTTATATTTACGTAAAAATAATTATTTATTAGTGAGCTTCCATTTTTCTATGCGATAGGATCACAGCGAATCAAATTATGTTCCAAACGGAGCTAAGATGAATAAGATATCGATGCACAAAATTAATAGAATATGTGAAAGTGATTGGTTTTGTCCCACATTAGTTGTGTGATAATACAAAACCATGAAATGGTGGAGTATATAAGGGGTTTTTTTGTCCCACATTAAAAATCAAGAGACCTTTGGAAAAAAAAATTTAATGATCACTAAGTATAAGATTAACTCAATGTTAATGACAAGACTTTTGGTATAACGTTGATAATGAGACCTTTGGTATATCCTTTTGAAATTATTACAGGATCATACAATATATATACAAGGATACGCTCCTTGTTCTTTTTTGGACAGAATTTTGATGATTCACAAAAACTACACTACTCAAACCAAAAGTTATAAACTCATACATCCATCTTCTATATCACCATCTTCTCCTTATTTTTCTATCTTTCAAGACACATCATATCCAATGCGACCTTGGGTGTGATGACATCTCCGGCAGTACACTACTGTTTCGGTTGTTGTACCCTGGAAGACAGACGCGTTCTTGTGAGAAGAGGCGCGGAATATGTTTTAACAGACCTTTGTTGAACAGAAATCCTCAACCACCACTCAACCTTTTAGTTCGTTGATTGTACATTCGTAGGTGAATTGATGAACAATCTATGCGGATTCAAGATTCAAGTGAACAAAGTTCTCTGTGAATACTACGGTTTGAATGGTTTCAATTCATGTTAACATTGTTATTACTTACATTTGGTTTGTATGCGTTATTACAATTTTGTATTTCTCATCAATAATGTTATTATTATTTTATTAATTTTTAATAAAAGTGAACTCATATCCTGCGGACGTGATACATATCATGTAACTTACTAAAGTGTTCTGTACTGTAACATTGTGCTTACACGTCGTAATGAACGTTATGAACCGCAACGGTGTAGCATACACTCCATATGCTTTAAGGCAGTCAGAAACCGCTTTAGAGAGGAGGTTGCAGACCATAACCTTTATGGCTTATGGTTCGTAAGCTCATGAAAGGTTATCTATAAATTAAGCCCTTGAGAACTCATTTTATTTTTCCTTGTATGTGGGAACACTCTATTTTAGAGAATATCGAGCTTACGATACCCCTTTTAGGTATTGCGAGCTACCATGCATCAGCTGTCATATATAGTATTCAGTTACGCTTTATGTAGTAGTTTGGATTAGATGGCCCAAGCTTTGATATGAACATAAGGGAGGTAATTCTTAGCTGATGCCAACAGGTGGGCTCTACACCTTGAAGGGGCTGTGCAGGCCTTGAATGAAGTGAAAGCCCCAATGTGGAATCTTCCCTTAGTGGTGAGATCACCACGTAGTCTTTAGACTAGTACCTTAATTATAATACCTTAGTCACAGTATATCATTGAGTTGTAGGTTGTTAGCTTCTTGATAGAGAAGCACAAGTTAAGGTTAGTTCATTTCATCATATCCTTAATCAGAATTTAATCATTATTAAAAGATACTTTTAATCAATTCTTTATATTGTCTTCATCCATGCCAAATAGTTGCTTACTTAAATGTTAGTTGGGAAAAATTCAAGTTAAGTAGTGGAAGGGTGAAAACAAGTGATTTGGGATTCATCCTAGTGGTTCTAGTTTAATGAACCTAGTGAGTAAAACTCCTTGTGTCATGGACTGATGATAGAGTTTTGAGATATTCTTTTAGGTATGTTTGTGTAATTAGTGCTATTTACAATCTTGGGTGTGGAAGGACCTGTATATGCATGGGGGCACCCACCAGTTACCTATATCACTTATAAGATACACATAAGTCCATGAAGTCTTAGGAATATGGCTAAGATAACTCTAAATTCACGTGGTGCTTGATGATTGAGAGTTCTAGCACGAGTCATGGCTTGATAGGACATATGAATTGCCACGAAGAACATTGATGCTTGGTTATATGGTAGAGAGTGTCTCATGTAAAGATTGTCTGTGAGCATCAAAAGGGAGAACTTGAGGATGGTTTTTAGGGTGTTAGTATGTCATACTTATTTTATAAACAATTATAGGGATTGAACCTAGAGGCTCGGAAAATCAAATCAAGATGAAGAAGATCAAAGTCAAGCGACAAGTTAGAGCTGCCGCGCGATAACTTGCTTCTCGCGCGAAAACCTGTTAGTCGCGCGAGAACATGTTAGTCGCGCGAGAACTAGTTAGTCGCATGAGAACTTCTTAGAATAGTATAAATAGAAGTTTTGTAATGTATTTCAGGAGCTTTTGTTCATTTCTTGATTTTACACTCATTGTAATAGTTTCTAAATCAGAGAGCAATACAATCAACATTTATTTACTTGTGTGCTTATGTTCTTCAATTGCTATTCAATCTTATCGTAATGTTAACATTCCGCATTTTCATTACGAGATCGATCTTTGTAACTTGATGATCTTTACAATTGGTATCAGAGCAAGGTGTGCTCTTGATCGATTGAATCAAAGTTTGATTAGTTCATATTGAAGAGTTGAAGAGATGCGATTTGAGGTTCTTTTTAGATTTACTGATTTCATGGCTTATTTGATCATATTTGAAGACCTCCAGAGATGTTATGCTGTTGAAGATTTGACTTGTTTTAGTGGTTAGTTGAGCTTAATTCAATCAATTAGAGACAATTAGGATCATAACCGAACCTAAAATCACTAATTGAAAGATTAAACAATTATATTTGAACAAAATGGTGTTTGATTGAAGGCTGAAACTGTCGAAATTTTCTGAAACAATTAAAACTTGACCATTTCGCAAAATTCAGTTACAGAACTTACCGCACGAGAAGTTTGTGCAAAAACTTGTGCGATTAGTTTTATTGAAGACTATTCGCGCAAGAACTGTATCTTTCACGCGAGAACTGTATCTTTCGCGCGAGAACTTCAAATTTGAAGTTTTCTTGTTTTGGTTTGAATCCAAGTCTTCAAAATAGCAAACTTGAAGCACATCACTGCCACTCTTAATCTCGATAATGAGATAGGAACAAGCACGAAGCCTCCTAAACTTCTCAGCGAAGAAGACTATCCGGACTGGGTCTATCGCTTTGAAAACCATGTCATTTATACTGAACCCAAGATGATGAGATCTAACAAACAGGGTCCCTATATCCCGATATACACAAATGACAAAGGAGACTTAGTGCCAAAGCCTGAACACCTCTGGGATAGAGAGGATATGAAGAAGATGGAGCTTGATGATAAGGCATATGCTGCCATCACAATGGCACTTACCACTGAAATTGCTTAGAAATTTAAGGATTACAGGAAGGCAAAGGATCTATGGAATGCCATGGAAGAGCAAATTATGGGGAATAAAGACATGAGGGAGAGCCGGAAGGATACGCTTAACCAAGAGTTCAACATGTTTAATCATGTTCTTGGTGAGACATTAAAGGCTCAAATGTCTAGGTTTGTGAAGCTTATCACCAAGATGAAAAGTGCTGGAATCACACTGGAGAATATTTTAGTGAACAAGAAGCTATTAAATTCCTTACCTTACAGCTGGAATAACAACTACACTATGATTAAATGAACCAAAGATTTGTTCACCCTATCCCTTAGTGATCTAATTTCGACTATCAAATCTTATGACATGGATGACAAGTAGAGGGATGCCAACTATATCAACACAATGGGAGCTGAAGCATTGGTATTATATGCCAAGATGGCTAGTAATCCAAATTACTCTGTCAGTTACTCTCAGTTATGTCAGTAACAACAATCACCAACTCCTGCCTATCAAACTATCAAAGATCTAGCTTTACCTCAATTCCAAGTTCCTCATCAGAATTCCTACAGTCAAGCTCAAGTTCAACCACAACCTCTAATCAATTCTCAAGGTCAAGCCACTCAACCTACACAACAAGCCTTTGTTGTAAACTCTCAACCCGACAGACAAACTATTCAAATTGCTAAAGAGCACCTGGCTCTGTTTACATCGTTCATAAACAGTTATGAAGCTTTTTCTGTCGGAAGACTAAATACACCAAACATCTTGGTTGATGACTTGCAACAAGTTAATCTCGATGATGTTGAAGATAACGATATCAAATATCAAATGGCAATGGTGGTTTATAGAGCAAAGAATTTTACTAGACGAACGGGGAGAAAGGTTTTTGCGCTAAACAATTCAAGCAAAATTGGATTTGATAAGTCAAGCTTGAGATGTTATAATTATGACAAACCTGGCCATTTTGCTAGAGTGTACTGAAGGCAGGTCAAGTCAAACAGAAAGTGGAAAGATAATGGTAACTGTGGAGTTAGAGACAAAAGGAGATAAAGCTAGCTCATCTAACAACAAAGCACTAGTATCTTAAACTAAAGGAGAATATGACTAGTCAGATCAAATAGAGATACTAGATATCAAGCTTTCAACTGTAGTATTGGCAGGGATTCAAACTATTGAAGAGCATGTTAAAGACAATGTACTAGCTGAGTTGGTATCTGATGATCAGTTGAATGGTGTGTTTGAAGAAGAAATGGAGGTTAAATCTGAGAAGGCTAAGGAGAAAGAGTTGAAAAACTAAATGTTAAAGAAGTGGAGGCTGAAAGTGAGATTAATGAAATAGTTGTTGAGACTACTCCAGCTAAAACAAACATTGTTGAAGAGAAGGAGAATGAAGAAAAGAAAGCAAAGACTGTTGAGTTTACTCCAGTCAAGAATGATGAATCTGGAAATGCTGTTGAGTTTACTCCGGCATCTGCTTGTGGAAAAGAAGAAAACGCTGTTGAGATTACTCCAGCAAAAGAAGCAGAAGAAAAGGTTGTGTTGAAAGCCTTCATGGTAAACATCTTACCTGAAGAGAAGAAAAGAGATAAAGAGACGGAAGAGGTATTTTCTAATCTTTGTTCAACTATTTGTTCAGAAAAGGTACAAAGATATAGAGTTCACAATGAACGCTTGATTTTAGAAGTAGAAAAACTTCAATATCAAGCTCGTAAATATAAAAATGATGAGAAATTTTTAAAGAAAAGGTAGATGGCTTAAACAAATCAATTTATCAATCAAAATTAAATCTTCATGATAAAGATTGTAACATAAAAGATTTAACAACACATAATGATGAACTATCTTTAGAAATCAATAAACTTAACAGTGAACTCTTGTCTGCCAAATTGATTGTTGAAAAATTTGAGTTGTCATCAAACATGGTCGAAGGTATAATCAAATATCAAATGACACAGAAAATTAATGGTGGTAAACGGGAAGTTGGTTATTCCAACATTGCACCACCCATTAATCATGATTATACATGTTTGCCTTCATCAAATACAACTCATGATGAAGAGACCTATAGATTAGGTTTTCAAGCAAAGTCAGACTTAACACCTCTAGTCAATGTTTCACTGACTATTGACCCTATCATAAAAAAATGAAATTAAAATTAATCATGACAATTCTTTTGTAGAAAGTGTGAAGAAGGACGGGTTGGTTGAAGATTGGGAAAGTGATGATGAATTAGATTTTCAGGAAAATAAAAATTGTAATAAAAAATCTTCATGTAATTCATCATCAGTTATTAATGAAAGTTCAAAAGTTTTTAGTAATACAAATGTTTGTTCAAAAATATCTAACAAAGAAAAGAAACTAAAATCAAAAATAGATTTTAAAGTTAAAGAAGGAAAGCAATTCGCAACATCCATATCTGACTTGAAAACTGATTTCAAGAACAGATTTGTTTCAAAAGGCAACATTAATAAGGAAGATCATATTTTTAAAGAAACCAATGCCAGTTTTTTTAAAAATAAATCTTCTATTATTGCTAACTCTATGAAACAAGATGCTTGTAGATCAGGTATGAAAGACACTGGTCCTACTCCAGTACAGACGATTCATAAGGATAAAGCTACAATTCATGCTTCATCAGCATCAGAAATGAATCTAAATGATAGGAAATTTATCTCAATTCTTCCAGAATTATCTCAAACAATCCATAATGAGAAAAAGAATAGAGAGACTGTTAAAGAATCATAAGGCCAAGGACATACTATAGCCAGATTCTATGATAACTATGGAAGTTATCATAAATAGTTCATACCAAATACACAAGCGTCAAATATATATCATAATATGTGTTGTTATGTGTGTGGAAAACCAAATCACGAGGCTAGAAATTGTCGTTATCAACATCAATTATCAAGCAAACAAAGATTTCACAATTTAATTTCACAGAATAGAAAACATTTCTTTCTAAATGCCAAATTCAAAAAGAACTCAAATCAGTCAAAATATTTTGTTAATAACAGTAATGATTTGAATAAAGAAAAGTCAAATGTGAAATCTGTACAAGTTGATGATAACACTTCTACTTTAAAGAAAATGGTGACACATCCGATTAAACCAATTCAAAAGTGTAAAATTAAAGAAAAACCATCTAAGCCTGATATTGTTGAACAATATCCTTTTGATGACAAATGAGATATGATATTACAATCTTATCATATTTGGATGAAAACAAAGTACTCAAGTCAACCATGGTTTGGGTTTCTAAACATGAATAAATTTGTTCAAGTGTGCAGGAACAACCAAGATAAGTCATCAACAGTGTTTGGCATGTTGACAGTGGTTGTTCACGACACATGACTAGTAATATATCTCTGTTAAACAACATACAACCTTACAACGAAGGATATGTTATCTTTTCAAGAGAAAAGGTGGTAAGATTATAAAGAAAGGTACAGTGTCAAATGGTGTGTTAAGTTTTGAAGATGTCAATTTTGTAGAGGAACTAAAACATAATCTGCTTAGTGTCTCTCAAATTTGTGACAAAAATTATTCAACACACTTCACTGATAAAGAATGTCTTATTCTAAAACTTAGATTTGTAATTTCTGATGAATGGGTCTTATTAAGAACACCCAGAGACAAAGACACATATTTACTTGATATGAATGGTTCATATTCATTTGTAACTGCGTCGTGTTTGTTATCTAAAGCCTCGGAAAGTGACACAATGTTATGGCATCATCGTCTTGGACATGTAAATGTTAAAAATATGAACAAGTTGGTTAGAGGAAATCATGTTGTAGGCCTACCTTTGAAAAATTTCAACTAACTGAACATTGTCTATCATGTTTAAAAGGCAAACAATGCAAACTTCCTTAAAAAGCAGTTGCTCATACCAAAATTGACTCTGTTCTTCAACTGTTACACATAGATTTATTTGGTCCTGTTAGTGTTTTGAGTTTGGGACATCGTGCATATTGTTTAGTCATTACTGATGATTTTCAAGATTTACATGGGTTTTCTTCTTAGCATCCAAAGATGAGACACCTCATTTGCTGATAAAATTCATGACATTTGTGGAGAATCAAACTGACAAAATAATCAAGTGCATTCGAAGTGATAATGGAACCAAATTCTGCAATCGTACACTAAACGAATTTTGTGATTCAAAGGGGATAGCAAGACAATTTAGCTCTACAAGAACTTTGCAACAAAATGGAGTTGCTGAAAGACGAAACAAAACTTTAATTGAAGCAGCCAGAACCATGATATCAAGAGCCAAATTACCATCATTGTTTTGGGCTGAAGCTTTTAACACTGCGTGTTATGTTTAGAATCATGTGTTAATGAACAAACAACAAATATGACTCCTTATGAAATATTTTTCAAACATAAACGCAAAGTCAAATATTTCAAAACCTTTGGATGTTGTTGTACATTGTTAAACAAAACACAAAGAAGAAAAGGAAAGCGAAACAAGATGAAGCAACATCTGAGGATTTGTTTCCTTACGGATTCAACAATCCAGACTTCATCAAATAGAAGAAAGAACAAAAAGAGAAAGAAACTGCAAAAGAGTCTTTTCCTGAAGATATTCAATCCCAAAGTAAGTAGAGATCATCAAGATCAAGAAACTAGAAATGCTAAAGCTAAATCCTCTTAGAATCAAAGTCAAAACAATCAAACTCAAAGAACAAATCAATCTAATCAGTTTAATCCAGTGAAGTTTGTGTCTGCAGGTACTTCTGATATGAACACAATTCCAGAAATCAAATCAAACTCAAAGAACAAATCTAACACTGATCTGAAAACAGGTTTAGGTCCAAAGTCTTCTGTTGTCAACAAAAGATTTGTATCTAAGGAGCCTAGGAATAGTGTTAATGAATAAAAGTCAAAAACTAAATTTCAAAAGAACAAACTCTCAAATCAAAACAACAGATTAACTTTGCAACTCCTAAATCAAAACAAGGATCAAATGTGGCTTCCACATCTAAGGTTAATCAACAGTTGTTTAAATTTCAACAAAGGTACTGTGAAATATGTGATATGTATAATTATAAGACTACTGAAAGTTTCTTTAACAGGTATTGTCACATTTGTGATATGAAAAACCATTGAAAAGCTGATTGTTATTTCAACATATATTGTACCATTTATGATGGAAGAAATCACAAAACTAAGAATTGCTACTTCCGAAGGACCTCGCCAAGGAATGGATATGTCAACCCAAGATTTCAAAGAAATCAAAATGTTGGTTTTCAAAGGTTGACAAAACAACCATCCTTAGGCTTGAGATCTTTCCGAAGGATTAATTCTGATTGTGATGATTCTTATGCTGTGCTAACAAAGCATTATAAACAAGGAGAATTTATTCCATAATCTATGAGAATGAACAATGGAAAGTTTGGTAATCAAAATTTTTCTGAAAATGTTCCTATTGATGGTTTAAATTACCTTGATAATGACCTGGAAAAACGTTACCATGCTTTACGGATTAATCAAATCAAAGATAATCAAAAATTTGCCAGAAAAGGAATTGATAAAATTAAACAACAAAAGAAGCCTGATTTGAATAAGATTTATTTTAAACAGTTTACCATTGTTGATAAATTTGCCAAGCCCAAGATCATATCGGCTTAGGTTGATAACTCAACATAAATCTCTTTGAAATGCAGGTACGCCCAAAAAGACCTATTAACACATGGTATGTTGATAGTGGGTGTAGCCGGCGTATGACAGGCATCCATACGTTGCTGCAAGATTTTAAGTTGAAAGATGGTACTCATGTTGCATTCGGGGGTGATGCAGGTGGTAAGATAACAGGCGAAGGAACATTGTCCAATAGGATTATTAGCTTTGATAAAGTCAACTATTGTTCACAGTTAAACTTTAATCTTTTAAGTGTTTTCCAAATTTATAACAAATCTTACTCTGCTTTATTTGATGATTCTTTTTGTTAAATTTTGAAGCCAGGTTTTTAGATAAGCAAAGAATGGGTAGTTGTTAAAGCTGTATGTGATCGAGATGTATACAAGTTAGATATGTCTCAAGTAGATCCATCTGCAGAAACAACATGCCTAATTGCTCAAGCATCAAATGTCGAAAGTCAGTTATGGCATAGACGTCTCGGGCATTCCAATTTCAAGAACATGAACAAGCTTGTAGCAGGAAACCATGTAGTAGGAATTCTAACAAAGAAGTTCACTACAACAGATCACTGCACAACATGTTTAAAAGGAAAGCAACACAGAACGTCTTATAAGCCCAAGCTGATAAACTCAAATTCCAAGCCTCTCCAGATGTTGCACATGGATCTATTCGGACCAACAAATGTGCAGAGTATTGGAAAAAAATATTATTGTTTGGTTATCATTGATGAACTTATAAGATTTTCATGGGTTTTCTTTTTGCATGCTAAATCTGAAGCTGCTGAATTGTTAAAAAAATTCCTCATTAAAGTAGAAAATCAATTAGAACAAAAGGTGAAAATTATTAGAAGTGATAATGGAACTGAATTTAAAAATGCTAATAATCACTTTCTAGGATGAAGCCATATCCACTGCATGCTTTGTACAAAATCATACATTTCTTGTGAAAGATAAACAAAAAAACTCCTTATGAGTTGATGTTGGCAGGAAACCTAATATAGATTTTCTTAAGTCTTTTGGTTGTCCAGTTTGGATTTTAAATTCAAGTGACCAGCTAGGAAAATTTGATGCAAAATCTGATGATGGATTTTTCGTTGGATATTCATCGGTCTCAAAAGCCTTTAGAGTTTATAACTCTAGGACGAATGTTATCCTTGAAACTTTTAATGTTAAATTTCTTGAAAACTCTTTTCCATCAGTTGCTAATGGTCCAGCTTGGTTGTTTGATTTAGATTCTTTGACAAACTTTTTCAATTCTAACTTGTTTGAATCTCCAGGTGAGAAAAATAAACAAGGAGGAGATCTCGGATCCTTCAGTGATGATTCTGATTTTGATGATATGGATGATTCTAGCCCAGATTACCCATTCTTTTCGTTTGTTAAAGATCCTGTATTTCGTTCTGAAACTCATGATCAACTCTCAATCTCAACAAGCACAAGAACATCCCGTTTCTGAAAATTCCAATGTTTTACAACCAATTCCTAATGATGGTTTTCAACCGCAGAAGCTGAGTACATAGCTGCTTCAGCAGGATGTTCTCAAATCCTTTGGTTACAAAACCAACTGTTGGATTATGGGTTTAATGTTCTTAAAACTCCTATTTACATTGATAACACTCCTGCTATGTTTATTACAGCTAATTCTATCCAGCACTTAAAAAACAAAGCATATCGAAATACGATATCATTTTCTCAGAGATAACTATGAAAAATGTTTAATCATTTTGATTCAAATCTCAGCTGAAAAATAGTTGGCTGACCTATTTACAAAGCCTTTTTACCAGGCCGTTTTGAACATTTGGTCGAGTCAATTGGACTTATTAACCATGTTTAAAAACTGGTTTTGATCGTGTCAAGAGTCTTTTACAAGGTTGTTTTGATCACTTGATCGTGTTTATTTTAGTTGTCTGAATCATAAAAAAGAAAAGATCCCTCCCCTAGCTGAATAAGAAAAATGAAAAAGAAACTGTCAAAGTTGACTGTCTGATTGTATATATTGTGTGTGGATGCTCAAAAGAAAAAGAAAAAGAAAATACAAAAATAGAAAATTGCAAAAAGAAAAGAGAAAATTATAAAATAAAAACCCACAAAAATAGAGTTTATTTGTTAGTTTATTATTTTAGGAATGAATGTGCCTTTGCAATTTGTAAGAAATGATAGATACATTGGTTCTAATCGGTTGCATACTCTGCTCGCTAAAAAAGTATGACGTGATCAGATATGATGTGCAAGTAAGCTCATGCAATTATACTAAAAAGTAAATTATTATGATTAAACTAAATCAATCATGCTTTCGTAGTTGTCCATCTTTGTACCAATGAGTAGTGTTGACTTCTCTAATTTATTGCTTGTAAAGTCACAAACTCACACCTGGTGGCGATATGAATAACCATGAGATCTATTTAAAGCATCTATCCACTTCTCTGTAATGAGTCATCATAGACCTTAAGTGACGAGATATCCTTTGTTGTAAGTCATTATAGACCTGGGTATTCTCACCTGATGCAAAAGATGCCAATGTGTACAACCTAAACATGAGATCTGGTTATACGTATATGTCAGGTTAATAAGTTGAGAAAACCGCTTTCTTGCATATCTTGACGAGAGTTGAGCTCTCTAAGTCTAAGTGTGGGTTCCATAATGTCATATCTAATCGAAACTTAAGCAATCAAAGAATTAAAAAAATAAGTGTGCTAATTATCTTACCAAAAGCACTCATTTTCTGTCCTTAGATCTTGTGTCTCCTTTGCTACGGGAACACTGACCTGGAACACACTTGATCAGGATTTAATCACTGTCTATGACTATCCACCATTTTATTTTATTTTAATGTGTTGATCTTAACTGATATGATCTCACTGTAGGCATGTGATTCAAATGTATATAGTAGATTTTTATTCTGCTTTAATTTTGTTTTTTGCATGATTTTCTGTGTGCAGGCATGTTGATTCTGATTGGTTAGCTCTACTTGTAAAATAAAAGAAACTTATAAGTTTGTGAACTTAAAAGTTTAGGGGGAGTAAAACTTTAAAAGAGAAAGTCAATGGAAAGTGTCAAAATATGAAAAATAAATAAAAAATAAAGTGCTTTGGATGAAAAGGATGAAGCTAAAAATTCAAGCATGTGTGTGCTTGATATGATGCAAAAATGAACCTGAAAAGAGTTCAAAATAAGTGGAAAAGCTTCTTGTAAACAAAATAAAAACAAAAATGAGACTATTTGTGTTGTATGAGTTTCAAAATAGAGACTAAAATGACGGGAAATTGTTTGAAAAATCAAAACTGGTTCAAAGTTGTCTTTCAAAATATGCTTGGTTGGTGTTTGAATTGAAAATTCATGTTTAAAAATGAAATCATGAGTTTCAAATGATTTGTGGTGATCTTAAACAAAAACAATTTGATATTGTTAAATTTAAGGGTAATTATTGTTCATATTGGGTGATAATAAAAAATTTGACTAAGTGTTGAGATAATGTGCATGAATAGTGGTAATGTGCACAAACATTATTTAGATGGATGTTGTGAAAGTTTCCAAGTGTCAGACTCATGAAAGGTTTCTCATGCGCCTGAATAGTGCTCAAAAGTCTAAATCAAGAGTATGATGAATTTCAGGAATTTGTCCTAGTGTTGAGTGTTTTGTTCAAGTACACGCACCTAAACAGTTGTCATGTTGCTGAAAATGGTTAAGTGTTGGGCGTATCAACTTAATCTCATGCACCTGAATAGTTCCAGACTTTCCAATGTGGTTAGACATTTGAATGTGATGTTTACTCTAAGTGTTGGGTGTTTCAACAAGTCCCATGTGCCTGAACAGTGTTTAAACTTGCAAGCTGCTCAGACATCTGGTGATGTTGAAAATATTCCAAGTATAGGCGTTTCTGTCTAGCCATGAGCTTGAACAGTGCCCAAGCGCCTGAACAGTGCTCATGCATTTGAAGATTTACTGTGAAATGTAGCTAAGTGTGCAATGCGTCTAAGCCTTATGTGCCTTCACAGTTGTCATGCGCCTAAGACTTTTTACACTTATATATATTCAACACTTGGTAGTTTTCATCATTTTTCACAAACTCAAACTCTTTGTTACACTCATTCTCTCACCCGATACATTCATACATTCATCATTTGATTATTACCTGTTAATCCGTGTGATATATAGGTATAGTCAATGAATCTAAATATCATTTTGATCTTATAACATCAGATTTCATTTCCTAATTCAGTCTTTGATTGGGCGTTTGAACTCTATGAGGCGTTCGAACCCTAGGTGTTTAGAAACTTGTAATCTGCGATTTAAATGTGTTATGATAATCAAAATTGAACATCAAGTGGTTGTTATAACACGTTTTTGAACAGATTATGAGAATCAAAACTCAATTTCATCATCATGTGTTCTTGATGATTCAGTGTTCATCAAGAAGTTCATAAGAACTAGAAATGAACAGTCATTTCATAATTTTTCATCAAAATTGTTGTGTAATCATCATAATTCATCTATTCAACTGATATTGAGAAGATTTTACTTGATTTAGTAGACTTTAAATCATTTGAACTTAAACATGAATGTACTCTGCTCATGGTAGAGTGTATTCAACACTTAGAAATTTTAAGGGTAAATTGTTACGTTTTAAAACTTAAAATGTGCTAACTCAATTGAAACTCAATCAATGTTCATGTTTCATGGTGTATTACTTGGTTTAATCATAAATGTGTTGATTCAAATTTGAAACAAGTGCATACTCTGTTCATGTAATGGGTTGTACAAAACACATACAAATTTTTTTTTAAGTGTTATTGGTTCAAAATTGATAACACAAAATATGATTGAAATCATTGTAATTCAAAGGTGATTAATATTTTGTTCAATGTAAACAGATGGCAGATCTTAAGTTCAAGCCTAAGCATAATGTAGCAACCTTTCTAAATGAGGATGTTCCTGAAGCAGTTGGTTACGAAGAAATGATTAGATTACTGTTGAGAACGAAGTATGTGTACGCCATGTGTGCTCAACCAGTTATATATGCTCGTCTTATCAAAAGATTTTGGAGAACTGCTGAAACTGCTAGAGATGAAACAGGAAGGAAAGTTGTTTGAGGTTTTATCACCAATTATCATATGATTGAGGTTTCTGAGCAGTCGATTAGAGAAGCTCTAAGATGAGTGATAATGATCCTCAAGATCTGGCCAAACTTACATTTGATGAGTGTAGAGACTCATTTTTGGCTATGGGACATCCAGATCACTTTCCTAAGAAACAGTTTTTTAGAGCTAGAGTATATAATCACTGGAAACTCCTATGTTATATCTTTCAACATGGTATGTCCAAGAGGAGTGCAGGATGGAACTCATTTCTTGTAGACGTTGCTTCTCCAATTGTAACTGTTGCCACTAACAGAAGGTTTAATATGGCAAAGTGGATCATGAATGACTTTATTTTTAATTTGGAAAAAGGAATTAGGAATAAATACTTAATGTATCCCAGATTTCTACAATTGATTATAAATGAAGAATATCCTGATCTTCATGCATATGGAGTAAGTGGAGAAAGATTGATATTGGAGCACATGACTGAAAACATGTACAAAAGACTTGCTATTATGACTGGTGCTCAGAATGTTCAGATGTTTGATTCTATGAGAGCAGTAGCAAATGATGAGGTGAATATAGATGAAAATCACTTTCATTTGTTTGATGATGCACCAATTGATCCAAATGATTTAATTGGAGAAAATGAGGATGATGATGAATCTGAGAATGAAGAAAGTTCTTCTTCAAGTGTGATAGTGATGATAATGTTGGATGTAATGAAGTTGAAGTTGTTAAAGAAGTTGATAAGGAGATTGATAGTGACAAAACATAATCTGATAATCAGAATGAAGATGTTAATGATGTTGATGATTCAAATGATGTGAATGAAGATATTGATGAAGTAAATGAAAAACAACAAATGTAATTTAATTTTCATAATGTTGATGTAATTGAGCCTGTAGTACAAGGTAGATGACCTGTTGTGCAATCACCAAATTCGACAGCTCAAGAGAATGTGATTGCCGAGGAGTGTTCCCTCGAGGTCATCAAAGTTGTTGATGGTTCTCCTATTCATGTGTTAGATGAAGGTGGAAGCTCAACACAATATGTTACAGTCCTTTCTGAGAACTTGAACGCTGAGCAGATCATAGAATCTTTGAAAGAAGAGAATATCCATCAGCTTAAGATGATTGAGAAGCTGAAAGATGAAAATGATCAATTGAAAGCAGAATCATTAAAGAAAGACTTGAAGATTACAGAGTTTGAAGAAATTCAAGAGATGAATTTAAAGAACTTTGATGTATTGCTCAGAGATTATGGCTTGATGGATGAAAAATACAAAAAGTTGAAGGAAGAGTATGATAAGCTGAAAGAAGAGCATGAGATTATTAAAGATAACTTAAAATCTCAATCTACTCAACCACAAGACCAAGAACCTTTACCATTAGAGAAAGAGGTTGTTCCTGAAGTTTCACTTATTGAAACTGAATCAAGAGAAATGTGTCGAGTGTATACTAGAGCAACGAGCCATGTTTCACAAGAAATCATTGTTGCACATGAATTTCAATATACTGAAGCTGAAAAATTATCTGAGGATGCCAAAGGCAAAAGAAAGATAAATGAGTCTGACTTTCAATCATTGGCAGAATCATCCTCCAACCCTCCATAAAAAATGCATAAAGTTGTTTCTGAAACTCGTAAACAGTTTAAATGACATTTTTGATTATTGGTGTTGTTTAATTTCTTATATGCTTGAATTTGATTTATTTTTCTTATGCAGTGAATGTAGACAATCTTTCTAAATAGGAAAGTGCAGAAGCAGATGTTCAAGAGCAAATTGGAGCATTGGATGATTTAGATCCAGAGTTCTCAGATGCTTGGTAAGATGAGGTATTGGAGGAAGAAGACATCGCTAAAGCTGCATACTCTCCAGTTGAAGTTGTTTCTGAAGACATCCTTGTAGACATTAAGGACAGATATAACTATCTGGTCCAGAAGAAGTACAATCGTGCATTCTTGGATGGTCTCACAGTTTCTCAAATCAATGAGGAGTATGAAAAGTGTATGATGGCAGAGATAACAGCTCCAATTGATCCGAATGAAATAGTTGTTAAACATGGAGAATGGGTTCCGATTCAAGAAAGTATCAATATTGAAGATCTTCCAACATCAGAACTTCATCATGTAGATCCTGAGAATATGACTACTGTTGAGCTTAGATTGTGGTTACAATCAAGAAATTAAACAAGGAAGACATTGAACAGGCTGCAATCCGAGTCTCTAAGAAATTTGGTTAAAAGTTTTCAAGAGACGGAGAAGCTGTCACACCCTCAATTTCCACGTGCGCGGTTTTATTGCGAGGCGTGTGAACAAACCAGGATCTCTGTCTTTAGTTACTTAGAACGACTCTATATGCAACATTTAAACAAATCAGAGTTTAAAACTTTAAAATATTTGTGGAAGCTTTTCGTAAATAACCCAAACTCAAGGTACTAAAAAACTGCGCAAAACACGCGCCCAAACCAAAATACGTAAGTAAATGCTAAATTAAAAGTAAACAATGTTTGAACAAAGCATGCTTGACACGTGCATGCTCCTATGGCCAGCTGCTAGAAACAACCTGAGAAAAGCATACTTAAAGTGTCAACACAATGGTTGGTGAGTTCAAGAGTTTGTAATCAATCATAAGCAGTAGCGTTAGTAAAACATAAACAAGTGCATTGAAATAGATAGCTAGTCTAATTTCATTAGTAAAGAACAATAGTGATTTCGAGATCGAAGCTGCCTATGTTTGTCTGTTTGCCTCCCGCCATGACATACCAGGTCGTGACGCTGTTAGTAGTTTAGGACAATATTGCACCCGTTGACTTTTGGTCACCCAAGTGGGGTTTGTCAGACCCAGTAGTACTACCCAAAATTTTCCGCTAGATTCCTTAATTAACGATCCGAAAGTGTGAGGACTTTTTATGGTATAACCCACTATATCTTACCAAACACATGTTATATCAGTAAAGCGTTTTAAAAACAAGTATGCTTTCTCACCCAGAAAAGAGAAGTAAGTAAAAGTGGGGCATTGATCTCACCTGGTGCGCAAACGAATGATTGTAAAAGCTAATGATGAGTGGAAAGACAACCCTTCAAAGGTTACCTATAACACACAAGTACATAAGTACGTGTACATAGAAACCTTAACAACCCGAAGTGCTTAATAAACACGTTGACCCAAGGTTTTTGAAAACAAACAAGACTCATTAGACCTAGTTGACCCGTTTGACCCGTCGGTGACATGTCAAGTTAGATTCTTGTTTGATCAAGTATAGCAATCCATCATACATGGTTATCACACAAGTTATTCACGTATGCCACATTACAAACCCTTAAGTGCTATAAAGCTCATCATACACCATCCATTATCATGTATATTCCATAAAAGCCTAAATTTCCAAAGTTGCATCAAGTATTCATACAACCCAAAAAATATAATCTACCACATTAGACATCATCAACAAACTTTCTAACATGATCCTAACATCATAAACATTCTCAATTAACAATATCCAACATTCTAACATGATCCTAACATCATAAACATACTCAATTAACAATATTCAATGATCTACATAAATAAAGTTTCCCTTTCGGGAAAGTAACACCCAAAACCAATCTAACATCCAATTCTTTCATGAATTCACCAACTTTATGCCTAATCAAGTCCATAACAAACATCTAGACATGACTAACATCATCAATTTATCATAAATCAATCTCATGCATAAAAGTTACTATTAATAGTAAGGTATGAATAACGACTCAATTTCAACTATAGATTCATCAATATTACACCTAATATAGTTCATAGCATTTATAATCATCCATTTAACATCAACAATTCATTAAAACATGAATTCTCATGAAGAAAAGTTTCCACTTTTGGCAATATATGAACTAGGTGACAAAAACCATAGATTTCTTGTATAATCTACATAGATTAACATTCATACAACATAACTAACATCATGTCATCATCAAATCATCATCAATTTCAACATTCATCACAAGTTTGGCCTAAGGTTCATCAATAATCAAAAACCATGAAAATCCAATAAAAATCTAACCTTTAAATGTGCAATGATGATGATTAACAATTGTAAACTCTTGTAACACTTGAATCCCAATCAAAATTGACTTGTTTGTGCTTGTTCTTGATCAAAATCGCAAAGGCGAGGGGAGAGGAGTGTTCGGCCGAATGGGGGGGTTTGGGGGCTAGGGTTTGCTTAATTTTGGTAATATTAAGTTAACACCCCCACCCTTGTTGTCGGTATACTAGTCGAGACTGACTTGGCCTGGGCTTGCCCTTGGGTGAATATAATCCGGGTATATTGGACTTGGACTTATCTTGGACTTGGACAGAATTGGGACTTGTGTTGATATCTTGACTGCTATGTACTCTGTTCACATACAATTTTCTATACATGTTGTGCACGACAGACTATTTGTACTTTTAAACCTGTGAACTTACCAATGTATGTTGACTTTTTAGAGCATGTCTTTTCAGGTAATGAAGCCTAGGTGATTGGCTGTGGACTTAGACGAGACCGCTCCTCTGGGAGCATTAGACATTTCATGAGACTTTGAGGACATGTTTTGAATTGTTTGGCCTTATGGATTGTAATTTTGTTGGTTTGTATTTGGTATTGTTTAGCGTTTGTGTTGATTTGTTCCCGAATGGGACTTTGGTTTGTTTATGCATTTATGGTATGACGTTATGGTATTGACTAAACTTGACATGTGTTCCTATGTGCCGGGTGACGTCATGACCTAGGAACAGAGATTACCTTAGATATTCTCTTAAACCCCCAATGTGTTATGACGATCCCGTCCGTCGCATTCTTGTGTTTCCGCTTTAGCGAGGGTGTGACAGATTGGTATCAGAGCCATTGGTTATAGAGAATTAGGTGGAATATTCGACCTAGACTATAACCTAAGTACCCGCATGTCGTATGCATAATAGGATTATGTGTACATTATGCATGTGTATGTTTTTCCATTGATTTTGGGTTGTTTTGTTGTTTTCTCCTTTTACTTGTTCTTTTATGGGAAAAGTGTTTATTTTTTTTAGGCCATGACTTCTGGTACTCATTCCGTTCCCCCTTCTGTTATTGATATTTCATCTGATTCGGAGAATGAAGAGGTGTCACCTGGCCCGTCGAAGCCGATGAACCAAGCAGTAACGGTGCATGGACGTAGACCGGTGACGAGGTCTATGACGAGGTGTTTTAGGCCATATGGGTTTTGAGCACCCAGGAGAGCATATGCTATGAGGAACACATTCCCTCAATCAAAGGATGTTAGAGACATTCATGGGTCACTACCGGGTTCTCCTAGGTCTGTTAGCAGCTGTGAGAGCCGTGTAGGACCAACACGGGAGGTGGCTATGCACCAGCTGACTATTTATGACGTTGGTGGCAATTTACCTGCCCCTCCAGCCCTAAAGGGCAAGAGAGAGTTCGCGCGTCGTATGATAGGAGGACTCATTGCTTCTTGCTCGTGGGGTGAAAAGAAGGATTAAACTCAGGACACTCCATGCTACTGCTGATTAGCCTTTTTATGATATTTTCTTTTAGTACCTTTGACTGGAGATTATTGGGCTTAGTATTTTGACTTTGGGTTTTGATATTGGAGTGTTACGAAAATTATGGTTTGCTATTATTTAAGTTATTTTATTACGGATTTGGATGCTAAGCTGACAATTAAGTGCTACAATATGATTGCCTATTTTCTAAAATAATTCATAGCCTTATTATTAATGTGATTATGGATTATAACTATTTATGGGTTGTCTTATGTATAGAACATGCCGCCAAGGAGAGTTACCCGCAGCTGGGCCCGTGGAGGTGAAGCCCCGAGGAGACGAGGATGTGGTAGAGGTGCTGGTGGCCATGGTGGGGCCATAGGTGGGAGAGGTCAAGGTAGACAGAACATTGGGAATAATGAGGCTGGTAACCCCGATATCGCCGCTATCATTGCTCAGCAGCTAGCTGAGTTGATTCCTTCTATTGTTACGCAAGTGAGTAACAATATCCTGAACAATGGAGGCGGTATGGGAGGAGGAAACGGGAATGATAACAGGAATGAAGGAGACAATGGCAAGCATGGAGGTGAAGGAGGAGCGAATGGCGGCGAGATGTTGGTGGGAACTGGAGATGGTGATGATGGGCACGCTGGGGAAATGGTACTAGGGGTAGGGTTGGATGTACTTACAAGGAGTTCGTAACTTGTAAACCAAAGGTGTTTGACGGAAAGGGTGGAGCCATCGCCCTGACCCTTTGGATTGAGAAGATGGAAACTGTGATGGATATTAGTAACTGTACTGAGAATCAAAAGGTGAAGTACGCGACTTGCTCACTAGTGGCGAATGCATTAACTTGGTGGAACACCCAAGTACAGACTCGAGGTAGGGAGGCAGCAATGGCCATGACTTGGGCCTAATTCAAAGCCTTGGCAAATGAAGAGTATTGTCCTATGAATGAAATGCAAAAGCTAGAACACGAATTCTGGAACCATTCGATGGTAGGGTCAGGTCATGCTGCTTACACTGATCGATTTCATGAATTGGCGAAACTAGTGCCACACTTAGTGACCCCCCGAGTCGAAGAGAATTGAGCGGTACATCTGGGGTCTGGTACCATAGATTCGTGGCATGGTGACGGCCGCGGCACCCCCAACTATACAGAGTGCAATTTTGAAGGCAAGCACTCTGACCGATGAAATGGTGCGGACTGGGGCTTTGGGAAAGACTGGAGAAAAACAAAAGGATGTTGGGGAATCAAGTAAGTCGACGAACAATAAGGTGGATAAGAAGAAAACAAAGGTGGTGAGGGGATATGTGGCTACGGTGCCTGCAAGGAAGGATTACGTCGGTTCCTACCCGAGGTGTACAAAGTGCAATTTGCATCACCCAGTTACAGTGTCGTGTCCTGTTTGCTATGTCTGCAACCAAACCAGGCACATAGTTAAGTATTGCAAGGCGGTTGTGAATCCAACGGTGCCGGTCAATGCGGTTAGGCCAGCAGGGGCACAACGGGGGTGTTATGAATGTGGAAGTCGAGAGCATTACCGTAACACTTGTCCAAAATTAAACAGAGCACCAGGGCAAGTGGGCAATCAGAATGCAAGGAATAACAATCAAAATCAAGTTCTGGCGATCGGCACGAACCCTATACAAGGCAACAATGGTAACCCGGCTCGTGGAAGGGCGTTTGTAATCGGTGCCAATGACGCTCGCCAGGAACCACAAGTGGTGATGGGTACGTTTACTTTGAATGAACATTATGTTATAGTTTTATTTGATACGGGTGCAGATAATAGTTTTGTATCATCTGAATTTGTGAAATTAATGGATATGACCCCCAGTTGTATGGAATCAAGCTATGTAGTAGAATTAGCTAACGGTAGCTTAGTGGAGACTACAGACATAATTCGGAACTGTACCTTAACTTTGGATGATCATGCTATACCTTTTGAACTTGGGAGTTTTGATGTAGTGGTGGGTATGGATTGGTTAACTGAGAATAGAGCTGAAATCGTTTGTAACGAAAAGATTATGCGCATACCCTTACCAAGTGGTAAAACACTTGAAGTACATGGAGAGAAGCCAGAAGTGAATAAAATTCATAATGGGCATGAAAGTGGCGGAATTGAAGATCAAAGACATACCTATTGTGCTGGATTTTCTAGAGGTGTTTCCGGACGATTTGACAGGATTGTCACCACCAAGACAGGTAGATTTTCGAATCGATTTGATACCGGACGCAGTGCCTGTGGCTAAGGCTCCTTATCGACTAGCCCCGTCAGAAATGCAAGAACAGTCTAGTCAGCTCCAGGAGTTGCTAGAAAAGGGTTTCATCCAACCAAGTCATTCGCCGTGGGGAGCGCCAGTGCTCTTCGTTAAGAAAAAGGATGGATCCTTCAGAATGTGTATAGATTATCGAGAATTGAACAAGCTAACCATTAAGAATCGTTACCCTTTGCCAAGGATAGATGATCTATTCGATCAATTGCAAGGGGCGACGTATTTTTCGAAGATTGATCTTCATTCAGGATATCATCAGTTGAGGGTGCACGAGGACGATATACCAAAGATGGATTTTAGGACGCGTTATGGGTACTATGAATTCTTGGTTATGCCTTTTGGGCTAACGAATGCACCCGCAGTATTTATGGACCTAATGAATAGGGTGTGTAAACCCTACCTGGATAAATTTGTCATAGTATTCATTGACGACATCTTGATTTATTCGAGGACGAAAGAGGATCATGAGGGACACTTGAAAATAATCCTGGAGTTATTGGGAAGGGAGAAGCTCTATGCCAAATTCTCTAAGTGTGAGTTTTGGCTGCGAGAGGTGAAATTCCTTGGACATGTAGTGAATGAGAAAGGAATTCATGTGGATCCTGGAAAGATTGAGGCAGTTAAAAACTGGGAGGCACCTAAGATGCCTTCAGAGATAAGACAATTCCTTGGACTAGCAGGCTATTATCGGAGATTTATCGCAAATTTCTCAAGGGTTGCGCAACCACTCACACAACTGATGCAGAGGGATAAAAAGTTCAAATAGGGTACTAAACAAGAGGACGCATTTAATACATTAAAAGATAAGTTGTGTAATGCACCGATATTAGCACTCCCTAAGGGTTCAGACGGATTCGTTGTGTATTGTTACGCGTCGCATTAAGGTTTAGGTTGTGTGCTCATGCAAAAAGATAAAGTGATTGCATACGCTTCGTGACAACTTAAGAATCACGAGAAGAATTACACCACCCATGACCTGGAGTTAGGCGCGGTGGTCTTTGCTCTTAAGATCTGGAGGCACTATCTGTATGGTACAAAGTGTGTCGTTTATACCGACCACAAGAGCCTTCAACACATTTTTGACCAAAAGGAATTGAACATGAGACAGTTTCGATGGATGGAATTGCTTAGTGATTACGACTGTGAAATCTGGTACCACCCGGGTAAAGCAAACGTAGTAGCGGATGCCTTGAGTCGAAAGGAAAGAGTCAAACCTGTACGCATCAGGGCCCTACGGATGACCATTCATTCGGATATTAAGACTCATATTATTGCTACACAAGTTGAAGCAATAAAGGAAACAAACGTACAGAGTGAAGCGTTGAGAGGACTGGACAGACAGTTCGAACAAAAGGAAGATGGAGGGATATACTTTGTGGGTAGGATTTGGGTACCTATTACGGGGAATGTACGAGAGATAGTATTGGATGAGGCACACAAGTCGAAGTATTCGGTACACCTTGGTGCGGATAAAACGTAACACGACCTTAGAGATTTATACTGGTGGCCTGGAATGAAAAGGGATATAGCGGTTTATGTTAGTAAGTGTTTAATGTGCGCGAAGGTTAAGGCAGAATATTAGAGACCTTCAGGTTTATTACAGCAACCTGAAATCCCTGAATGGAAATGGGAAAATATCACCATGGACTTTATAACGAAACTACCAAGGACTAGTAGTGGGCATGATACGATTTGGGTTATTGTGGATCGGATAACCAAATCTACGCATTTCCTGGCTATACGCGAAGACTACAAAATGGAAAAGTTGGCAAGGATCTATATCAGTGAAGTTGTGTCTCGACATGGAGTACCTGTGTCCATTATCTCTGATCGGGACGCACGATTCACCTCCCGATTTTGGCAATCCTTGCAGAAGTCATTGGGGACACGTCTTGATATGAGTACTGCCTATCACCCTCAGACCGATGGTCAGAGTGAGCGTACGATTCAGACTTTGGAGGACATGCTGCAGGCTTGCACGATTGACTTTGGTGGTAACTGGGACACTCACCTTCCATTGGTGGAGTTTTCGTACAATAATAGTTACCATACGAGTATTGGATGTCCACCATTTGAGGCGTTATATGGGCGTAAGTGTAGGTCGCCGGTATGTTGGGCAGAGGTCGGGCAAAGTCAGATGATTGGACCCGAGATCATACAAGAGACTACCGACAAGGTGTTCCAGATTAGGGATAGATTGAAGGCAGCCCAAGATCGTCAGAAAAGTTATGCTGATAACCGAAGGAAGCCATTAGAGTTCATCGTTGGGGATAATGTTCTATTGAAAGTGTCAGCTTGGAAAGGCATTGTTCATTTTGGCAAAAGGAGCAAATTAGCACCGAGGTACGTTGGTCCGTTCAAGATTATTGAACGAAGTGGTCCCGTTGCATATCGACTGGAATTGCCGCAAGAGTTGAACGGCATACATAACACGTTTCATGTTTCAAATCTCAAGAAGTGTCTCGCTGATGAGACGTTGCATGTGCCACTCGAGGAAATTCAAGTGGATGAAAAACTTTGATTCGTCGAAGAACCGATAGAGATCATGGACAGGGAAATAAAGATGTTGAAACGAAGCAAGATCCCGATTGTGAAGGTAATATGGAAATCAAAGAGATGCCCTGAGTTTACTTGGGAAAGAGAAGACGGAATGAGGACTAAGTACCTTCAATTTGCGGATGGCAGTGTAGTTGATGACTCTAGTTGAATTTCGGGACGAAATTCTTTCAACTGGGGGATACTGTAACATCTGTCACAAAATAGGTAAGTTGGCTTTGGCATTGGTTTGAATTTTGACTTTTGACTTTGACTTTTGTCTTTATTTGGGCTTGGTCTTGATTATGGTTCTTTTCTTGTTGGGCCCAAATTTTGGTCTAATGGGCCTACATTTTTATAATGGGCCTGGAGTTTATATCTTTATGTGACTATTAGGCTTGTCATTATATGAGGCCCTATGCATTGAGTCCAATCAAGGTTCTTCCTAAAATGTAAAACACAAAACTTTACCATAACCTAATTAACTATACATCCATGGGCTTTGCCTAAAGCCTGATAAATAAACATAAATTGATTCTAAAAATATAAACTATCCGAATCCTAAGGCATGTGATAGTTCGTTGGAACCGTTATTGCGCGCGGAATTTGAAAGCATAAAAATTCGACGACGCGCGGTTCGAGACGTGACGGAATACACGATACGGGTCAAGGGCCCGAAGGCCCTTCTTCCTCTCATGTTTCGGCCGCCAGGATTAAGGGGGGGTATTCCCCTTTGCCTAGGCCTTATTTTCACAAATTCTAGTTTTCCCTTGAAACCCTAGCCACCTCCTTCTCCAAAATTCTCTCTTCTTCTCCTCTTGACCATCAAAAAACCCTGAAATCTCTTGTGCATCCATCGACTTTTGACAATCAAATCATCCAAGAGCCTTAAACCAAGCAAGATACATTCGTCTTCAAAGCTACGGTAAGCGAAATTCGTTTTTGATGAAGTTTAATTCTAGTTTTACTCTGGAATCGATGATACTCATCATCTATATTCAAAATCTTCATCTAATGATCTTTCATTCTTGGTTTTTGGCGCTAGATCGTGAAGATCTAAGCGTTACGATTGTCGGGTTCGCCATTTGGTAAAAACCCTAATTCTTGGACTTGTATCTAAAATATTGGGTGTAATCTTGGATGATCTTCCCTTAATCAAAACTTTGGACCTATAAAACGTTTTGAAATAATTAAAAATTGTTCCTTGAAAGAATTGATGTGTTGAACAAATCGAAACAATGAAACTATCACTTAAAGTTGCAAACCGGGAGACTAAGAAACTAACAACTGTTTGGGACTGGAAAATTTTATAAACTAAGTAGTTAATTGAAGTTCTTGACGCTTGAAACTGGAATGAAAGCATTTTTACATATTTGGGTTGTTAACGGGCGCATATTGGGACTTGAGACGCAAAGGAACGAAACTAACAATCTAGGCAGCTTGCTGTCAGAAAATGGGTCATCTTGTTCGTGTGATAACTTGATCAAAATACGCCCAATTGGGGAAAATCTGGGTCTAAATTTAAGCCCCATGAGTCCTCTAACTAACCCAAGTGGTCTCGCGTTGTTTCAACATCGTTTGGTCCTCCAAACGTAGCAAACAAAACTGAAGGTCAAAACTGACGAATCTGGACAGCAGTTTAGTCGGTATTCTTTGAGTCATAAATTTCTCATAATTTGTCGAATAGATGTGATTTTTTCTGGTGTTTAATTAAAAGTATCCTCTTTCAAATGACACCTTTTACGCGACGATTCGTTATCGTTTCGATCACGAAACAGCCTATACAAGACTGATGCGCAATCAGATATGTATGCTGAATTATCTTGTTAAAATTTAAAAGTAAGGATTGGAACTAAATAATCTAAATGAAGACAAGTTTTGCATATAATATTGATTAAAGCTCTTTACAAAATAATTAATTTAATAAGTGGGTCAATGGAAAACCTTGATTAGCGTTAAGGGCCGGACTGAAAGGATTACACCCATATTGGTCGTTTATATTTGTGCTATATTAATCCTTTGGTGTACTATATTTTTAGAGCTTACTCTGCGTGTTGTGGGATTTGAACTATGACATTTCAAGGTGAGTTTCACAGCCCCTTTTCAATATATTCTATTCGGGGGAAAAGCATGCTCATGATTTTGGACTATGCCGTGTTTTAAAAATCACTTTGGGACATTGTATGTGGTTTGGGGTCATGGTTTGAGTCTTGATAGTCATTCATGAGTGTGTACTTGTACTTGTGCTTGTTGTTGGACTTGTTGGCTTGGACGTCATGGAGAGGTATTGTTGGTACTAACGGGTTGACACCCCCACCCTTGTTGTCGGTATACTAGTCGAGACTGACTTGGCTTGGGCTTGCCCTTGGGTGAATATAATCCGGGTATATTGGACTTGGACTTATCTTGGACTTCAACTTATCTTGGACTTGGATTGAATTGGGACTTGTGTTGATATCTTGATTGCTATGTACTCTGTTCACATGCAATTTTCTATACATGTTGTGCACGGCAAACTATTTGTACTTGTAAACTTGTGAATTCACCAATGTATGTTGACTTTTTAGAGCATGTCTTTTCAGGTAATGAAGCCTAGGTGATTGGCTGTGGACTCAGACGAGACCGCTCCTCTGGGAGCATTAGACATTTCATGAGACTTTGAGGACATGTTTTGAATTGTTTGGCCTTATGGATTGTAATTTTATTGGTTTGTATTTGGTATTGTTTAGCGTTTTGTGTGATTTGTTCCCCGAATGGGACTTTGGTTTGTTTATGCATTTATGGTATGATGTTATGGTATTGACTAAACTTGACATATGTTCCTATGTGTCGGGTGACATCATGACCCAGGAACAGAGAATACCTTAGATATTCTCTTAAACCCCCAATGTGTTATGACAATCCGTCCATCGCATTCTCGTGTTTCCGCTTTAGCGAGGGTGTGACAGTATCTCGGGTTAAGCTTGCCTCTTTTGCCGAATCGAATCACACCTTTCCACAGTGAGACTTTTAGTAAAACTTTGTTGCCGACCTGATACTCCAAAAGTTTTCGTCGCTTGTCTGCATAGCTCTTTTGTCGGTCTCTTGTTGCAGTCATACAGTTCCTTGTTGTACGATCTTCTCAGTAGTCTCGTGCACCAATTCGGGCCTGTTAGTTGACTATCACCAATTTCCACCCAACAAACTGGTGATCTACACTTCGCCCATACAAAGCCTCAAATGGTGCTGCCTTAATGCTGGTGTGATAACTATTGGTGTAAGAAAATTCTACCAATGGTAGGTGAACTTCCCAGTTATTCCCGAAATCAATCACACAAGCATGTAACATATCCTCTAATGTCTGAATAGTATTTTTGCTTTGCCCATCTTTTTATGGATGATAAGCAGTACTCATGTCCAGACGCGTACGAAGGGATTTCTGTAACGACTGCCAAAAATATGATGTAAACGAGCATCACGGTCAGAAATATTTGAGACCGGTACACCATGTCTCGAAACTACCTCTTTCAGATAACACGAGTTAACTTATACATCTTATCTTTCCTTGATTACCAAGAAGTGAGCAGACTTAGTTAACAGATCTACAATAACCCATATCGTGTCACAACCAGTAGGAGTCCAGGGTAATTTAGTGATGAAATCCATCAAAATCTGTTCCCACTTCCACATAGGAATCTTTGGTTGTTGTAGTAACCCAGATGGCTTCTGATATTCAACCTTAACTTTCAAACAGGTTAGGCACTTGCTCACATACGTAGCTACTTTTGCCTTCATATTAGGCCACCAATAGTGCGCCTTCAGGTCATGATACATCTTGTCTGAACCAGGATGTATAGAGTACTTAGACTTGTGTGCTCCACTCATAACCAAGTCCCTTAGGTTTCCATACAAAGCTACCCAAAGTCTGTCCATGAAATAATGAATTCCATCTGCTTTTACCTCCAACTGTTTGTCCATTCCCCATAAAGATTCAGACCCAATGTTTTCCGCTTTCAAGGATTCTGTCTGAGCTTCTCGGATTTGTTCAGGCAAGTGTGTGCTAATCGTAAGCTGCGAAGCTCGCACTCGTCGGGGCTTAGCAGTTTCCTTTCTACTCAACGCATCCGCGACTACATTTGCCTTTCCTGGGTGATATTTGATAGCGCAATCATAATCATTCAACAATTCCACCCAGCATCGCTGTCTCATATTCAACTCCTTCTGCTCAAAGATATGCTGAAGACTCTTGTGATCAGTGTAGATAGTGCACTTGGTACCGTACAAGTAATGTCTCCAGATCTTCAAGGCAAAACTACCGCACCCAGCTCCAAGTCATAAGTGGTGTAGTTCTTCTCGTGTACCTTTAGTTTTCTTGAGGAGTAGGCTATCACCTTATCACGTTGCATCAAGACACAACCAAGTCCTTGGATAGAATCATCACAATAAACCACGAAGTCATCACTTCCCTCCGGTAATGCCAATATCGGTGCGCTACACAATTTCTGTTTCAACAACTGAAAAGCAGACTCCTGGCTATCACACTATTTATACATTGTTCCTTTGTAAGTCAGGGCTGTGAGAAGTTGAGCGATCTTAGAGAATCCCTCAATAAAACGCCGATAATATCCTGCCAGTCCAAGAAATTATCGTATCTCACTAGGCGTCTTGGGAACCGACCAATTCTTTATCGCTTCAATCTTTGCATGATCAACATGTATACCTTTCTCGTTAACAATATGACCCAAAAATTTTACTTCACGTATCCAGAAATCACACTTGAAAAAATTAGCGTACAGTTGTTCCTTTTTAAGTAATTCCAAGATAAGACGTAAGTGCTCTTCATGTTCCTCCTTGGTCTTCGAATAGATCAATATGTCGTCGATAAACACAATAACAAACTGATCGAGATAGGGTTTGCACACATGATTCATGAGATCCATGAACATTGCTGGTGCATTTGTCAACCCAAATGGCATGACCAAGAACTCGTAATGACCATAACGTGTACGGAATGCAATCTTTGAGATGTCTTCCTCTTGAACTCTCAGTTGATGATAATCAAACCTCAAATCAATCTTAGAATAATAACTCGATCCTTGAAGTTGATCAAACAAATCATCTATACGAGGTAAAGGATATCGATTTTTGACTGTAACCTTGTTCAATTCTCTATAGTCGATACACATTCAAAATGTGTCATCCTTTTTCTTGACGAAGAGAACAGGTTCTCCCCAAGGTGATGAGCTCGGTCAAATAAACCCTTTATCAAACAGCTCCTGCAGTTGTGCAGATAGTTCCTACAGTTCATTCGGGGCTAACCGGTAAGGTGCTCTCGCAATCAGAGTGGTTTCGGGAGTCAATTCAATCTGCAACTCAACTTGACGATGAGGTGGTAGTATAGGCAGATCCTCTGGAAACACCTCCGGAAAGTCACGAACTACCAGAATATCCTCTATCTTCTTTTCCTCCGGTTGCTTGTCAGTCACAAGGGCTAATATAGCTAATCGACCCTTACGTAGCCATTTCTGCACTTTCATAAAGGATATGATGCCTATCACAACAAATGACTTCCACCTGCTTCTCGGAAAGCCAATCCATGCCAACGACTACATCAAAACTCCCAAGCATAATAGGCATGAGGTCAATGTCAAAAGTATAGCTGGAACACGCTCCCTGTAGACCATGCGATCAACATAGGTGGGATAGTAACTCCAGTTCTGTGGAGGGTCGCGCTCGGGTAGTGCAAAAGGCTGATCCCAGTCTATCTCTTCAGAAGGATAAGGATGTCGGGGCCAGTCAAATCCCATATCAGGTACAGGAGGAGGAGGTGGTGACTCAGAACGTGTCGGCCTCTTACCTAGAGCCTGTGAAGACGATGCCATGCTGCGAGGTACGTGATGTGTATGCCAATAAGTATACAGTAAGGGATAAGTAACGAGCCACTAACAAACTGTACGGTTGTAGTCTAGTGTGTATGCAACCTAGTTCCCTATAACCAATGGCTCTGATAATCTGTCACACCCTTAATTTCCACATGGGGGTTTTACCGCGAGGCTTGTGAACAAACCAGGATCTCAGTTATTAGTTACTCAGAATGACTCTATATGCAACATTTAGAGTGTTTAAAAATTTAAAATATTTACGGAAGCATTTTGTAAATAACCCAAACACAAGGTACTAAAGGTACTACGCAAAACACACGCCCAAACCAAAATATGTAAGCAAATGCTAAATTAAAAGTAAACAATGTTTGAACAAAGCATGCTTGACACGTGCGTGCTCCTATGGGCAGCGGCTAGAAACGACCTGAGAAAAGCATAATAAAAGTGTCAACACAATAGTTGGTGAGTTCAAGAGTTTGTAATCAATCATAAGCAGTAGCGTTAGTAAAACATAAATAAGTGCATTGAAATAGATAGCTAGTCTAATTTCATTAGTAAGGAACAATAGTGATTTCGTGATCGAAGCTGGATATGTTTGTCTGTTTGCCTCCTGCCATGACATACCAGGTCATGATGCTGTTAGTAGTTTAGGACAATATTGCACCCGTTGACTTCTGGTCACCCGGGTGGGGCTTGTCAGACACAGTAGTACTACCCAAAATTTGACGCTAGATTCCTTAATTAACGTTCCGAAAGTGTGAGGATTTTATATGGTATAACCCACTATGTCTTACCAAACACATGTTATATCAGTAAAGCATTTTAAAAACAAGTATGCTTTCTCCCCCAGAAAAGAGAAGTAAGTAAAAGTGGGGCATTGAACTCACCTGGTGCGCAAACGAATGATTGTAAAAGCTAATGATGAGTGGAAAGACAACCCATCAAAAGTTACCTAGAACACACAAGTATATAAGTACATGTACATAGAAAGCTTAACAACACTAAGTCCTCAATAAACACGTTGACCCAAGGTTTTGGAAAACAAACAAGACTCATTAGACCTAGTTGATCCATTTGACCTGTTGGTGACATGTCAAGTTAGATTCTTGTTTGATCAAGTATAGCAATCCATCATACATGGTTATCACACAAGTTATTCACGTATGCCACATTACAAACCCTTAAGTGCTATAAAGCTCATCATACACCATCCATTATCATGTATATTCCATAAAAGCCTAAATTTCCAAAGTTGTGCATCAAGTATTCATATAACCCAAAAAACACAATCTACCACCTTAGACATCATCAACAAACTTTCTAACATGATCCTAACATCATAAACATGCTCAATTAATAATATCCAATGATCTACATAAATAAAGTTTCCCTTTCGGGAAAGTAACACCCAAAACCAATCTAACGTCCAATTCTTTCGTGAATTCACCAACTTTATGCCTAATCAAGTCCATAACAAACATCTAGACATGACTAACATCATCAATTCATCAATCTCATGCATAAAAGTTACTATTAATAGTAAGGTATGAACAACCACTCAATTTTAACCATAGATTGATCAATATTACACCTAATCTAGTTCATAGCATCCATAATCATCCATTTAACATCAACAACTCATCAAAACATGAATTCTCACGAAGAAAAGTTTCCACTTTTGGCAATATATGAACTAGGTGACAAAAGCCATGGATTTCTTGCATAATCTACTTAGATTAACGTTTCATACAACATAACTAACATCATATCATCATCAAATCATCATCAATTTCGACATTCATCACAAGTTTCGGCCTAGGGTTCATCAATAATCAAAAACCATGAAAATCCAATAAAAATCTAACCTTTAAATGTGCAAAGATGATGATTAACACTTGTAACACTTGAATCCCAATCAAAATCGACTTGTTTGTGCTTGTTCTTGATCAAAATCGCAAAGGGGAGGGGAGAGGGGTGTTCGGCCGAATAGGGGGGGTTTGGGGGCTAGGGTTTGCTTAATTTTGGTAATATTAAGTTAAGTGGTACTTACAAAATAAACCCTCCTTAATCACCTTTTGTAAAAGTTAATCTTTTTAGCATTTTTAACAACTTTAACTACAAAATACAAGTATTTTTAACCAACAATATTAATCATATATATTTTCCACTAATCACACAACACATGAAATAAATATAACACGTTGGCACATTACAAGGTTACATCCACAAATACTATTTAAAATTTATAACTCACATAGTACAAATTAACAATCAACATTATTAATTTAGTTATTATCTGATAATCATTCTTAGTTATTATTAAGTCACCAACGTTCAACGACAACTAGTGTGTGCTCACGACACGTGTATGCAAGACCAAACGGAACTAGCGGAGTTTGGTAACGGAAAATTACCGGATGTCACAGAAGTAAAATAACAAGATGATTGTGTTAGACATGGAGATTACCAAAAGAACTCGAATCTTGAAGCCTCAAGAGATAAAGGCAATGGAGTTGGTAAAAAGGGGTCACGAGAAAAGAAAAGAACTTATTGATATGTTCCCTTAGACTGAGAAGCAAGCGTATAAAGTCTTGGTTGAACCAAAAAAACTATGGAACAAAGCAAGATCTACAGGTGACTTAGTCAGAAATGTATTACAGAAAGTCCAATCTATATCTGAGTTGCTTAATGTAATGATTATGCCTGATAATACAAAGGAGGTTAAGATAATCGCCTGGAAACACGATGAGATCTTTGATGCTTTTCTGATTAAATGTGTAAACGCAATTTGTGAGGTTTATCACTTTTACACGAGCATCATTGCATTGCCGGTACAAGATTTAAAGGAGTTGAACAAGTTGCCTCTGATTAATCTTTCCAAGGCAGCTCGAGGTGAAAACTTTATCAAACTTCTCAATCGTGATATTACCAGGATGGATACTTATCTTAAAACTCAAGGTGTTCAAGATCAAAGATGAACCAGAAGAGTTCATGTTGGACTGAAGACAATGCCAATCTTAGGGGGAGTATTGTTAAAGCCCTTAGAAGATTATCATTTGCCCTTTACTTTTTGTCATAGTATAGGGACTTGTTTTGTAAATATATGTCCCTTGTTTCTTTTGATAGTATAAATAGGATACTTTATGTATTGTGTAAAAAAATGGGGGAAGTGAACCACTGTAATTCACCCATACACTTTGTATCCACAGCTTTTGCTATCAATAAGATCTATGAATTTTTGAAGTAATTGTCTGTGTTTTGATTTCTTAGTCTTTGAATTGATCATTGCATTACAATATCATCATAGATAGATCTATTTGAACCTGTCAAACAAAAAGTCAACCATCAGTGGATGTCAATTTTTAGGAAACAGGTTGATTTCATGGCAATGTAAGAAGCAGCAGACAGTATCCACATCCACTGCGGAGGCTGAATATGTGGCTGCTTCAAGTTTTTTCTCAAATTGTATGGGTTCAGCAACAACTTCTTGATTATGGCCTTAATTTTTATGACACTAAAATGTCATGTGACAACACTACAGTTTTAAACATAGTGAAGAATCTGATTCAACATTCAAAGACAAAGCACATCGACGTCCGCAAGCACTTTATCCGTGTTTGTTTTGAACGCAAACTTATTCATTTAGAATCAGTTTCCAAAGATGACAACATTGTTGGTTTATTTACTAAGGTGTTTGATCATTCTCGATTTAACTTTCTAGTCCAATCTCTAGGAATGATTAACTTTGGTTAACGGTTATCCTTTCACTCTTTTTCATAAATTTGTTTTCTATTTTTGGTTAAAATTGGTATTATCTTGTAGATAATCCCAATTTTAGGGGGAGAAAATTTGAAAAATGTCTCGAAAAGATATTGTTCTTAGGGGGAGTAAAAATTTTTTTTGAAAATTCATTCAAAAATATTTTGCTTTACATTTTGAGAAAATTAAATTTTCAAGAACTTATAGGAAATGATAGTACATTTCTTAATTTTGATTTATTACATCTTAACGCATAAAAGAAATTGACTTGGATTATGTTTGATATATTGATAGGCTTGACTTCCAAGACTGAAAAGCACTATGATCTGTGATACACTTAAAGTGAACTCAAAATGATTGAAGTGGGTTACTCATCAAGATTTTATGGTAACACTGATTCCAAGCTAAAACAGACTGAGAGTTACAGTCTAGTCATACTCAAGCCAGTTACTATCTGATTCAATGTTTCTCAAAAGAAATATGAAATATGTATATATAAATACAAAAGAAGAAAAAGATATGAAAAGCAAAGACAAAAAGAGAAAATGAATATTATTAAAAAGAGTAAAAAGATGCCAAAAGGCCATATAAGAATAAAAGATGTCAATGAGCACAATAATAAAAGATATATCATAGATATACATACTATATGATAAATATTTTTGCGTTTTGAGAATATATTTTGACACAGGAGGTAAAATCAAAAGATGGGGCATGTATGTTCGACTTGGCATGTAAGTCCTAAAAGTATTGCGAGGGCAAAACATAAGTCCCACTGGCTATTAATAAGTCCTAAAACTTGTTAATATTCTGTGTTCGGAAATGTTTCTCAGGCTAGTTATGCTCTAAATAGATATTATAATAGAAAATTAATTCTGAAAAGGCTGATCAAAGGTAAAAGGTTTAAGTCAAGTTGGGGTTACTTGAAATCTTAATAGTGTCTTGAAGCTAGATAAGGTTCTATAGGATTTTTCACTGTGGGACGCACGGATTTCATATAACTCAATCTAAACATGATAAAATCATAGAACATGTGTCCAAGTAAAACTATTGAAGTCTAAGTTTAATATGGACAAAATATATAGACAATCAACATAACCAGTCTTACTTGAATAAAGCTGGACGATGTTTATGATCGATTTCATAAGAAATATGATCCTATACTTGATAATTTACCAAAAACATTTAAGTTATTTGTTTTGTTTCACTTGTCATGAATTTACAAAATTTTGCAAAATTAAGGGTTCATGGATAATTGTAAACACTTAGTTAAATATATTTTTTCTTCATAACAAATCAAATGGCTTCATAAGATAAATAAATTTAAAAAGTTGAAAATTTCTAAAATTCAAAGAAAAATAAACTTCTCGCATGCGAAAAGTTCAAAAGGAGCGAAAAGTTCAAAACATGGGAAAAGTTAAAACTTGCGAAAAGTTGTGTGTGCGAAAGGTTTGACTTCTCGCGCGAGAAGTCAAATGGCTATAAAAGCAACAGTTGTGTGAGAAGTGCATCATTCACGAGAACTTTCTGATTTTCACTCTTAAAATTCTTAGTGTTCAAACGTTATCATACTTGATATTATTGCTCATTGTGGTCGTCCATTGATATTATAGTGATTGATAAGGTAGATTTATGGATTTTAATTGATTCTATGAATGTTCGATTCATAACTGTTTGTTCTTGGACAAATAGACTAAAATTAAACAAAATAACCATATGAAACCTTAATAATAACTTAATCGACCTCAAATGAACACATTCTAACTATTGAAACACTCTAAAATTACTTAATTTGAAAATCTGAAATGCACAGACTTGTCGCATGAGAAAAGTCTCTGAAATGAACAGACGCGAAAACTTTCAAATTTGCACAGAACTATTCGCGTGAAAAGTAAACTTGTTGCGCGAAAAGTTGACTTTTAGTCAAAGTCAGTTTCACACGAAAACCCATCTTGTCGCGCGAAAAGTTAAATCTGAAAAATTAATGATTTCGCGCGAGTAGTTGATGTTTTCGCTCTAGAAGTTTAATTTTTTCAAAATTTTCTAAGTGTGAATTTTCTTTCTAAGTCTGAAATTTTCTAGTGTAAAACTTCATTGTGTACTTATCAAGTTTTTTTAATGTTTCAGATGGCAAGATCAATGGTTTTCAACAAAAAAGCATAATGCGGTAGCTTATCTTGGAGATGTGCCAGACAACAAGGTATTATTTAGATCACTGATCGATGATCTTAAGACATTGAGGATACATTATGTTATATCAGCTAATCCCACCATTTACACGGACGTGATTGATCAGTTATGGGAGACTACTGCTAATGAGATAGATCAAGATGGTGAACCTTGTATATCTGCCATAGTTAAGGGCAAAAGAATTGTTATCACTGCCGAAGTGATTAACAGTGTGCTACTATTTGAAGACCAACCTAATGCGCCCGTCAAGACTGATGATGACGTGGTCTGAGATTGCCTGAAGATGATGGGATATGATCATAGATATCCATCTATTGAGAAGAAATACCTTTCACCGTTTTGGAAGTACTTGTTTCATGTAGTTATACACTGTTTAAGCAATCTGAAGGCTGGCACGGATAGCCTGAGTGCCATATTAGGATCACTGCTGATTTCCTTGGTTGATGAACTACCTTATAGCATATCCAAGGCTATTGATGTGCTCTAAATTATACATAAAATTTCTATCAAAAGCACATCAATTATTCCTTAATATCTCCCTTAAAATGATGATTATGTACTTAAAATTGTTAAATTATGTTTTCAGGTGTTAAAAAGGGCAAGATGGACAAAAGAAGCATATCTGATAAGAAATTGAAGAAATCCGAGCTTTGGAGTCCAAGCATAGGGCCATGGCTCATTAAGCATGCCCCCAGACTTGCCTAAAACACACCCCGTGCTTAAATTGGCACACCCCCGTGTTTGGATATCTGACAGGACAAAAAGTACTGTACCCCAAAAGCTGTCACGGGGCCGTGCCCCATGAGTCACGAGGCTGTGCCCCACCCCAAACACAAGGTCGTGCCCCATTTAACACGGGTTCGTGCCTGACTCCTTCTGCACGTACGACCCGACCAACTTTCGTAAGCATTGTACTAGCATGGGGTTGTTCCTTTTAGGCACGAGGCCATGCTTAAACACCCCAGAAAGCCTATAAATAGAGGCTTAAGTTCATCATTTGGGCAAGCTTTTGGTGGGAGAGTTACTTTGCTAAATTCTCTCAAGAATCAAGACTTGAAGATCATTTGGAGGCTCGGGAGGTGCATACAAACTTGGAAGATGCTCGAGATTGTCCAAACATCATCCATTGTGGATCATCGATTTGATTGTTCCATTTCACTGATGATTTCATATCTATCTTGTATGTTACTTGTTGTTATGTGAAAGCTCATTATGAGCTAAACTCTTATTATCATCCTAATTGGATGAAACATATGTAATTTGTGATGAACTAATGGTGTGATTTATATTATGTTAATGTTATGGTAATCTTGAAAAAACTTTTGATGGATAGTATCTACACTTGAACGGAAAGTTATAAACTTATGATTTGTAATTGTGAATGTCATACAAGGTGGAAAAACGTATGAACTAACTTTTATTCGTGAAACCGCTCTTCATAATAAATACATGGCTAATGAACTAGAAATGGTTATTAGAAATCATATCACCTTAACTTTCTGATCATTTACTGGTTTCCTTTTATTAGTCTAAAAATCTAGAGTAATTGTTATGGTTTTCTAAAATTAATGGTATGTTAGAAAGGAACCTGATCAACTCTCTTTTTAACATTAAGTTATGTTTTTAGAAATCATATGTCAAAAAGGTCATAGGAGATTTACCTACATTACTAGTGGCTTTGATTTATTCAGTAAGTCTCATCCTGATGAGGTCCTAGTCACTACGGAGCGGATAGACGAGAAATCGCGCCAGCTCACATTTATAAACATTAACATAATTAATTTAATTAATATCTTTAATCATACTACCAATTCATCACAGTTACATAAGTATAATCTAATTAGGATGATAGCCGTTATTTCCTAGTTTTAAATCCAAAAGTTTCAATCTTATTTTTACTTTATTTTAATTATTGTTTCTAAACCCTAAAAATCTTAATTACATCAATGCAATTTATCATTTTCTCAAAAAAAAATCTAATCTGATAGTCAATCATTAAGGTTGTTGAGTAGGCTTGGTGTGTCCACGGATTGATACTCGGTTCTTACCATCACTATATTACCACACGACAGGTACACTTGCCTTTTATGTGTGTAGTTTAGTATTAGTAATAACCAATTAAAACTGAATCTGTGCAAAAATATTTATCAAAATATATATACTTTTCACACGCATCAAGTTTTTGGCTCCGTTGCCGAGGACACACGACAGTTTTGAAAGACAATCTAAATTTTTGACTATTTTGTCTATATTATGTTTATTTATTTTTTTAGTTAGTTAGTTTAGTTATATTTGTCTGATTCATTCTAAGCCTTAGTAAGTTTATGCTTCCTTAAGTTAGTGCATGTCCGACTTGTCTAGTCCTGAACTTGTTTCACCTCTTTCGGAACCCGAACGACTTTTCCGTCAAAGGTTACACGAAAGACCTTGACAAACAACAACGATTATCGAAGAAGACGTTTTGGAAGGTACACCATCCGAAGAAGACATGGCTAACCAAGACGAGGAAATGAAGATGACACACTATGCCACACCGTCAATCTATGGTTACGAGTCTAGTGTTGTCCAACCAGCAATAGCGGCCAATAATTTCAAGAATAAGTCTAGCATTATCTAACTTGTAGAAATCTCTGTTCAGTTCCACGGATTGCAAGATGAAGATCCTAACGCTCACATCTCACGATTCCTTCGTATCTGTGCAACTTTCAAAATCAACAACTGTTCGGACGACGCCAATAGACTAAGACTTTTTCCATTTTCACTTCAAGGCTGAGCCATTAACTGGCTCGATTCACTTTCGCCTGGTGCCATCACTACATGGGCGGAAATGGCTGAACAATTTCTTTTGAAATATTTTCCACCCAATCGCACTGCCAAATTGAGAAGCAGCATCACAAGCTTCCGCCAAGACGATGATGAATCCTTATACGTAGCATGGGAGAGATACAAAGGTCTCCTTCAGAGATGCCCACATCATGGACTTGATCTGTGGCTGCAGTGTCAAACCTTTTACGATGCAATTAGCGGAGCACACAAACAAGCTATCGATCAAAGTACGAGAGGATATTTCGGAAGTATCAGGCCAACCGAGGCATACCAAGCCCTAGAAAGAGAAGCTAAGAAGAGCTTTGCTTATAATCCTTTAAGAAATAAACCCAGTTCTAAAAGCATTCATCAAGTAGACTCTGAAACACTAATTGCAGCCCAGTTAGAAGCCCTAACCAAACGATTTGAACAATTGCAAGCCGAACTGAAGAAAACCCCAACACGATGCAACACATGCGGAAATTCACACAAGACCAACGAATGCCCACAAGGCATTATGATGGTTGAAGATGTTGATTACCTAGGAGGCCCAAACAACTCATATAACAACAACTCAAATTGGAGGAACAACTCGAGTTACAGAGTAGCTGGTAACAACCAATCATCATCTAGATTCACCCGAAGGCCACCTTACCAACAACAGAAACCACCATACCAAGGTCCAAGCAGTAGTAACCAAGAGCGTGGAGCATCATCAATGGAAGACGTATTGCAGCAACTGTTGTTAACTACACAAGCCACAGATGAATACATCTGGAAATTTGATCGAAGAAATAAGGAGAGGTTCCAAAGAAACGAGGCTGGCATCAAAAGCAACAAAGCATCATTGCAAACCATTAAACACCAAGTAGGTCAGATAGCACAACAACTATTTGAAAGACCCCAAGGTGCTTTGCCTAGCAACACTGTGACAAACCCAAATGCTCAAGTGAAAGCCATCACCACAAGGAGTAGCAAAACCACTCAAGGTGATGCACCTGCATTACATCTAATCCTTGAAAAAACGGAAACCAAAACTCCAAGTAATGCAAGTGATAAGAAAAAGCAACCTGTTGTTGTTGAAGAACCAGCTAAGAAATACGTACCACCGCCACCCTATGTTCCACCAACTCCATATCCAGGTCATTTGAGACAACAACGAATGGAGGCATAATATGGCAAATTCCTAGGGTTGTTCAAGAAACTCCACATCAATCTGCCCTTTGTGGAAGCTTTGGCCCAAATGCCAAATTATGTTAAGTTTTTAAAGGGTGTGTTGTCAAACAAAAAGAACTAGAAAAGTTATCACACGTAGTTTCAAATAAGGAATGCTCTGAAGTTCTTCAAAACAAACTACCTCAAAAGATGACTAATCCAGGAAGCTTCACCATACCTTGCCTAATAGGAAATCATTCTGTTAGTAATATGTTAGCTGATTTAGGTGCTAGCATTAACCTTATGCCTTATGTGGTTTTTGAAAAGTTAAATTTAGGTGAACCTAGACCAACCCGTATGAGCATCTAGTTAGCTGATCGTTCTGTTAAATACCTGAGGGGCATCGTTGAAAACCTTTTAGTTAAAATCACCAAATTCATATTTCCGTTGATTTTATGATCCTTGACATGGATGAGGATAAGAATGTTCCTCTTATCCTTGGTCGACCTTTCTTAGCAACTGCTCGATCTCTCATTGACGTTTGCACCGGCAAACTTACATTTCGAGTGGATGAGGAGGAAGTGACATTTGACATAGGACAATCCATGAAACATCCTCAACATTATGATGATTCACTCTATTACATTGATGTTTGTGATTCGATCATAAGCTGTCATTTAAGAAAATCTCTTAAATATGAAGCTTGTAACACTCAATTAATAGATGTCCAAACCATCGAACCCATCTGTGAGAATTAAATCATTTCATAACTAGAAATTGATTAAACATTATCTTATCAAGAAGCATTTGAGATCATCGAACAAGAACTAGAACCTAAAGCCAAACCTTCTATCGAAGATCCTCCAGTTTTAGAGCTCAAAGAACTTCCATCTCATCTTGAATATGCCTTTCTTGAAAACACATCTCAACTTCCTGTAATAATCTCATCAGCATTATCAAATGATGAGAAGAATAAGTTGCTAAATGTGCTTAAGGAACATAAACGAGCAATTGCATGGAAAATCATAGACATCAAGGGAATCAATCCATCCTTTTGCACTCACAAAATACTGATGGAGGTGAACTTATAATCCGTCATTCAACCTCAAAGACGTTTAAATCCGGGCATGCAAGAGGTTGTGAAAAAAGAAGTAATCAAATTGCTAGATTCCAGTTTGATTTACCCTATTTCTGATTCGCCTTGGGTTAGTCCCGTCCAAGTTGTTCCAAAGAAAGGAGGAATGAAGGTTGTAACTAAAGAGAAGAATAAGCTTATTCCAACACATACAGTTATAGGATGGAGAGTTTGCATCGACTATCGCAACTCAATGATGCCACAAGGAAAGATCACTTCTGCAGGACCGTGTGAAGGGTGGTCAATGCAATTAGTCTCACAATGAGGAGAGATTTAGAACACTTAGCAGATCAAATGGGGACCCGGGTTTGTTTAAGATGATACTAGGAACACAAGTAAGTAATAAGATAAAACTAAGAACAAGAACAAAGAAATATAGTTTTCAAGGATGCTGTATATTGCTCTCAAGTTCTATGACAAGTGTTACAAAGCATAAAAGAATTACAAGGACCTGAGACACTTTATACTACATCCTACAACTGTCAATACTTAGAAAGACAGTTGGAAACACTAATCTAGACAACAAGATCAATGTAGAGTCATAAGCCAGATTGCCTTTTGACTAATGACTATAACATGCCATAGCTCACATCCTTTTCTAATATAAAAAGTTTTACAGGTACAATAGTAGGAAGTTACAGACAAAGACCTTAATCTACAGTTTACAAAAGCATGGACTTTTCACCAACTTGTATAAGTTGGTGAATCTTTAGAGTTTTAGCAGAAAGTGTGTCAGCTTTATGTAAAGTAGATCAGAGAAAGCATGTCTTCTCTGTCTTCAGAAAAAATTAGTCTTCGCAGCAAATTAGATTCGGAAGACTTTGTCTCTGAAGCTTCGGATGACTTCATCTTTGTCTTCGGAAGTTTTTGACTTTGGCTTCGAAAGATTTTACACTTAGAGAATTTTTCTGTGGAGAGTGTGAAACTTCCAAAGCAACTTCTACCTTGTACGTCTGGTGCATGCCTGTAGGAAGACCCTTGGTTGTTTTGGCTCCTTTGGTTGCATCAGGCTTATAATCTTCTGATATTACCTTACAAACCCCTCTAGGTTGATGCTACCAAAACAGAGAAGTTCTTCAGATGTTGATAGTCCTCATTAGGATCAAGACCATGCCTTTCTTCATCATCTAGTCAGGATCCCTCAGACTCTCATAGTATCTTCTCATGTCATAAAGATCATGTAAAGGAAGATTAAGCATGTCTTGCCAGAAGTAGACATCTTGACCTTCTTGATCTCTAATGACATACCATTTGTCAGGATTAGCAGCAAAACTCAAGGAAAAGATGCATCTTCCAATTGCAAGAGGCTCTACTTGAATAGGAGTTGGTTGAGCGGCCTCTTCATGCACTACCTCAGGATGCTCTGACTTATCCTGAGGTGTGGAGGTGGATGCATTGGTCTTCTTCTTCTTTGAAACACTTTTCCTGGCCATCCTTTTCCTCCTCTTTAAAGTTTTTAACTAAGATGACTGGTCTTCAGCACCAGTTTGTTCTGTTGTGTCTCTCTTAGTTGGGTTCTCTTCTCTCACAAGTTCAGAAGGAGAGAGAAGAGGACCCTGTTATGGATCAGAAGATGAATTTAGCTGAGATGCAGCTCTCAGTTCAGGTTGTGTTGTCTCAGGGGGTTCAACCTTTACTTCAACTTCAGGTTGAGTTGGACTTAGTAGAGAATGCAAGTCAATAAGCTCTCCCTTTTTAATCTTCTGCTTGATCACTCTGATATGCACATCCATAGTGGATAGAGACATAGGACCAAGCCTCCTTCCGGAGAATCCATACAGCTTCAAGAAGCTCATCATCTTTTGTTTGTCATCAGACTTTTTTTGGCTTTTATGGATGATGGCTCTTGACTTTGCAGCTGCTTCCTTTAATATTCTCTTAGAAGATTTTCTTTCTTTTGTAGCTTATTCCTCTAGCTGCTTGAAATATTCAAATTCTATATACTCAAATGATAAGGGAAGAAGTGCAGATGCCTTATAGAATCCTGTGGTACTCAGGTATTGATCATGTTCATTCTTTCAGCTATGTTGTCTACCTGAGGTTGTGCAGTTGCCACAGCCTCTTTCTCAGGACTTCCTTGAACTGGGGAGAGGACAGGAGCATGTTTGTAGAGCCTTTTCAGTCTCCTTTCTTCCTTGATCTTGAGGAGCAATACTACATCCTCTACCTCCTTCCTCTCCTTTGAAAACTCATTGTCAGCCAGTTCATTCAACTCATCTAATGAGAGACATATGAGTTTATTAATGTTATAGTTCCTGGTCCCCAGGTAGTTTAGCCTAGCTGCCCTTAACTCATCATCTTGAGTGTTTGGCCTGGGGGCAGCCCGGATAGCAGCTTCCATGAAGCCTGGAGAACCTCTTAAACTCTCCCCCCTTAGCTTCCTCTTCCTCTCTCTCTTCTCCTCCTTTATCTCCTCAGAGGTCATCTTCCTCTTCCCTTTATCAAGCACAGGCCTTGGTGACTCAGGGTGGTGATAGCTTTGGCCTTTATTGCTTGGTTCAACAGTCAAGCTCTGGCCAGAGAGAGGATATGAAGCACCTTCACTAGCTGGTGCCTCACTGAGGGTACTGGGTGCTGGAGGAGATCCTGTCTCAAGGTTCACAGGTTCAACTTCTGGGCCTTCAGTCAAGGCTTCCCCTTCAAAGCTAATCTTAGGGTCCACCTCAACATCCAGTTGACCGAAAATCTCACCTGCTAGCCTCTGTCTATATAATCTTGATCTCATCTTGAACTCTTCTAGCACCCTTCCATGAATCCAATATGCTAATCTTTCACCTTGTTTGTTTTGACTTGGGTTGACAAGTGGAAGATCAACCAGATGGATGCACTCATAGAAACTCAAGTTTGAAAAATTAAAGATTTCTTGTTAACCCTGAGCTCTAGAGATGACAAGAACCCTTCTTTCTGTGTCATACCTCCATCCCATGATTGGGTTCTCAGAGTGAAGAGATGGGGTAGGCATTACTCTGGGTATGCCCTCCTCAAACAAGCTATGTATGAGTGAGTCCATATCAATGTGGACTTAAGGAGGCTACTAAGTATGGACTATTACAAGTGAGGGTGGTGAATCCTCAAAGTCCATACTCTGAGAAGAACTCCCAGGTTCTATGACTATTTGAACTTTCTCCCCCTTTTTGGTAGCATCACCTTCTTGCATAAGTGAGCTGGGGGTTGAGTCTGTCCCATTCACAGGTTCTTGTGGAGTTCTCCTGAGTGGTCTCTCAGCTAACTTGCCCTTGAGATTGGTGATCTCAAGTTGATGATCATTATCCCTCCTTTGTAAGATAGTCACCTGAGATTCCCGGTGACTAATCTTAGAGACTAAATAGGTGCAAGTTTTAGTCAGTTTGTGCACCTTTAGTTTCAGACTCCCCTCATTTCATCAAAAAATCATGGGGGGATGAGAGAATAGGACCAAGGTCTTCTTCCTCATCACCAGCATGTTGTTCTTGGCTGCTGGATTTCCCCTGCATCATGACAACTTCAAGAGGTTAGGTTGCCATGGTCAAGGTCTGAATGATGTAATCACTTGCTATAGTGAGAACCTCTTCCATATGGATCTCCTGAATAGGTTCAGGAAAATCCACCTCAGTGGTAGGTGGATGACATGGGCTAAACATGGGGGAGACAGGAGTACTCATCTCTCCTTGAGTAGGGGTGGAGAAGAGAGACTTGTGGTACTCAATGAAGCCCATGTCTTTATTATCATAGAAGTCAAGGCTGGGAATTAGTTGGTTTAAATCAAGAGGCTAGGGATGGTAACTGTCCCCAGAAGGTTGTTCACTAGAGTGTTGAGACTCTGAGTGAAGGCTTAAGGCTGTTGGGGTTGTGAGCTCATCAGGCTGAGCATGAGGAACGTCAGCACTGATCATTTGAGAGATAGGAATGGTTTGCTCCTCAGGGAAGTGGGAGCTCGAGTGTTCACTTCCTCCTGCATGGTTGGTAATATGGGGACCTGCACAAGCTGAGTAGCATGTGCAGGGGTTCATTTGTTTTTCTCTTGTAGGTGATGGTTATTGTAGGCTGTATTTGTTGTTTGGAAGTAGAAGGTGTGGATTCAATACTAGCTGGTGCTGCTAGGTTGTCACCTTGAGCAATGAGCTCTAACATTTTTGGGACTAGGGCGGTTTCTACCCCGGAGAAGCCAACAGTTGGCTTTCTCATGGTTTTGAAGATGTCGGGCTTCATCTGTCCTAGTTTTAGAATATTACCTCTTCCTTTCAATTGTGTGCCCAGTTCACAGTTGAGAATGTGCTGGACATATCTAAGGAACATGTAATACTCTAGGGAGTCTAAGTTTGCAAGTAAATTGGTATAGACAAATTATGAATACCTGAACTTGACCCCCTTAACCATCCCATGGACTATAAAGGAGAGGTCTTCTGGAATCTGGTCCCAACCTCCATGCTTGTTAGATAAGCTGTGTATGACACCATGAAGGAGGTACTTCCACTAAGAGGAGACCTTCCCCTTTCTGAAGGTCTTAACTGAGAAGTCACCTTCATAGCCCATCTGCTCAAAGGAGTGGTTAACAGTAGCTTTGGGAATGGACAAATTACCTTCTACATCATCCAGCTGAAGATGAGTGTTTATGGTGGCCGGAGTGAGGAAGATTGTCCTCTCCTGCACTGTGGTAGACAGCGCCTTCTTCCTATCCATGGTGACCTCTTGGCAGGTCTTCTAGAATGCCAACAACTGATCCTCATAGAGAGGAGGATCAATGGTGAGGGAGGTGAAGTAGTTTGACAAAGAAACGTAACGGCAAACCTCTGAGAAACTAGGATCTTTCTCAGAGTCTAACAGAGCAACCTGATTATGTTGCCTGTGAAGATGCATGGAAAAATTGGGTTGGTTTCTGCGGTCAAGGTTGGCCATTTCAAGTAGCTTTACGGTGAAGGAAGATAAGAATGAAGGCGGTTTGTGGGTGAAATTAGGTTAGAGAAATGCAGATGAAGAGAAGAGTGAGAAGAGGGGGAACCATTATGAGAATATATGTGAAATGGATTTGAGACAAAGTTAAAGCAAAAGGATAAATATTGAAATCCGGATGTCGGTCCCACCTCTGAAAAAGTGCCCGAAAAGGTAGTTTCTTGGAAGTTGAAAATCTTTCGACGGTAATTTTGCTTCGGAAGTTTTAAGAAAAAGCTTCCAAAGTCAATTTGGCTTCGGAAGATATTCTTAAGAGTTGTGAAAATTTCACTTCGGAAGAAAAATACTTAGAAATTTTTCTTCCGACACATATTTGGTTTCGGAAGATATTAAGACTTGGGAGTTTTATTCTAAAGGGAGTAAATCTTCCGAGACTTAATTGCTTTGGGAAGATATTGCTTTTGGAAGATATTTGTCCTTCAAATACATGTAAATACTTAGAAGCACATTTATGCTTTAGAAGATATTCTCAGAATTTCTTCCGAAGGTAAATTTCTTATAAGTAGTTATTTGATTTGAAGACATAAATTTCTTCTGAAGGCAAGTTAAAATCTTCCGAAAGAAAATATGTTTGGAAAAATTTTCAAAAATCTAAGAAATATCATTTTAAAATTTTCTTCTAAAATAAACTGGGCTTATGAAGGTGATAAAATAGACAACTTAGGACACACAGGTTTGGAAATAAAGTTGATTTAAGTTTTAAGAAAATCTACTCAAAGTTATTCATCCCAATAGCTGATACAAGATATTTGAGTCTCTGTTCATCAAAAGCTTTAGGGAACAGATCAGCATATTGTTAATTTATGTTAACTTTGACTAGTTTGATTAATCCTTTCTCAAAGTTATCTCTAATAAAATGATACCTCATGTTGATGGTTTGGTCCTTGAGTGCTGCACAGGATTCTCTATAATAGAGATAGAATTGTTGTTGTCTATGTGGATGGGAGTCTCTTTGAAGTTGAATCCATAGTCCAGCATCTAATTCTGAATCCAAAACACTTGAGCACAGCAGCTTGCAGCAGCAATGTATTCAACTTCAGCAGTTGATGCAGACTCACAGGATTGTTTCTTGCATTACCATGAGACAATCCTTCCACTAAGGAATTGACATCCCCCAGATATAGACTTTGCAGTCATGTTGCAAGCACCATAGTCATTATCTATATAAGCATATAGATTGAAGTCAGAACTCTTTGGATACCAAAGGCCAAGCTTGGGAGAACCTTTGAGATATCTAAGAATCCTCTTGACAGCAACCAGGTGTGACATCTTGGGTTGGCTTGATATTTAGCACAGATGCATGTGGCAAACATGATATCAGGTCTCTGGCTGTGAGGTACATAAGAGACCCAATCATAGCCCTGTAAAGATGTTCATCCACACACTCCCCCTCAAGATCAGGTCCAAAGGAGTAGTTTCTGGCTATGGGTGTCTTAGCAACCTTACAATCAGTCATGTTGAATCTTGTAAGTATGTCTTGTACATACTTTGACTGACTTATGAAGATGCCATTATCAACTTGCTTCACTTGAATTCCCAGAAAGAAATTAAGTTCCCCCATTGCACTCATTTCAAATCTATTCTTCATCAGCCTCTCAAAGTCTTTACAGAGCTTTGGATTAGTTGACCCAAAGATAATGTCATCCACATATACTTGAACTAGCATTAAGTCATTCCTTGTTCCTTTGATGAAGAGAGTTCCATCGATAGTACCCCTCTTGTAACCATGTTGATAGAGATACTGAGATAGTGTCTCATACCACTTTCTTAGAGCTTGGTGCAGCCTATAAAGTGCTTTATTAAGCTTGCAAACATAATTAGGATGATCTGGGTCTGCAAAGCCAGGTGGTTGTTTGACATATACCTCTTCATCAATCACCCATACAGAAAAGCACACTTGACATCAAGTTGGTAGACCTTGAAATCCTTGGATGCAGCAAAAGCCAGGAATATTCTTACAGCTTCAAGTCTTGCCACAGGAGCAAAAACATCTGTGTAGTCAATTCCCTCTTCTTGTGTCTACCCTTAAACAACTAGTCTGGCCTTGTTCTTGATGTCAAGTCCTTTATCATCCTTCTTATTTCTAAAAACCCACTTGGTTCCTATGGTAGTCTTTCCATGAGGAAGATGACATAGGTTCCAAACCTTCTGTCTTTTGAATTGAAGCAGTTCCTCTTGTATTGCTTCAACCCAGCTTCTATCCTTTAAAGCCTCATCAACTTTCTTTGGCTCTACCTGGGACAAGAAGCAAGAGTATAGACAAACATTTTTGTCATGGGTTTGTCCTCTTGTTCTCATCCTAGTATCAACATTTCCAGTGATATTTATGATGGGGTGTGACTCGTGGATCCTGAGTTAAGGGATCACAACAAGTTGATTGGAAAGATCTAAATTAGAGAAATTCAGATCTGGCAATGGAGTGTCACCCACCACATCAGCACACTTATCAAGAGAAACTTGATCCAATGAGTGTGTGACATCATTTATGTTGTCTTCTATGGAGTGGTTGTCAGCATCAAGAAATTCTTAATCACTATCACCACCTCCATTTCCTCCTACATTTGAAGCTCCTTCACCTGAGTTTTGAACCTCTGAGCTAGAATTTGAAGGCATCTTAGATGTATCAGCTGAATTTGTCATGTTTGTACTGATAGGATCTTCACTTGCAGGGTTAGTTACCGCTAGAGCTGAAGTAGTATTCTTGATTGATCTTCTCAGCTCAAATCTTGGGTTAGGATCTCCTGTTGATATGTTACCTGTAGATCCTAAAACATTCTCACAAGACTTGTTAAAACAATTGGTAACTAAATCAAGATCAAATAGCCAATCCGGGCCAGAACCTTTCACACTGGGAGTGTGCTCATTGAAGGTCACATTGGCTGACTCCTTAACTACTCTAGTTCTAAGATTGTATACTCTATAAGCCTTAGCTTGGGAAGAGTATCCAATAAAGTGTCCATCATCTAATTTCTCAGCAAACTTGGCTATCTGATCTTTGGTATTCAAGATGGTGCAGGGACATCCAATGACCTGAGGAAACCAATGAATGACCATCCTTTTATGCCATAACTCATAAGGAGTCTTACCATAAGTCTTAACTACTAAAACTCTGTTCTGCATATAGCAGGTTATGTTAATAGCCTCTACCCAGAAGGTGATAGGCAGTTTAGAGTCAGACAGCATGGTTCTTGCAGCCTTAATAAGTGAATGTTCGATCAGATTGATTCACAAGATTCACTTGGATTTGTTTCCTGCATAAGATCTCAGGAGTCTCATCCTTAGTTCTAAGGAAACAAACCCAAGTGAATCTTGTGAAATCATCTGTGATCACTAAACAATATGAGGTCCTTCCTAAACTTATTACACTGGTAGGGCCAAAGATATCCATATGTAATAAGTGTAAGGGAATAGTGATGGAGTTCCTTTCCTTTGGCTTGTGAGACACTTTGTGTTGCTTCCCTTTCAGGCATGCAACACAGTGGTCATCACTTGTAAACTCTTTCTTTGGCATTCCAGTAACCAAATCATTCTTAATTAATTTATTCATGTTCTTAAAGGTTACATGGCACATTCTTTTATGCTAGAGGAAAGACTCATCATTATTTGCTTTAGATGGAAAGCAAGAAACTTCTCCTGAGGGAGATGTTTCCTGCAAGTCCATCTTGTACATGTTTCCTTTCCTGGGGCTCTGAGCAGGATATGCTCTTGAGGAATGACCACCCTGGGCTTGAGAATAATGCACTTATGCTTAGTAAAGAGCATGTTGTGTCTCTGATCATAAAATTAGGATACACTCAGTAGATTATACCCAAGCTCCTTAACAAAATTTACCTTTTCAATGGTGAGCTTACTATTTGTGACCATGCCCCTTCCTATAATGTAACCACCAGCATCTCCTCCAAAAGCAACTGGTCCTCCATCAATTTTCTCAAAATTTTAAAGCAGAGAACCATTTCCAGTCATGTGGCTGGAACAACCACTATCAATGATCCATACATTTTCCTTGGTCTTTAGATGTTTTACATAAAAGAAGTGGTTAGTTATATTTGGAAACCCAAGCCTCATTGGTCTTGGGCTTTTCAAAGTGATCTGAAGACAATGTAATAGTAACTGATCCTATGTTCAAGCTTTAAGGATCATTAGTTGTTGTTGATGAAGAACTTTCAGTCAACAGGTCTTTCTTCATCTTCCACTCCATCTTCGGAAGATTGGACTTGACCTTCAACACCTTGGAAGTTTTAAAAACTTCTAAAGTTTTAGAGACTAGACCTGCGGAAGATCTTGCTTTCACTACAGCTGGCTTTAGTACTTCGGAAGCATTCCTTTTTTCCGAGACCAAATTTTCTTCCGAATGCAAATTTTCACTTGTCTTCTTTTTCACCTTGGAGCTTCCTAAGGAAAGAGATTTTCCTTCTGAAGCTAGCTTTTCCTTCTTCTTCTTAGAAGTTTTCTCTTTGATCATGTGGATAGTACTTTTAGGATTGTAGATGCAATCCTTAGCCAGATGAGAAGTACTACCACACATGATGCAGTCCATTTGCTTCCTTCTGAGAGTTTTCTTCTGAGAGGAAGAGTGAACTTGATTACTTTCCAACTCCATCTTCATCTTCACAGATGATGCAAAGGCTTCTTAGGGAGAGGCCTGCTCTTGGAATTAGATGGTTCAGGTTGTGTAGTAATGGTACACAGCTGATCAGCATCTTCTCTTTGCTGGAATGGTTTGGACCTGAGCTAGAACTCCTGGTACTAGAGTTCATAGTTGAGTCTTTAGCCTTATCCACTTCAAACCCTGCAAAGATAAACACTTGTTTATGCTTAGAGTTGAAAGTGGCCTTGATTTTTTTAGCCTTCTTTGAGTTTATCTTGGCTCTCCTGATCAAGTTATTCCTTTAAGACTTGGTCATCCCAGCTTCTTCATCTCTCTCCTTAGGAGAATAGTGACCTTTCTTAGGATAGTCTTCTTCATTCTTCTCAGACACATCTTCACTATCTCCTTCTTATCCTCTTCAGCAATGGGGTCTATGAGAGGAAGCTCATCTTCACAAGTTCCACACCTTGGAGATCTTACAGATAAAAGAGTGTGTGGAGGAGCTATCTCAGTAGATCCCAGTACCTGCTTATTTTGATAACAAACTTGTGCATGAAAGATGAGGATATTATGTTCTTGAAGGTCTCTTCTTCAAGAACAAGTTTTTCTGCCCGGGCTTTGCTGATCACAAGCTCAGCCTGGCATTTAGTTAACTTAGTGATAAGATCTTTAATCTGAGTCCTGTAGTTGGTGTGTTCATGTTTTAGAGTTGAAATGGTTTTCTCTAAATCTTCTATTTTCAGTTTGTAATCATTTTCAGCTCTTTTGAAATCAGCTTTTAAGATATTTAAGGACACAAGATCAGATCTCATCTCTAAGTTACAGCACCTATATTTATTGACTTTAGTAATACATTCAGGTGTACAGAGATGTTCCACTACCTTGGCTTCATCATGACCTGCCATAAGTGCTTGGTTTGGAGATGCATCCTCCACCTTAAAGCTCCAGTCAAAGCCCCCTTCTTCAATAGAAACTGCAGCTTGCTGCCTGGGCTTCTTATTCTGGTGAGCTCCTTTAGTGTAGTTTAGCCTGGCTAAAGGTTGGCCACCATTTGACTTTGGTGCCTTGAACTCTCTGGCAAAGTGTCCCATTTGGTTACAGTTGTAACGCTTCACCTTGCCTTTGTCCAGCCCAAACTTTCCACTAGACATATTGCTAGGAAACTTCCTCCCAGTCCTCTTGTAGAACTTCTTGGCCCTGTGAGTGAGAAGAGCCATCTGCTGGACTATTTCCATATACTCCAGATCATCTGGATGGATACAGTCCAGGTCTTTAAGAGTGAAGAGAAAGTTTCTTATGCTTTCATCAGAAGACATAAAAGCTTGTGAAGAGCTTGTCTCTTGGAATGGGCTTCCAGGGATGTAGCTCTCCCTTGGTGTCTCCAGGAAGGTGATGAAAGGACCCTTCTGTGAGTTTTCAAGGTAGCAGATGAGATGGTGTTATGGTTCTCTGTAATCCCTTTTAATCATATGAAAGGTTGAACTCTATTGGATGCTGAAGTTACCAGATAAATTTTGCATATTCAACTCCATCTGGTAGCCATTGAGTATACCATACAACTCAGTGAGAGTAAGGGTCTTGAGGTTTTTAGTCCTCTTAATGACAACACAATAGTGTGTCCATTGTCTGGGAAGAGAGGACATGAACTTCCTTACAATATCCCTGTTCTCAAGAGTTACTCCAATATCAACTAGAGTATCCACAATCTCAACATACCTGAAGTACTATTGAGTCATGGTTTCACCTGTTTTAAAGGTGTTCTCAAACTGCTGCTTCAAGAGGTCCTTCTTGTTCTCTTTAGCTTCATTGGACCCCTCATACATCAGCTTCACTGCATCCCACGTTACTTGGCAGTCTTCACTTCTTAAAGCCTCTGTAGATAGAGTTTGGAAGAGCAGTTTGGAGGGTGGTCATGGTCCTCTGATCAATATCAATCTTCTTCCAGTCTTCATCAGCATAATCAGTTACTTCCTTTGGTATCATACCACCGCCAGCAGCAGCTGAAGGGGTGGATGGTACATGAGGTCCAAAGACTACTGATCCCCACATCCTGGAGTCCTGAGACTTGATGAAGCCTTCCATTCTTTGGCACCAAGTGTCAAAGTCTTCAGGAGTGATCAGTGGAGATTTAGTCATAGTACCAGTTTCCATGTCAGTCTTGGTGATAGCTGCCATTTGAGATGTTAAGTATTTTATGAGATTGAAAGGATTAAAGATGGTGAGATCATAAAATCAAGAGCCTAAAATGCTCTGATACCAATTGCAGGACCGTGTGAAGAGTGGTCAATACAATCAGTCTCACAATGAGGAGAGATTTAGAACACTTATTAGATCAAATGGGGAACCGGGTTTGTTTAAGATAATACTAAGAACATAAGTAAGTAATGAGACAGAACTAAGAACAAGAACAATGAAGTATAGTTTTTAAGGATATTTTATATTTCTCTCAAGTTCTATTACAAGTGTTACAACGCATAAAAGAATTACAAGGACCTGAGACACTTTATACTACATCCTACAACCATCAATATTTAGAAAGAGAGTTGGAAACACTAATCTAGATAACAAGTTCAATGTAGAGTCAAAAGGCAGATTGCCTTTTGACTAGTGACTATGACATGCCATAGCTTACATCCTTTTCTAATATAAAAAGGTTTACAGGTACAATAGTAGGAAGTTACAGACAAAGACCTTAATCTACAGTTTACAAAAGCATGGACTTTTCACCAACTTGTATAAGTTGGTGAGTCTTCAGAGTTGCGGCAGAAAGTGTGTCAGCTTTATATAAAGTAGATCAGAGAAAGCATGTTTTCTCTATCTTTGGAAGAAATCAGTCTTCACAACAAATTGGCTTCGGATGACTTTGTCTCTGAAGCTTCGAAAGACTTCATCTTTGGCTTCAAAAGATTTTTTCTTTGGCTTCGGAAGATTTTACACTTAGAGTATTTTTTTTGTGGAGAGTGTAAAACTTCCGAAGCAACTTCTACCTTGTACGTCCAGTGCATGCATGCAGGAAGACCCCTAGTTATTTTGGCCTCTTTGGTTGCATCAGCCTTATAATTTTCTGATATTACCTTACAACTTCCCTCTGTCTTTAATCAACCAAATGCTTGAGAGACTATCTGGAAAAATGTTCTATTGTTTCCTCGATGGTTTCTCATGATATTTCCAAATTCCTATTCCTCCCGAAGATCAAGAAAAAACGACATTCACCTGTCCATATGGCACATTTGCTTATTGGCGAATGCCTTTTGGATTGTGTAATGCCCCTACTACATTTCAAAGATGCATGGTAGCAATCTTTCACAACATGATCGAACATTCAATGGAAGTTTTCATGGATGACTTCTCCATCTTTGGGAACTCATTTGAACAATGTCTTGAAAATCTAGAAAAGATGTTGGTTAGATGTGAAGATTATAACCTTGTTTTGAATTGGGAAAAGTGCCACTTCATGGTTACTAAAGGAATAATGTTAGGACATAAAATCTCTCGAGTAGGGCTTGAGGTCCTCAAGCCAAAGTTGATACTATTTCCAAACTTCCACATCCCACAACCGTGAAAGAAATCAGAAGCGTCCTAGGTCATGCAGAATTCTATCGTCGTTTCATCAAAGATTTCTCAAAAATCACAAGACCAATGACTCAAATTCTTGAGAAAGACGCACAATTCGTATTTTCAGACGAATGCATTAGTGCATTCAATTTGCTTAAGGAGAAACCGGTAACAGCTCTGTTCATGGTTTCCCCTGATTGGATGCTACCATTTGAACTCATGCGCGAGGCAAGCGATTTCGTGGTAGGAGCCATGTTAGGCTAACGGAAAGACAAGCAATTCTACCCAATTCACTATACGAGCAAAACCCTAAACGTTGCACAAGAAAACTACACCACCACCGAGATAGAGCTTCTTGTCGTAGTTTTTGCATTTGACAAATTCCGCTTGTATCTAATCCTTTCAAAAGCAATCATTCACATCGATCATGCAGCCCTTCGTTATCTATTCAATAAACAAGATGCAAAGCCAAGATTGATTCGTTGGATACTTCTGCTTCAAGAATTCAACATTGAAATTCATGATAAGAAAGGAGCAGAAAATCTGGTGGCAGATCATCTCTCGCGTCTTGAAGATTCAAGACATTCATAAACTGAGGAATCCAAAATAAATGATAATTTTCCTCATGAATTCCTTATGCGCGTCCAATCCTCAATCGATGAACATCCTTGGTTTGCCGATTTTGTGAATTACTTAGCAAGCGGAATCCTTCTCAAAGGAATGACTTATCAGCAAAAGAAGAAATTCTTTGCTGAAATTAAGCATTACTATTGGGAAGATCCGTATCTATTCAGAATTGGTGCAGACCAACTGATCCAAAGATGCATGTACGGAAGTGAAGCGGAACAAATTCTAAGGTACTGTCATGAAGGACCCACAGGAGGACACCATGGAGCAACCTTAAAAGCCAAGAAAGTCTTTGACTCTAGATTTTACTGGCCCACGATCTTCAAGGATGCTCACAACATGGTACGCACTTATGATGCATGTCAAAGAGCAACCAATATCTCAACATGGGATGAGATGCCTCAGAGACCTATTCAAGTATGTGAGGTATTTGATATATGGGGTATTGATTTCATGGGGCCATTCCCAGTGTCCTTTGGTAATCGTTACATATTATTAGCAGTCGATTATGTCTCAAAATGGGCCAAAGCTCAAGCCCTACCTACCAATGATGCAAGAAACGTTGTTAGATTCCTTAAGAAACTATTCTGTTGTTTCGGTGCCCCCAAAGCTTTAATTAGTGACCGAGGAACGTATTTCTGTAACAACCAGCTTGAAAGAGCAATGGCTCGTTATGAGTGCACCATCGCTTTACAACTGCTTATCATCCACAAGCGAATGGGCAAGCTAAAGTCACTAACCGAGGCATCAAATGGATCCTCAAGAAAACCATAGGTCAAAATCACAAGGATTGGTTTACCAATCTAGATGATGCATTATGGGCTTTTAGGACAGCCTATAAGATTCCCATTGGCACCACACTGTTCAAATTAGTTTATGGGAAGTCATGTCATCTACCTGTGGAACTGGAACACAAAGACTTTTAGGCACTTAAAGCAGCAAACCTAGACCAAAACATTGCAGGAAAAAATCAATTTCTACAAATCCACGAATTGGAAGAACTAAGAGAACAAGCATACGAAAACGCTAGGGTTTACAAGGAAAGACAAGGAAATTCCACGACTCTCAATTAAAGAACACTAAACGATTCATGTGGGAGAACGTGTCTTACTGTATAACTCTCCTTTACATCTATTTCCTGGAAAGCTTAAGTCACGTTGGTCCGGACCTTATACGATTAAAAACATTTTTCCAAATGGTGCCATCAAATCAACAACCATGACGGTTTATGTTTCAAGTTAAATGGTCATCATTTGAAACCGTATACCGATGGACCAACCAATATTTTCTTGGAGGAATTACACCTCCGCCCCTACGAAGACTAGGTGAGGGGAAGGGTCGTGCCGAAGACCCGAAACTTAAACGCGGCACCTGTACATAGGTTTTTCTTTGATTTTTAACTTTTTCTAGGACCTCACAAGCATAAACAGGAGGCCATTACCCATGAAGCATGCCCCGTGCCTCTGACAAAAAATTTCACGATCTCCGCAGACCACTCTGGAACGTTGCCGGTCGAATTTAAGACGAATTCTGACAAACACGGGGCCATGCCTGGCCAAGCACGCCCCCGTGATCAACTTTCCTGACCTGCATATATATACCAGACTTGTTCTAAGCTTTCATCACATCCATTCCAGCTTAAAAATGTCACAACAAATGAAAGAATCAAGTCACGGAAGTTCAAGCTGGAATCCTGCGAAGAAACCGCATTCTAAAATGCGAGATCCAACGACGCAAGAATAATTATTCAAGTTACATGAACTAATCATGCAATTGACTGAGATGAACCTCATCGCATCCCAACGCCTAGCTGAACTCATCCAAAAAGTTCAAGAAATTGGCGAGGAACTCGTTTCTGTCAACGATCAGCTTGTAGAATTAAGTAACCGCACTTCACACTATCCCATCCCGAACCTTCCACACAAAATGTATGGAGGCTTCTTTTAGAAGTATTTCGCGATGTGTTATGTGCGCTGATGCACGTTAAGGAGTCTAGTTTTGTAGTTTTAGACTCTCGGGTTTTAACGCATGTAACCGTAGGACCTTAGGAAATGTAATTGTCATTTGGCTTATTTTAAATTAACTCTAGGACTATTTAAACTTTTCTTGTGATTTGGGAATGATAAAACTTAACCGGGTATATTAGTAACGCTTAACGCAGAAAACGGAACAACAAAAATCTGAAACCGGGCAATAAAGCGGAGCCACGCCCCCGTGACCGACAATGAATGACAACTTCTGACTTATTTCAGCCATCTGTCTTATTACCCATCAATTCTCCATGATAAAAATCGACCTCATGCCTGCAAAGACCCGTATCCACTTCATTTTTCACCACCTTTTCCATTTTTCTTTCTTGTTTTCAAGCATTCTTCCATTTCCTTTCAAGATTGATTGTCCAAGAGGATCATGAATCATCCCTATTTACAATTCAGAGGAAGCCGTGAAAATGGTGTCGTGACAGGCTGCAAAGACTGTTACAAAGGGCCGAAAAATCACATCCACAAGTAGATGAAGAAACCTTGGCGGCCGTCAAATAGCTCGAAAGATAATAATTTATTGAGTGTTCAATGGAAACTTCTATTTCACAAAACAAACCTTTTGTTTATGAACTGACTCTTGAATTTTTGACAACTTTTAGATTAAGCATGAAAGACTCTGACCAGTGGGATGATCAAGCAGTTTCATTCAAACTTGGGGGATGTTAGTGAAAAACATCCATCACCTTGTTCGGTGTCTATCTCGGTATCTATACAGAACAAGAAATGAAGGAGGAAGCAATATCAGGAATGCCAGCATACCATACCTTTCCAGACGAGGAAAGTAAGAACGCGGAAAGTGGTGCCATGAGAAAAGCATTTTGGGAGAGAATTGGAATAGGGGTGTTCAACTCGAGTAAAACCAAAAGCAGTCAGATTCGAGACCCACTGCTGCTTTTCATACATCAGTTACTTAGCCATTCGATAACAGCTCGTGGTCAAAGTGAGGGAGTTATTGGTTTGAGGTACTTATTCAATTTATATTGTAAGGTGAATCAATTGCCATGTAATATTGGGTATTTATTTTGTAATCTGTTTTCTAGAAATGCAACTGCAGATGCTCCAACACCCATGTTTAGAGGAAGCTGGATGCTAAACCTATACGAGAGCTATGGGTGTAACACGAAGGGAACTGAAGGAGTGATTCCAGGACTATTGGATTAGAGCATTTGCACCAGTATGTACATGATAACAAACAAACCAAATGGACAGCCTAGGTTTATGGATAGAAAGGGACAAATCTGGGATCCGGCAAATCCCGAAGAAATCATCATGGACCTCGATATGCCGGCACAAGCTAGTGAATTCCCGAGAATGTTAGACCTTTACGAAGCAATCCAAACCACCAGCAACCATGCAAGGCGATCATTTGAATAAGCACAACAAGCATTCAACCGAGTCAAAAATCTGCATTCCCGTTTCGATGACTTGAGCAACGATGTCACGTACATCAGGAACCGGATGTAACATGAGAGGGGGATATCCCGCCACAAAGCCCTTGAAAATCGTATCACTTATGGGGCCCGGGCATAGCTATTTTGTGCCAATCTATCTTTTAATTTATGTCATTTTATTTTATTTCATGTGTTTAGGAATTTATGTTTTCAATAAATTGATGATATTTTAGGTGACCCCGGGAATTCTCACAATTTAAGGCGACTAAGGGTCCCAAGCACAAATGTCAAAGTCATTATTTTTAGGGGAGTTATTTCATCACCTTTCCCTATTTTAATTTATTAATAACATTGGAGACAATATGTATTTTAAGTGTGGGGATGGGGTAATTACATATTTGACACTTTGCTAAAAAGGTTCAAATTGAAAAATTTTAGAAAAATCACTTAACCATTAATTTTTGTGACAAGAAATCAAAATTTTAAACAATTTTTGATAAACTAAATCATAAATATATGTTTTCGGGAAATAAATAAGTAAACAAATGACATCCAAATAAAATTGAAAAATGCTTTTGTTGTGATATCCTTAAAGGCAATGATTTAGTAAGAATTAAACATGTAAAATGAAAACACTTTTATCTAATTCCATCCGTATGTGAGTTTATTTTTGAGCCTTAAACTTCTTTTGCATTCATACAATTCTACTTTCATTCTGGATTTAATTGAGGGTGCCTTATGATACGTGTGATTAGAACTTGCTTTGGGTATACATTTCAAGACTTAATTAGTACTTCTTGCATAAAAATGAGTTAGACATTAGAAAACCTTAACCATTCAAGCCCCAACCATTTTCTTTTAACTTTCCTTACCCGAACGTCAACCCTATTAGCCCCGTTGAGCTTAACGTTTTTATTTTTCGATAACCCGAACCACCAAGTCACTTAACCAAAAAGCCTTCAACAAAACCCGTCTGTTGTTAAAGACACGTTTTTGGCTTATAAAAAAAGAAAAGAAAATTTTGGTCAATTACCGGCAGACCTAAAAGAACTGGAATGCATTCTTTTGATTTCAATTTACTTTGTTGCCTTCACCATGCAAAACCGGGACTTTCGCCGGAAATTCACGAACAAATTATCAACCTCACATTCGACACAAGAAAGAAATGGCGAAAAAAGGAACAAGTTCCGCCATTTTGTGGAAGTTCAAAAAGCGCTATAAAGAGGCGGGCAAAAAAAATATGAAAGATGCCCTAATTCTGGAAACCGGTCCCACAATGGAAAATGAAAAAAGAACCAAACCCAATCCCAATACGAATACACGGAACTGATCTGATTGGGTGCTATTAGGCTTCAATCCGAACGATCCTTACGAAAGGAAAGTTTTGTGTATATTCGGGTGAAAGACGAAGTAAGGTTTTTGAAAGCAAAGTACGGTCTTGACAATCTGACCTTAAACGAGTCCTCAGGTTAGCATTTCCCTTCTAGCTTGAAGAATTTTATAGGGAGCCTTCTGTGACCTCTCGTATTTTTTTATTTAACGTGTGTCAACCGTCGTTATCTCTTGTAAAGGACTTGATTGTTATTAATGCAATTACGAGGACTCGTTTGTAAAATTTTGATGTAATTAAATATTGGATAATTAATATTGCAGTAATAATAATAATCATAATAATAAAAATAATAAGCTTGTGCATGAAATAATAAAACCAGAGGTACTAAAGCTGTAAATTGTTTAAAATTAAAACTTTGGTTTTAATTTGATAAAAGATAAAGTACAGGGACCAAGGTGTAATATGCTTTAAACCAACCCCCATCCCCACACTTCCAGTCAACACTACGGCAACACCCGCACACCACCTAAAACCATGAATTAACTCAATTAAATCCCCACTTACGCTCGCGTAATAGTTTCGAACTCGGCAATAGGTTCAATTCGAGATCTTCCCACAGTTACAACCCCTCCCAATCGAAACCGATCCTCATCGAAACCGCAAATGCGTTTCAACGATTAAACACAACAATAATGCGATTAATTGAGTGTACACCCTAGTTTAATCATTTTAAAACCAATAAAGTGATTAAATTCACCTGAAAGAACATTAAATTTGTTCAATTCGACCTGAAACTCCCGACATTAATCCTTTAGCCGTTGGACATTTAATCGATCAAATTGAGGCTATATAACAGAAGGGAAAGGTTGCATTCGTCCCTTTCAAGCTTTCTGTAACCTCAATTTCATAAAAACACGCACAAATCAAATGGTTGATTCAAGAACATAGTCGCAGCTTGTTCGAGCATTAAATCGACGAATTCAATATCAAAACAGGTAATTAGAGGTGTCATTTGATTCAATTTTACATGGGGAGCAAAAGCCCTATGGTTAATTTGAGTTTAAACAATAATCTGATGTTCAATTTGGGTGGAAATCAAACTAGGGTTTATGTGGGTTTGGGGGTTTAATTTCATAAATTCTTTTTAGAATTTAAAACAGGTATTTGACAAATAACAGGGCATTGGCCCGGCGGTTAAGAACATGAGCTCCTAGGCAGGAGGTCTTGGGTTCGACCCCGGCCTCTTGCCAATATTTTTTAAAAGGGTTTTAATAACTTTTGAATTTCAAAAATGTTTTAAATATCATTAGTAACCATATAAAAATCATTTTTATATAAAAAAATGATATAAAATTTATTTTCTTTTAATTTCATTAGAAAATCCACTTTAATTATTATTTTCTTTTACATAATTATTTAAAAATTATAAAAGGGAAATTATAAAACATCATCAAGTATTAACTTGAAATTGTAATAAATCCCATTTAATTTTTTTTAATAATTTCAATGTTATAAAATATAGTTACAAAATTTGTTTATATATATATATATATATTTTTTAGAAGATAAATATATATGTACATATTTAGAAAGTACACTTATAGTAATAATTAGTTTAATTTTTTAAATATATAAAATTACTATTTTATTTAAATAGTAAATAATGATCATTTGATAATAAAATATAACTATTATTTATATTGTTAATCATTAAAATCTTTATTTAAATTATTTGATTACCAAAATAATAATAAACTACATCTATTTTAAAAAACATGAAAATCATGGACAAGTCAATATTAACATAACACCAACATCATTATGATTAACTTAAATACGACATTTCGTTTAGGTGAACGTTAACGAATCCCCGGCTTTATATACAAGACTTATATATTGTTCATCCTTTATTATCATGTGAGTTCTTCCATACCCCTTTTATATATTTTCACACTTTGGGGTGAAACATGTTAACCTTATGATAAATGCACTTGTAAACTCGTTTGAATCTTGTAAACACTTGGGCAATTCATCTTATTTGTCATGGTTAGTTGAACTCTTGTAATTACCATGTGATGACTATAATATGTACAATCATTAACTATTGCTAGCCTGACGACGTCATAGATCTATGGCCTGACAAGCCTACTTGGTTAATCCAAGTACACTTAGCTAATCGTTTAATCTTGTAATCTTGTAATCTTGTAATCTGTCAAGGTTTGATTGTTACATTTGTTCATCCATCCCTAGTTACTTTATTCAATAACCTACGACATGAATTGCCATCTTTTATATATATTTATGTATGAAAACTATGGAAAACTCACCAACATTATGTTGACCTTTTTATTTTTAATATGTTTCAGGACTTGTTACCGCTTAAGTGCTCTTGAAGACTTGATCACATCTAGGATTGGACCTAGAATGATAAAATGACTTATATTGTCACATGACGCTAGGGAATCTTTTGTAGTTATGATTGTTTGAATCTTATGTTTTATTCTCAATGTATGTTATGAACCTTAGAAAATTAATAATATTGGCACTTTGAAATAGCGTTGTGTGGCATGGACAATCTTAACCCTCACATCTCGATGTTTTCGCTGTTAAGGTTGTGGTGTGACAGATTGGTATCAGAGCCCATAACTATAAGGATTTAGGTTATTAGAAATGGTGGCCTAGACTATGGTTAAACTAGGGACCCTTTACATGACATTTGTTATAACCTTGTAAGTATGCTTATATGCCTATCACATGTTGCTACATATTACATGATCAATTCCCTAGGTGCTATTTGTTTACATTTAGAAAATAGTGCCTTAGGAATATGCCTTGAACCTTGTTTACCCCAACTTCCTAATTCTCTTCTTATGCCTTTAAGTTCTACCGTGTCTGATCTTTTCTAAAACTTATTCTCGACTACGTGTGGAATTCTATGCATCTTATCGAGTGGATAAAATTCCTTAGACGTTATGTCTAAATCTTGAAAATCTCATCGGTTTTAATTCTAATAGCCTTAGGGAAGTGTGTGGCATATAAACACCTGTATTCTGGATTTCCTGGCAATAGGCCCTCGGGCTAAGGCAAGCATTTCGTATAAATCTCATTGCAAGACCTGTTATGCTTACCTGGGGATTTCCGGGATGAGTGCAAAATTATGGTCAACACACACATCTTCCTCAAGGTAATTGGGATTAAGTCACCTCGACGTGTGCATGTTCCTATTGGCTATGTGGTACCAATTGGAACCATCTTGGTTATATTTATAAATATCAAAAAAATTCTTGATTTCTTAAACTGGTTTGTTACCGAATTCCAATATTTTCTTTATTTCGATCTTATAGAATGTTCTCGTTATTATTGAACTCGTTTTACTCCTCAATTCCTATGTTTAAACATTATTATACGTTATGTGCCTCATGTGACTATCTCTATGCCTTGGTCAATACGTACACAAATCTTAATATATTTAAAGGCATTGTGTGCCTAAATCAATGGTTTTCAAAATTTTAAATTGTTACTTATGGTTTTCAAATCTCCTTAAAGTGTGTCCCATAACTGAATCCATGTAATGCTGCAAAAGTGGAATACCTGTATCTCGGGATTTTTGTCAAGGCAAGGTATCCATATTGGTCCAATTCGACCAATGGATTTGTTTACCTTACCTAGGAACCCATGAGGTGAGTGTCCGCTTATAGGTACGTGTGTTTTCAATAAAGATGTGGTTGACCTAACACTTTAAGAAGTTAACGTATTCTCTTTGGATTGCGAAACGAACGTATACATTTTGGAGCATCTCATTGTTATTTTGAATCGTTTTTGTTATTGATCTTGTTTTCTAGATTTAAACCGTACAAGCTTTGAAAACCTATCACAATAGATTCGGTTATTCCACACTGTAACCTTAATCTTGGCAAGCATGACTTTTCTCTTGTTAATGTTACATTAAAGTAATTTGAAGTTTTCTAAGATTCTAACCGATTTTTTTTTTTTTTCGTTTGTCAAGTCGAGCTTTGTAATAATATTGTGTGACAAAATCCTTTAACCGTTTTGCACCGTAGGAAAGGCAAGAGATTGCAAGTCAACTTATGACTAAGGACACTCATATCTCCTAAATGAAACTATCGCATCAAAACAGGAATGACTCCCTTACTTTGGTGATGATTTTCCGTACGCTATTATTGTTCGTATGAAATTCCATTGTTAAGAAGGAAGTGAATTCCTTAACTTGATGAACATTTCCTTCTTCTTGTTCTTATGAATTCGTGGGTTACCAATGGAATTATCTCCTTAAAGTGGGAGTGAGTTTCGTACCTCGATGACGGTTTCCAATTTTTCTATTGTGTGTTATGAAGTTTCATCCTCTGGATAGGGGTGATTTCCTTATCTTGAGGACAAATTTCACTTATTTTTCTCATGAACTCGTATTTCACGAATGAAATTACCTCACCAAAATAGGAGTGAATTCCGTACTTTGGTGACAAATTTTAATTCTCGATTGCTTTCTTATTATTATGAAATTCAATCATCAAGATAGACGTGAATTCCATTCCTTGATGATAATTTAACCCATCTAAATTTTATGGATTTGTATTTCCTCAAATGAAATGACCTCATCAAATTTTATGGATTTGTATTCACCCATCTAAATTTCATACTTTGGTGAATTTCATTGTTAAAGGACTGTTAAGATAGGAGTGATTTTACTTACCTTAGTGGTAATTACCTCATCCTATTTCTGTGGATCCTTTAACAATGAATTAGGAACAAGCTCTCAATTTGGTAGTTAAGAGTCATGTTTTGAGAACTACACCACCAAGCTAGGAGTGATATCTACACCTTGGTAACTGTTACCATTCATTGATTTCAATTTTACCAAGGTCTTAAGATTCCTATTGACAAGAAACATGTAGTAACTTGAAGGATGGACACCGTTACCTGATTTATTGATGATGGTGTTCCAACCTATCAAGCCAAAAGCATGAATGCTGAACTCAAAAGAGGTCCTTGCCACTTTAGATTAATCTTAGTTCCAAGTCTGGAACGTTTAAATCTTAATTGATTTTTTTTTCTTTTCTCACGTCTTTATGTTTCGATTTGATCTAACTTTATGGAACCTTTTATTACTTATCGATCTTCTTTCGGGTTATCATCAAAACTTAATTGCATAATGATAACACTCCTAAAACAATCTTTCGTATAAGATAAAGTCATTGAAAATTTATGTTATGCCTTTCTGGTTATACCTTTATTTTGGTTGTGTTCATGGGTTTGATGAACCGCGTGTGCAAGCCATACTTGAAAATTTTATTTGTGATTGTCTTTATCGACGATATCCTGAATTATTCAAATTTTAATCCGGTTATGAACGACATCTTCGTTTATTCTTGCATTATAATTAAAAACGCAATTCCTATTGTTTGCGTCATATCTTGGATCGTCTTTAAATTCTTAACCTTGAAAAACTTCTTGATTACGACTTACATTCATCTCGATGAGAATAAAAAGATGCACGGATCTTCGCGAATAGTATTCATGGTTCAGCATAAAAGAAAAGAGGACATAGTTTGGTATATGTCCAAGTGCCTCACATCTCAAAAGTCAAAGCCAAACATCAGCATCCCTTGGATTCTTTGTATGACTTGAAGTCTCTATGTGTAAAAGGAAATATTTATCGATAATGTTCATCACCAATTTGCCTCTTATTTCTAGACATCATAATAACACTTGTTTTATCATTGGGCGAATAACTAAACCGGTGCAATTCATAATGATTTTTGAGGAATATCGAGCCGAGAAATTTACCCGTAACCACATCAACGAAATAGTCAGCCACCGTAGTGTGTCTTAAAAATCTTTAATCGTGATGGTCTACTTATCTTTTGTCCTAGTCAAGCCTTTAAATCGTCTTCGAAAACACAAGACAATCTTAGTACAATTCATCATTCGCAGACCGAAGCGGAAAGAACGATACAACCTTTCAAGATATGCGTTGAGCTTGTGCCATTCTATTTAGTAGCTCTTAGGATTCTCAATTTCCGTTGATCAAACTTTCATAAAATCTTAGATCTTGCCATTGGCATCAAGATGTCATCTCATTATGTAATTTCATTCAAAATGTTTGAGCGTATTGAGAAAGTGACTTATAAGTTTAAACTGTCGCAAGAACTCAGCATTTCTTATCCAACATTTCATGTGTCAAATCTCAAAAATTTATCTTGTCAATGATAACTTTCGTAACCTACTGGAGGAGTTCAAATCGCATGCATCTCGTCGAGAAACCTGTAAAGATTTCGTAACTCCCCCATAACCGAACAATGTACCACACCGATCGTCAAAGTTCGTTGGGAAAACAAACATGGAGCTGAGTTCACTTGGAAACGCAAGGTTTACATGAAGAAGAAATATCCCTTTCTTTTTGTTTAGCTTTGTCTTTAATTTCGGGACGAAATTCCTTAAAGTTGGAAGACTGTGACCTCTCGTATTTTTTTATTTAACGTGTGTTAGCCGTCGTTATCTTTTGTAAAGGACTTGATTGTTATTAATGCAATTACGAGGACTCGTTTGTAAAATTTTGATGTAATTAAATGTTGGATAATTAATATTGTCAGTAATAATATAATCATAATAACAATAATGATAATAATAATAATATGAACAATGAAAATAATTAATAAAGATAATAATAATAATAATGGTAATAATAAAATAATAAGCTTGTGCATGAATAATAAAACCAGAGGGACTAAAACTGTAAATTGTTTAAAATTAAAACTTTGGCTTTAATTTGATAAAAGATAAAGTACAGGACCAAGGTGTAATATTCTTTAAACCCAACCCCCATCCCCGCACTTTCGGCCAACACTCCGGCCAACTCCGGTAACACCCGCACACCACCTAAAACATGAATTAACTCAATTAAATCCACATTTACGCTCGCGTAACAGTTTCGAACTCGGCAATAGGTTCAATTCGAGATCTTTCCACAGTTACAACCCCTCCCAATCGAAACCGCAAAGGCGTATCAACGATTAAACACAACAATAATGCGATTAATTGAGTGTACACCCTAGTTTAATCATTTTAAAACCAATAAAGTGATTAAATTCACCTGAAATAACATTATATTTGTTCAATTCGACCTGAAACTCCCGACATTAATCCTATAGCCGTTGGACATTTAATCGATCAAATTGAGGCTATATAACAGAAGGGAAAGGTTTCATTCGTCCCTTTCAAGCTTTCTGTAACCTCAATTTCATAAAAACACGCACAAATCAAACGGTTGATTCAAGAACATAGTGCAGCTTGTTCGAGCATTAAATCGACGAATTCAATATCAAAACAGGTAATTGACGTGTCATTTGATTCAATTTTACATGAGGAGCAAAAGCCTTATGGTTAATTTGAGTTTAAACAACGATCTGATGTTCAATTTGGGTGGAAATCAAACTAGGGTTTATGTGGATTTGGGGGTTTAATTTCATAAATTCTTTTTAGAATTTAAAACAGGTTTTGACAAATAACAGGGCATTGTCCCGGCGGTTAAGAACATGAGCTCCTAGGCAGGAGGTCTCGGGTTCGACCCCGGCCCCCTGCCAATATTTTTAAAAGGGTTTTAATAACTTTTGAATTTCAGAAAATGTTTTAAATATCATTAGTAACCATATAAAATCATTTTTATATAAAAAATGATATAAAATTTATTTTCTTTTAATTTCATTAGAAAATCCACTTTAAATTATTATTTTCTTTTACATAATTATTTTAAAAATTATAAAAGGGAAATTATAAAACATCATCAAGTATTAACTTGAAATTGTAATAAATCCCATTTAATTTTTTTAAATAATTTTAATGAATTCCTTATTGTTATAAAATATAGTTACAAAATTTGTTTATATATATATATATATATATATATATATATATATATATAATATATATATATATATATATATATATATATATATATTTTTAGAAGATAAATATATATGTACATATTTAGAAAGTACACTTATAGTAATAATTGTTTAATCTTTTAAATCTATAAATTACTATTTTATTTAAATAGTAAATAATGATCATTTGATAACAAAAATGTAACTATTATTTATATTGTTAATCATTAAAATCTTTATTTAAATTATTTGATTACCAAAATAATAATAAACTACATCTATTTTAAAAAACATGAAAATCATGGACAAATCAATATTAACATAACACTAACATCATTATGATTAACTTAAATACGACATTTCGTTTAGGTGAACGTTAACGAATCCCCGGCATTATATACAAGACTTATATATTGTTCATCCTTATTATCATGTGAGTTCTTCCATACCCCTTTTATATATTTTTACACTTTGGGGTGAAACATGTTAACCTTATGATAAATGCACTTGTAAACTCGTTTGAATCTTGTAAACACTTGGGCAATTCATCTTATTTGTCATGGTTAGTTGAACTCTTGTAATTACCATGTGATGACTATAATATGTACAATCATTAACTATTGCTAGCCTAGCGACGTCATAGATCTATGGGCCTGACAAGCCTACTTGGTTAATCCAAGTCACTTAGCTAATCGTTTAATCTTGTAATCTTGTAATCTTGTAATCTATCAAGGTTTGATTGTTACATTTGTTCATCCATCCCTAGTTACTTTATTCAATAACCTACGACATGAATTGCCATCTTTTATATATATTTATGTATGAAAACTATGGAAAACTCACCAACATTATGTTGACCTTTTTATTTTTAACATGTTTCAGGACTTGTTACCGTTTAAGTGCTCTTGAAGACTTGATCACATCTAGGATTGGACCTAGAATGATAAAATGACTTATATTGTCACATGACGCTAAGGAATCTTTTGTAGTTATGATTGTTTGAATTTTATGTTTTATTCTCAATGTATGTTATGAACCTTAGAAAATTAATAATATTGGCACTTTGAAATAGCGTTATGTGGCATGGACAATCTTAACCCTCACATCTCGACTTTTCCGCCATTAAGGTTGGGGTGTGACACCTTCTACTGTTTTCCTTGTAGTTTATGTTAGAAAAATAAGCCAAGACCGTCATCTTTAGCATTTAGCCACTTTTTTCCAAGTAATCCATACCCGAGCCCGAGCCAAGTTACAACCCATCAAAGACCTAATGATTTATGCAAGTAAATATCTAAGTAGGTGGAGATTTGATCCCTTAACAAGCATATGATTTTACATGTATTCATACTAGACAATTGAGCGTATTAGTCATACTTAATCCTGATTATGACTCCATCTATTTAGCCGAGTGTGAGTGCATCTTGTGAGAAGTGTGGATTTTTATATGATAATAGTCTTTACTAACTAATCTATTGCTTGCTAGGATATCATTCTACATATGTTTAAAATGTTTACATTTGAATGAAATAATGTTTACTTGCGTATTTCCCGAAAGTCATAATTATTATTTGATTTATTTGGTTTTTTGGTGGAATTGTCATTTTAAGTGATTTGGCTTGAGGACAAGCAAAGTTCAAGTGTGGGGATGTTTGATGTGCTCTAAATTATACATAAACTTCCTATCAAAAGCACATCCATTATTCCTTAATATCTCTCTTAAAATAATGATTATGTACTTAAAATTGTTAAATTGTGTTTTCGGGTGTTAAAAAGGGCAAGATGGACAAAAGAAGCATATTTGATAAGAAATTGAAGAAATCCAAGCTTTGGAGTCCAAGCATGGGGTCGTGCCTCATTAAGCACGCCCCCATGACTTGCCTGAAACACAATCCCGTGCTTAAATTGGCACACCCCCGTGTTTGGATATCTGACAGGACAAAAAGTACTGTCCCCCAAGTGAAGATCCTGAAACACACCCCCGTGCCCGACACCTTCTGCACGTACGACCCGACCAACTTTTATAAGCATTGTACCAGCACGGGTCCGTGCCTTTTAGGCATAGGGCCGTGCTTAAACACACCATAAAGCCTATAAATAGAAGCTTAAGTTCATCATTTGGGCAAGCTTTTGGTGGGAGAGTTACTCTATTGAATTCTCTCGGGAATCAAGACTTGAAAATCATTTGGAGGCTTGGGAGGTGCATACAACACTTGGAAAAAGCTTGGGATTGTCCAAACATCATCCATTGTGGATCACCATTTTGATTGCTTCATTTCATCGATGATTTCATATCTATCTTGTATATTACTTGTTGTTATATGCAAGCTCATTATGAGCTAAACTCTTATTATCATCCTAATTGGATGAAACTTATGTAATTTGTGATGAACTAATGGTGTGATTTATATTATGTTAATATTATGGTAATCTTGGGAAAACTTTTGATGGGTAGCATCTACATTTGAACGGGAAGTTATAAACTTATGATTTGTAATTATGAATGTCATACAAGGTTGAAAACATATGAACTAACTTTTATTCACGAAATCGGTCTTCATAATAAATCCATGGCTAATGAACTAGAAATGGTTATTAGAAATCATATCATCTTAACTTTCTGATAATTTACGAGTTCCTTTTTATTAGTCTGAGAAATCTACAGTAATTGTTATGGTTTTCTAAAATTAATGGTATGTTAGAAAGGAACCTGATCAACTCTCTTTTTAACATTAAGTTATGTTTTTAGAAATCATATGTCAAAAGGTCACAGGAGATTTACCTATATTACTAGTGGCTTTGATTTATTCAGTAAGTCTCATCATGATGAGGTCCTAGTCACTACGGAGCAGATAGATGAGAAATCGTGCCAGCTCACATTTATAAACATTAACATAATTACTTTAATCAATATCTTTAATCATACTACCAATTCATCACAGTTACATAAGTGTAATCTAATTAGGATGATAGGCGTTATTCCCTGGTTTTAAATCCAAAAGTTTCAATCTTATTTTTACTTTATTTTAATTATTGTTTTTAAACCCTAAAAATATTAATTACATCAATGCAATTTATCATTTTCAAAAAACAAAAATCTAATCTAATAGTCAATCATTAAGGTTGTTGAGTAGGCTCGGTATGTCCATGGATTGATACTCGGTTCTTACCATTACTATATTACCACACGACAGGTACACTTGCCTTTTGTGTGTGTAGTTTAGTATTAGTAATAACCAGTTAAAACTGAATCTGTGTGAAAAACTTTTATCAAAATATATATACTTTTCACATGCATTAGCTATATTTGTGGAGTTGCAGAAGAATGTTATAGCCACAATTGGGAAGAAGTTTGTTATGTACCCACAGGTTATACAGCCGATAGTGAATGCTACTCATCCTGAGCTAGCAGTATCCGATTCATCTACTTATGTTGTGGTGATGATAAAGAAGGATATTTTCACTTATCTTATGGGAGCTAGAGGAAATGCATGGAATAGGGTTCATTTTGCTAAAATGGGAAGGTTTGTAGAAGATTATCAGGGAGAGGCATAAGAGACTGAGGAAGTGGCAACCCAAGCTTAACAAGCTGGCCCTTCAGCTACTACACCTGAAGATGTCCCTGAGAGTTCTCAACCAGCGGGTACATCTATCGATGCAGAGATTGATTGATTCATGGTTTAGTTCTGGGAGCGAAACTGGTAGTGATCAGATAGGGAACGTGCCATATGTTCTTCAGGAATGTCCCAGAGTGCGTGAAAGACCTACAAAACGCACTGCTGAGGAACATGATGCAGATTTTGTTCCTGAGGAAACACCTGTTAGTCAGGGGAGAAGGAAAAGAATAGCAAGGAGAGCTGGTGAAAGTCCACGTGGTAGGGGTAGAGGACGAGGTATGTTGAGGAAACGTTGGACCCCAGTGACTACTGTGTCGACAGAAGAAGAAGTTCCTATATCTGAGACTCCTGTCACAGTTAGCGAGGCTGCTACATTTGATACACCATCTACTATGCCTGCTACTGAGGATGTGTTTAGTACTCCACCAAGAGAGCAAGGGTTTTAGGAGACAGTTGGTATGGAGGATTTTCTTAACACCCCTCCTGCGCGCATACTCATGGTGCTAGTGCTTCTACTAGTTCACCTACATCTGTTACATTGGAGCAAAGAGTTAATACTTTAGAGAGGGAGATGTTGGAGAAGACTAAGATTATAGACGATTTACAGAGGCAGTTGATTGAAAAGGATGAGAGGATTAAAGGTCTTGAACATCAGCAAAACTTCATATTCAGCTATGTTTAGATTCTTGAGCAGAACTTAAGAGATCTCACTTCACGTGTGTCATTTCAGTTTACATAGCAACAGATCATGGAAGTTGGAGAATCTAGTGGATAGCAAACTGCTGATCCCATAGTTGCTGAAGATCCTATTGACACTACAGAGCATGATATCGATATTGTTATAGAAAGGAAAACAGAGACCACTGATGTTGATCAAGAGTCACCTATCTCTGATATTCCTATGACTACTGAGGATCAACCTGTGGTTTATACTGGAGAGGCGTTTGTAAAGCCTGAACATGATGTTCCTATTTCGAGCCCAGTACAAGATGATGACGGTTTAGATTTGGTTGATTATGCCTCTAGATGATGAGGATGGTGATGATGATGAGGATGGTGGTGATGATGATGATGGTGATGATGGTAAGACGGATGATAAGAAAGATGATGATGATGATAACCAAGGAGGAGATTTAGGTTCTTTAGTTGGTGCTTCTGGGTCATCGGGTACTGACAATGTCTCCAGACCAAGTTCCGATAATACCACTAAGTATACACAACTAGATCCAGCTTTAGAAGAAGCATATGAGAGAGAATTTTATACATTCCAGCAGAAGATAATTACTGAGGAGCTAGAAGAAGATTTTGATGTTTTGATGATTTGGAGGAAGAAATAGAGTACACTGATATATTTGGAAACAGTCTTAAAGAATTGTTTTCAGATACTTTGATTGAAGAGGGTAAAATCATTGGAGAGTCGAGCAATCAGCAAACAACTGACGAGACAGCGAATGTTACTGGTCAAAGTGTTGTGCGTCAGGTCGAAAACCTAACAGTTGCTGCTCCTCCTCCACCAGCTTACATCCATACGCTGAGACATTCCAAACCTTTCACAGGGTACGGGAACTCAGAACCTATCATTAGATGGGCATACGAAGCGAAGAAGAAGATGTATGTGATTAAGAGAAAGCGTGGAGCTATCGAGTACTTTCCGGACGAACACGATTTCCATACACTCAGAGCATCGGATTTATATGCTATGGGTCATGTTCCGTTCATTAACCCTAGTAGCTATTGCAAGGCCAATTGGATCAGGAATATGATTTGGAAACAAAGCAAGACAAACTTCAAAGATTTTAAGACTGCCAAATCCAAGGTTATTGAAGATGAGTCCCGAATAGATCCAAACACGAACAAACCAATAAAGATACGAGTGTACAGGCATCCAAGATATGCAAGGAAGATCCCTCTTCATGTTCCTATGCCAGTTAACAGCTTGTCCAAGCTAATGTTGTGGAGTTGTGAAAAGGAGACGGGACACGCGTTAATTCACTGTGTAGATAAAGAATACCGTGTCCTCGACCCTGTGGATTTGCCAAAATTTGGAAAGGAAGATTAGATGAAGTTGCAGGCTTGTCCGATTGCAACTGATGAATCTGTACATTTCATAGCAGCACAGTTTGGTTGGATGATTAAGAAGGCCTTGAATAACAAGATGTATGCATACAGAGGTAGCTACAAAGTAGATGACGTGGACTTCTAAAAGCAATAATTTACCGAGCCTAGGGGGATATTGTAGGGATTAAATCTAGAGGCTCGGGAAATAAAATCAAGATGAAGAAGATCAAAGTCAAGCGACAAGTTAGAGTTGTCGCGCGATAACTTGCTTCTCGCGCGAAAACCGGTTAGTCGCACGAGAACTAGTTAGTCGCGAGAGAACTTCTTAGAATAGTATAAATAAAAGTTTTGTAATGTATTTCAGGAGCTTTTGTTCATTTCCTGATTTTACACTCATTGTAATAGTTTCTAAATCAGAGAGCAATACAATCAACGTTTATTTACTTGTGTGTTTGTGCTCTTCAATTGCTATTCAATCTTATCCGTAATGTCAACATTTCGCATTTTCATTACGAGATCGATCTTTGTAACTTGATGATCCTTACAACAATTTTATCCAGTTACTAAATAATGTTATGACAACCTTGGTTTTTGGCATAAAAATTCTTTTTAGAAACCAAGACGACCTACTTGACATAGATGGATCAACCAGGATAAATTGTTGACGTGTTACGTATTCGCAACTAAGTTCAGTAATCAAAAATATAATTTTTTCCCAAATTTACAAAATTTAAGTTGGAAACTAAATCTCAAATCGATTTTGTTAAGTACGCGTAACTAATACTTGCAAGAAAGTAGTCAATTCTAGTTCTTGCAATAGTTTTTGGTTATCAGTTCTCGTAGCAAAGTATTCATGTTCAAATTACTAACTTATAAGGTATTGGATGAGGCTTATAAGCCTAAGTATACAATCCATCCTAGAGAGAACAAAAAATATAAAGTCATTTGTGATCATTAATAGCCTAAAAGGGTTCATAACTCAGTATATTGATAAATGATTGACTCGTCTGCAAGTTAAGATTGAACATCAAAAACCAACACGTCAGTGTAACCACTAGAATTACCCTTTTGGAAGTGGGATCATGTGACAATGGACTTCCAAGAATGCGGAAAAGGGCAAAATGCCCTTTGTTAACTTCTAGGAATGCAGAAAAGGGCAAATACCCTTTGTCAACTTCCAAGAATGCAGAAAAGGGCAAAATGTCGTGTTAGTTGTGAAGACAGGCTAATTAAGTCGGAATACTTTATACTCGTTAAAGAAAACTACTCGATGGGGAAGCTGGCTAAAAATTACAGGGATGAAATAGTAAGTATGCATGGAGTGTTCAGATCTAGAAAAGTTTCCAAAAGGACAAGTTTGAAAAAGGAACTATGAACAAAGATTAGCACGAGGACAACGTATCATCCTCAAAACAATGATTATAATTATTGGACTATTCAAACGTTGAAGGATATGCTGCATGCTTGCGTAATTAACTTTGGAGGTAGTAGGGATGATCATCTACACCGATCGAGATTTCAGATAACAACAACTATCACTAAAATATTAATGTTGTACATTTGAAGCCTTGTATGGGAGAATATATAGAACTCCCATCTGTTTGATAGAAGTAGGGGATGATCGGTTGTCTATTATAGAAATCATTCTACAAATAACTGAAAAGATTCAACACATAAGGCAAAGATTAAAAGCAACCAAGGTTATACAGATGAGTTATGTTGATAAGCGACGAATACCTCTAGAATTCCAATCAAATCTATTGTGATGTTAAAGGTTTCATTATGGAAAAGAGTCGTACGATTTGGAAAACGACGGAAGTTTAGTTCGAGGTATATTGGTCAATACAAGATTATCATAAAGATTGGACCGGTGGCTTATAAATAGGAATTACCAGTAACACTGAAAGGAGTTCATGATAATTTTCATGTGTCAAACCTAAAAAAATATTTGGCCAATCCAACTCAAGCTATGCTTTTGAAAGACGTTTAATTTCAAAAAAACTATTATTTACCGAGAGACAAGTAAAGATTTTTGATTTCCAGGAATGAAAATGAAAAATAAAGTAATTCAATTGTATTAGTCCAACGGAAATGTCAAAGAGGACCTAAGAAGAATTGGAAACTAGTTGAAGAAATGAAAGTCAAAAATCCTCAATCGTTTTAATAAATGTCCTAATTTTCAAGGACGAAAGTTTTTTTAAAGAGTAGAGAATGTAACATCTCTAGTCTAAAAGTTAGTTGAAATGAGGTTATCTTGATCCATTTAAACTTTTAGTTGGATGTATTATGTTTTTAAGTGGGTTTTGATCATTTTGACACATTTAAACTTTTAGTTAGATGTATTATGTTTATAAAGTGGGTTCGGATCATCTTGACCCCATTAAAGAATTAGTTGGATGTATTATGTCTACTAAAGTGGGTTGAGTTATCTTGACATATTTAAACTTTTAGTTGGATGTATTATGTCTATTAAAGTGGGCTCGGTCATCCTAACTCAATTAAACTTTTAGTTGGATGAACGACTTCTGATATAGTGTGTTAGAGTCATTTTGACTCATTTAAACATGTAGTTTGATATATGATGTCTATTAAAATGGGTTCGGGTCAACAACCTTTAAATATCCACCTTTTGGTTTAGATGGGTTAAAATGTCCAAACCCCACTTCAATAAATTAAAAGTAGAATATTATTGCTAGCATCGTTACTACCATTGTTTTTATAATATAGGTTGATTTAAAATCTAGGAACTGTTACCATTTTATTATCTATTTGAACACATTTGTTATTCATGTCACAGTAGTTATGTGATAGTTATATAACTACTGTCAAATTTTAGTAAAATATTAGATGTATGTTTATATTTTCGTAAGGACAAATTCAAAAGGAGATAATTAGATCATTGTTGAGCTTGACTAGGGATGAGACGTTGGTTTATGTGGTTAAGGTTCTTGAACGTTCCCTAGGGCCTAGGCAAGGTCATGTACGGGGCGTGGGTTGAACGATGAGAAGTGTAGCCCATGATGTGACTCTTGGTACGCATGCAACCCCACCACATTATAATGAACTTCAAGAACAACTGTGACAAACAAATGAATGATGATAACAATAACAACAATATAAATGAACCTATACAATAACATATAAATCAACTCCTTTCCATGACCAAAAACAAAAACCAATTCTACACATCGTCGCATCAATCTAATGAAGAAGAGGATCGGGACGATATGCAAATGATTAGATAGTTTGATTTTTTGTGGTTAAACGTTGATTTGAACCATATGTTTGGTTAATGATTTGGCATGTATTTGAACAATTTTTAAATGTTTTAACATGTATCGATTTTTTTATATTAGAATGTTACTAAGTTTGAACACATTCAACAAGTGGAACTGTGTTAAAATATATTTTATATACCTAATAAATAATAATAAAAGAGTCAGCACCTAGTCGCTATAGAGATGAATCATTTTCGAAACACTAAATCCTATGATGGCGGCATGTCATCATTGTAGCCTATAATTTATTTATCTTTTGTATTTTTTTAAAATTGTCTTTGAATTTGACCTGACAATCTTTTGGAAACGACATGTGATACTTGCTATACCCTATACCTATAGCGATGATATCTATTGTGACAGTTTTTTGACCATATGAGACGAACTAATGCGATGATTTTTTGGCAACAACATGCCGTCACTATAGTCTATGGTGACCATTTTTGTCACTGTCATAGCTCTTATTCCTAGTGATTTCAAACATTGAGGTGGTGTAGTTTTATTTACCGCAAGAAGAAAATATGGAATAAAGTTTCTATACAAACACGAAGACTAAAAAAGTTAAAGGAAAGAAATGAAATGATTTTAGAATTTCATTGTATAACATATAATTTATACAAGCATCAATTATGGTATATAGAAACAAAATTAAAAAAGAAATAAAAAATAGATATATATTCTCATTCTTTATTTGTATAACAGATACAAACTATAGACACTCTGTGTATTGTTACCTATATATAGTTGTTTGTTCTAATCCGTTTGAAAGAGATCGCTAACTACACCTTGATTTGGAACTTGATTAACATCAATTTTACTCTCTTCCCCTGACAAAAAAAATCATCATATTAGAAGTAAAATCGTGGATGCATAAACGAAAACAAACTAACGACAATTATCTGTTGTCACTCTTTGAAAATGTTTAGGTGTCATTTGACTATTGAAACATAAAAAACAAGTACCGGATACTATAATAGAATAGTTTACTGGTGCCACTATGTGGATCCACCCTAGAGATTACGTATGCATACCTTGTTTGCTTTCATCTATTTCAAATGATGGTGGTGGCTCTACCATTCTAGTCTCTACACGAGTTAGAGACATGGGATATTCTCCTTCATGTTGTTTTTGCTTATTAGCTTCATCTAATGCAGATTTGTGATCAAGATCTTTGACAATAGGCACGTCACAAGGAAGATTCAGATGCTTAACAACGTTGTTTTTATGAAAGCTATCCGCCATTACGTCAGAATCAGATAACAAGTGATCATTTTTCAACACGTGGCTAAAATCATCATTCTTCGGTGGTTCTTCTACCATCTTAGGGACCTCAAACACCTGCATAAGCTCTTCTTGTCCCACCATCCTCAAATTCTCCGGAGGGAGAGAAGTATTACTACTTCCTCCGGTCATCGTAGGGTTCGTTTTGTAATTTTGCATGGTTATCGGCATTGCTAATTGTGGTGGTTGTTTTGCACATGAGGCTTGGGGAGTACATAACTGATTTTGGTTTGAGATGGGAATTTGAAAATTTTCTCTTCTACACATATTAATGTTTGGGGCAACGTCGTTCGCTTGTGTGATTTGACAAAAATGCCCTTGTTGGAACACCAGACCCCTGAGAACAGTGTTGTTAGGCCCTATACGAACAGATATGAGATATCCTGCATCAAATAGACCGTCTATCACACCCGTAACCACTTGTCCCACCATGTTATGGTTGTCACCACCATGATTCATGGTGACCGTTGGCGGTGGTTGAATGGTGGCGACAGTGGCAATAGTTGGTGGTTGTGATGATGTTATGGATGTGTGTATCTGCCTCTTTTCGTTTCTTGGCATGCTCTCATCCTTCCGTGGGCGACCTCTTTTGCGCTTTACTGGATGCTCCAGGCCGCTAGAAGGTGGTTTCGACATATTGGGTTGATTCATACTGCAAATCTCTTTCGATTCTTGATCATCAAAGACGTTTCTTGATAAAGGTATCCATCATTCTATATTTCTTCAAAATCTAATATCAATTCTTTCTTTTTTTTCATGAAATATACAAAACAAATATAAAATTTAACATAAACAAATCAAGAAAGTAAATCTTGCATTTAAAAATCAATAAAAAAACCCATATGAAAAAATAAACGAAAACCTTTTGTGATTCTTGCAAAGAATATAACAATTATATGATAATGTCTATAAGAACATATAAATTTGAAGAACTTACTTTTGAAAGTTTCTGTGTGATGTGAATGAACGCAAAGGAATCAGATGTTGAAGGTAAAAGAATTATGTTTTTTTTTGGTATTAGAGAATTTTTTTTGCTTTACGAAAACATAGATGAGTATTTTAGTAAGAATATGAACATGATCCATTTATTTCGTTTTAATTCTCATTGACAATTTTTATGAAATAGCTAACAGATGAGAAATTAATGGCCTAAACGAACAAACTCTGAATTTGGGGCGGAAAATGTGGGAAAGAAAAACCAAAAAGTAATAAATAAATAGAGGATTGTATTAATCTGTACTAATAGATCAAAATCTGTATAAGACACATGTTATTTTTTTAAAAATATCCACCTAGGTTTCAGCTACAATTTGAACACATGTTCTCATTACAATAAAAACTACAAATTAATATATAAATATAGTTTTCTTAATAAATACAAATTTACTATTATGCTAATCAAAGTAATTTTTTTGCTAAAAATAAATAAAATATTTTATTAAAAATATTTTTATTAGAGTTAATTTTGTTAAATTTAAACTTATTTTCTAACTAATCGTTATTAAAACTAAAATACTTTAAACATCATATTTTTTAAACAAACATTTTTAAAATATCCTATTCATCAATTTAAACACAATTATAATGAGCAAGTGCTCACTATAAAACAACATCTCCGCTTCAATGTATATCACGAGTCCATCTTATCAAATCTAAGTATGTTTTACTACTTCACAATCACATATTCACAATTCAAGTCACGACTCCATCTTTCCAACATGTGTAACATATGAGTATCTAACCTAGTTAATTTTAAAGTAAATTACACAGATCTTCCTTGAGATTTGCTCAAATTTCATCTTTTGTTCATGTGATTGAGAAACTACATGTTTAATCCTAAGGTTTGAAAAAAAAATAACACGTTTCGTCCCTAAGTCAAACGACCGTTAAAAAAAAACTCTGTTAACTACTAAAATTAACCATTTTATACAAAAAGAAAAATAAATAGTAAACATACAAAACCACATGATGAACCCGCAATGAACCCACCCAATCATCTTCCACACATATACAGTCAGAACCCCTCCCTTTTCTTCTTTCACCAACCGACACTTTCTTCTTCCTTCCGCCGCCGGTGATGAGTTGTTCTCTGACAACCATATCTGAAAAACTTTCTCCCACAATACTATTAGTTGCCTAATCGATAGTCTAACAACCCCCCTTAACAACTCTAGTCATTATCTCAAGTAACAATAAGTATCATCTCTTGTAACTACAAGTTGCAAGCTTTGTCGTTCTAAAATTGCAAAATCTATGTTGGTTGACGATGGGTTCCATGGTGGGAGGATGGAAGATCTATAGATTCAAGTCAATGATGGTGGTGGTCTGTGTGGCAATTATGGTAAGTTCCATAGTAGGAGACAACTTGGTAGTGGCAGGATGGTGTTACTTCGCATGAGGTCGGTTATGGGGGTGGTGGCCGACAATCAAGATGGTAGGTGTAGAGGTGACTGGTGGTGGTGGTGGTGGTGGTTGTCAGAGATAGGGGTGTGCGGTAATGGTGGTGGTTGTCAGAGATTGGGATGTGCAGTGATGGTGGTGGTTGTTGGAGATGGGGGTGTGTGGTGGTTGTGTCGGCTGATAAAGATGAGGGTATGTGGTGGTGATGGCTTGTTGTAGAGGAAGAAGAAAGTGGGGATGGGGGTGGGCTGTATAAGGTGAATGTGGGTTTATGTAATAATTTATTTTTAAGTTTTCTCTTTTATTATTAAAGGATAAAATGGTACTTTTATAGCTACTTAGCGGAATTAATCAACGGTTGTTTTACCCAGGGATGAAACGTGTTACGTTTTTTCAAACGTTAAGACTAAATGTAATTTTTCAATCACAGGGACAAAATATGAAATTTGAACAAACCTTAAAGATGATCAGTGTAATTTACTCTTAATTTTAACTATGATGTATCTATACTATTACATAATGTATTTGGGATAAACGAAGTTGGCATTAAATTAAATTAAAAACATCTTTTTTACAAACGGTACATGTATGGTCTAGCTTTGAAGAATTACTTTTATTTAATCGGGTTCAACTATTCATTACCTAGTCAGGACTGCACCCCTAACTCCTTAAAAACGAAATTCACAACTGAGAAAATCTCTTGGCTCATTCAATAACATTTTTGCTCCGAGTTAGACATGCCGCTCCATTTTAATTTTCTTGGGTATCTCAACACGTGTCATTCTATTGTTTTAAAGAGGATGTCATTTTAGTTATTGTGTTAAATAAATTAGCACATTATGTCATATACGTTTATTGTGTCATATATTTTACATCATTTGTTATATGTATTTATCATTCTACTTTACGTTTTAGATCATTTTATCTTATTATTGTCATTGTTTCTATAGATTATATAAATTTGTTATCTATTATTGTGTTTTACACTTAGAAGTGCATAATAATATACTTTCACCAATGTATTTATCAAAACTCATAGTGTTGAAAATAACACAATATGTTATTTTGTCATTGTGTTTTATATATTATATAAACTTGTTATCTATCATTATGTTATACAATTAAAAGGACATAATAATGTTATTTCACCAATATATTTTTCAAAACTCATAATATTCAAAATTACACAATAACGATCAAAAAACACAATAAAACATTTTGTTATTTTGTCATTGTTATTAATGTATCAGATTAATTAGTTGTTATTTTTTTATTGTACTCTACATATTAGAGATACATAACAATGTTATCCATCATTATACTTTATTAAAATTCATCATTTTTAAAAAACACAATATTATTAAAAAAAACTAATAACCGACAAAAAGACACAATAAACTGCACTAAAAGACACAATGACAAGATATGAGCTTAAAAATATAAAAAAATTATTAAATTGTATATAACATTACTGTACTTATTTTAAAGATAAAAAAACTCGTTTTTATGGTATAATTTATATAAAAAACTAATGTCATACATAAAAGTTATGAACATTTAATAAAATAGGGGAACTTGCAAAAATTCAACTAAAGTCGCTATTACTAAAATACCCTTTTAATAAAAAAAATTCTAAAAATTAATCTCAACCATTGATTAAATATATGAATGGTTGAGATTACTTATTACATCTTTTAGTTTTATACCATTTTTTATTTGAACATTTCTCAAATTATTAATAGGAACCGAAATCGATTTTTTTTTTTGCATCTATTAGTAAATATAATTGTTTCGTTTTCATCAACTGTGTATGACGCAGGTACTAACCTATATCATATATTCACATACAAAATTCCGTACGTATATCATATATACTTAAAAAAGACTTTTCAAATGTCACATGTATCCAAACTAAGATAACATACCTTATACACCATTAAAAAACTTTATAAATATCATATGGCATTTAGAAAATATCTCAAAGTATCATATATGCACTAACCACATAAACCATACATATATACTGCTAGGAATCTTCCTAATATCATATAACTTATACCAAAATTTAAATATCAAATATACACTTTTATTTATTATTAAAAGATTCACAAGTTATCATTTCAGTCTTTTATTTTTCTTTATACATAAAAATTTATATTATACTGCCTTTTGTTTTATAATTAGTTATAGTGGATTCAAACCAGGTTGTGGTCAAAAAATTCCAAACCGGGCTTCAGGTCAGGTTTTAACAGGGTTCGTGTTATCTAATTTCAAATAACATAGTGGATTCATAGCGGGTTAAATCGGGTCGGATTCGAAGCGGGTCATGAAAAATTCGGGTTAGGGTAAGAAACGGGGCAAACATGTTTGAATCCGTCGGGCTGGACCTATGTTGAAGGGGTGACCAGGTTGAACCCGGCTTGGGTCGGGAAACCAAGTTCAATGTGCACCTCTAACATGCAATGGCCTAGACATGGCCAAAAAAACCGGTTTGGCAACCGGTTCGGCCAAAAAACCGAAACCGGTTTGGCCCAAACCGGTCCCGGCCCGGTCCGAACCGCCGATTTCTCCACCGGTTCAAAGGTTCATATTTGAAACCGGTTTCAAACCGCCCCGGTTCTCAAACCGGTTTCAAACCGACCCGGTTCTCAAACCGGTTTCAAACTGACCCGGTTCACAAACCGGTCCCAAACCAGTTCACAAATCGGTTCACCAAACCAGTTCTCAAACCAATTTTCAAGCCGGTCTTCAAAAAACTAGCCGTTATGTAACAGCTATATAGCCATTTTTTGACCGTTTTTCACCCTTTTTTGTGTTTTTTACCAATTTTCAACACCAAACCAGTTCTCAAACCGGTTTCAAACTAGTATAAATATGCATTGGATGTTTTAATTGAACCACAACAACTTAAAACACTCTCTATTCTCAAAAACGTTCTCTATTATCAAAAACGCTCAATACTCTCGTTCAATTAAAAAAAACTCTTAATACTCTCGTTCATTTCAAAATGGCTTAATCAAATGCTCAATCATCCATTGGTTGTGATGCGTCTTCAAGCAACGTGGTGGTAGCAATCCTTCCTACGAATAGGAACCCCGAAATATGGTGCAATTACGATTTATGTCAAATGGCTAGCGATGCAAACAAAGCTCGTTGCAAGTTTTGTCATAAGTTTTCAAAAAAGATGCAAATACAACTTTGAAAAACCACATTGCGAATAAATATTGTAAGGTGTTGAAAGGTGAACCATCTCAAGGTCAACCTTCAATGAGAAACGAAGGAAATGTTTGGGCTTATAACGTTGATGCAGTTCGGGAGCAAATGGCGCATTTTGTAATTCAAGAAAGCTTTCCATTCAAACATTTCGACAACGAACGATTGACTCGACTCATTCAACGAACTCTCCAACCATGTTACACCAATGTAAGTCGTGCTACTCTTCGAAGAGATTGTTTAAAAATGTGAAAAAAACTAAAAATGAATTGATATCTTATTTTGAAAATTTACAAATCGGTGTTAACTTAACTAGTGATGCTTGGTCGACTTCTTATGGTTCGCCGGACTTGTACATTTATGTCACCGCCTATTGGATTGAACCCGATTCGTGGAAAATGATGAAACATACGATTGTGTTTGAATTGTTTGATTATCCTCACACCGGTCAAAATATTTTTTATCTTATTGATAAAGTTATTAAAACATATAAACCGGAAAACAAAATCTGGTCAATATTTTTTGATAACGCGTCAAATAATACGCTTACGATAGAACATCTAAAATTAAAATATAAACCAAATTATGACGGTGTGTTTTTTCATAGTCGATGTGTTGCGCACATTATAAACTTAGCCATTCAAGACGGTTTAAAAACTATTGAAACAGTAAAAGATAGTTTTAAAAGAATGTTCGTGATATTTTAGCTGTAACCAAAGATACAGTAGGTATCATAAGTTTTGTAAAGACACAAATTCCAAATGTTTAGGTCCGAATTGGGACGTACCTACAAGATGGAATTCAACTTGTAACATGTTTGAAAAGGCTATTGAGCAAAAAGAAAGTTTAATAGTCTTTCACAATACTTTGGTGAGTCGTGAAAAGGCTTCGACTTACCATCCATCGGGTTGGGCTATTATTGATGAAATAACCAAAATGTTTAATGTTTTTAAAACCGCTACTACTTGTCTTTCTGGAGTTTATTATCCAACTAGTCCATTAGTACTTCACCAAATTTACTTAATGACGTCAAAATTAAATGAGTTGTCATTTAGGGGGTAGACCTTACTCGGATATGATACCATTAATGAAAGAAAAACTTAAAAAAATATTTTAAAGAAATGCCTCCGGTTATTACATGTGCCGCTGCCTTAAAACCTTGCTTAAATAAAAATTTATACATAAGAAACTTAAAATATTTTAAAGAAATGCCTCCGGTTATCATTTCAGTCTTTTATTTTTCTTTATACATAAAAATTTATATTATACTGCTTTTGTTTTATAATTAGTTATAGTGGATTCAAACCGGGTTGTGGTCAACAAATTCCAAACCGGGCTTCAGGTCAGGTTATAACAGGGTTCATGTTATCAAATTTTAAATAACATAGTGGATTCATAGCGGGTTAAATCAGGTTGGATTTAAGTCGGGTCATGGAAAATTCGGGTTAGGGTAAGAAACGGGGCAAACATGCTTGAATCCTTTGGGCTGGACCTATGTTGAAGGGGTGACCAGGTGAACCCGGCTTGGGTCGAGAAACCAAGTTCAATGTGCACCGCTAACATGCAGTGGCCTAGACATGGCCAAAAAAACCGGTTCGGCCAAAAAAACCGAAACCGGTTTGGCCCAAACGTCCCGGCCCGGTCCAAACCACCGGTTCGAAGGTTCATATGTTGAAACCGGTTTCAAACCAACCGGATTCTCAAACCGGTTCACAAATCGGTTCACCAAACTGGTTCTCAAACCAATTTTCAATCCAGTCTTCAAAAAACTAGCCGTTATGTAACAGCTATATAGCCGTTTTTGACCTTTTTAGTCTTTTTTTTCCATTATACCCCCATTAAGCTAGTATAAATATGCATTGGATGTTTTGATTGAACCACAACAACTTAAAACACTCTCTATTCTAAAAAACGTTCTCTATTCTCAAAAACGCTCAATACTCTCATTCAATTAAAAAAAACTCTTAATTCTCTCATTCATTTCAAAATGGCTTTATCAATGCTCAATCATCCGTTGGTTGTTATGCGTCTTCAAGCAATGTGGTGGTAGCAATCCTTCCTATGAATAGGAACCCCGAAATATGGTGCAATTACGATTTATGTCAAATGGCTAGCGGTCCAAACAAAGCTCGTTGCATGTTTTGTCATAATTTTTTCAAAAAAGATGCGAATACAACTTTGAAAAACCACATTGCAAATAAATATTGTAAGGCGTTGAAAGGTGAACCATCTCAAGGTCAAGCTTCAATGAGAAACGAAGGAAATGTTTGGGCTTATAACGTTGATGCGGTTCGGGAGCAAATGGCGCTTTTTGTAATTCAAGAAAGCTTTCCATTCAATTATTTTGACAACGAACGCTTGACTCGACTCATTCAACGAACTCTCCAACCACGTTACACCAATGTAAGTCTTGCTACTCTTCGAAGAGATTGTTTAAAAATGTAAAAAAAAGCTAAAAATGAATTAATAACTTATTTTAAAAATTTACAAATTGGTGTTAACTTAACTAGTGATGTTTGGTTGACTCCTCACGGTTCACCGGACTCATACATTTATGTCACCACCCATTGGATTGAACCCGATTCGTGGCAAATGATGAAACGTACTATTGCATTTGAATTGTTTGATTATCCTCACACCGGTCAAAATATTTTTTATCTTATTGACAAAGTTATTAAAACATATAAATTGGAAAACAAAATCTTGTCAATATCTTTTGATAACGCGTCAAATAATACGTTTACGATAGAACATCTAAAATTAAAATATAAACCAATTTATGACGGTGTGTTTTTTCATAGTCGATGTGTTGCGCACATTACAAACTTAGCCGTTCAAGACGGTTTAAAAACTATTGAAACAGTAAAAGATAGTTTTAATAGAATGTTACGTGATATTTTTAGCAGTAACCAAAGATACAGTAGGTATCGCAAGTTTTGTAAAAACGCAAATTCTAAATGTTTAGGTCTGAATTTGGACGTTCCTACAAGATGAAATTCGACTTGTAACATGTTTGAAAAGGCTACTGAGCAAAAAGAAAGTTTAATAGCCTTTCACAATACTTTGGTGAGTCGTAAAAAGGCTTCGACTTACCATCGGGTTGGGCTATTATTGAAGAAATAACCAAATGTTTAATATTTTTAAAACCGCAACTACTTGTCTTTTTGGAGTTTATTATCCAACTAGTCCATTAGTACTTCACCAAATTTACATAATGACTTCAACTTAAATGAGTTGTCGTTTAGGGGTAGACCTTTGTTAGGGATAGATCTCTTGTATAGGTTTAGATAATAAGATCATTCTTGTAATTAAAATTGTAATTATTGCCTTTAATGATATAATATGAATATATTTGATTATCATTGTGTTTATGAATTAAATAACATTTAATTTGCACTTCATTTAATATATTCATCTATAATATAATATATTTCAGAATGTATGTGTGAATATGCAGGAAACATTAAACTGTGTCAATTTGAAAAATTGACTAAGTGTTGGAACAACTGCGGATGAATAAAGTGTTCTTCCGTAGATGTCATCAGGAACATAACTAAAGAATGTACATCCGTGGATCTCATCCGGAAGAACAACTTCAGCTGAACAAGAAAAGAAGTGAAGCTGCTGGAGGAGGAATTGCTGCGGAAGACAAGAACTCCTACGGAAGCATAATAACAAGTACAGTACAACAGTTGCTGCGGAAGACAGACTACCTGCGGAAGAGTAAATTCCTACGGAAGACCAATTAACTCAGAATTCAACATCAAGTCAACAAGTCAATGTGGCAGAACAACAACAACATTAATGACGATGGAAGACATATTCTTCAAGCGGATATTCCACGTCACATCAACAACTTTATTCATATTAGATTCGTTGTAAATCTCAAATTCCTAAGCCGATAAACATGGCGAGGATTTGGATAAGTTTAATTAGCTTAATTATAGTAACAAAATAGCTAGCAATAGAATAGAATTAGATCTCTATATATATATGAGATCAACAACATAGATATGCATAACAACAGTTGAGAATCATTAGAATCATCAGTAATCATTATCTGAATCATTGTATTCAAGATCAGCAACATCAATAGCAACAAGAAAGCATTACGATCAACATTATTGAGTTCTCTCGGTTTGATTATTCTTATTTTATTTGTTTGATTGGTTGATTTTAGTATTATTAATTGATTAAACACCAAGTATTGATAATCCGCGATCAATACTTGTTCAAATCAATTCTGATAATTCCTGAACGATCCTTGATTCACAGGTGGTATCAGAGCTTGGTGCTCATTGATTCATATCAATTGATCTATCAACTTTGATTAGTTTAATCGAATTCTACTTTAAAACAAACCTCTGCTCTTCAAAATTAAATAACATGAGTAACTCAGTTGTTGGTGCTTATCAACCTCCTAAACTGGAAAACAAATCTGATTTTAAAACCTGGAAAATCCGGTTCATGAATCATGTTAATTACACAGATTCTGACTTATGGGCTTCGATTACCGAAGGACCTTATATCCCACCTGCCTTAGGAGCGGATTATAAGGATAATAATCAACCCATCAGTTTAAAGACTCTATCACCTGATGAGGCCAAGAGAGTCAAGATTGACATCAAAGCTTATAGTATGCTTACTATGGCTTTGTCTGAAGAACTCTTGATCAGGTGTGAATCATACAAAACATCTAACTCGTTATGGAAAATCCTGCACACTCTGTGTGAAGGTAGTGACGAGATTAGAAGCATAAAGAAGGATATTCTCCGTGCACAATATGAAACATTCCATCATATTCCGGGTGAGTCAGTCCCTCAACAATTGCATAGATTCATGCAACTTGTTACAGAGATGAACATCCTTGAACTTAAGTATAGCAATGAAGAATTGAATAAAAAGATGCTTCATTCTTTGCCTGAAAACTGGACACAGACTATGTCCATGTTTAAAAATACTATTGATCTAAAAGCAATAGGTCTAGACACTCTAGTGGCAAAAGTAGAAGCATTGGAGCTGGATGAAAAGACAAGAAACAAAAGTGTGAAAGCACCTATAGCACCTTATCAATTCGAAGAACTGAAGAATACTGGCAGTGCATTCATCTGCAATGAAGATGAAGACAACTCCAGTGATGAAGGTGAACAGGAAGGAGAAACAAGTTTCTACGCAGCAAAGCCTTCAAAATCAAGAACTCAAAGCAATCAGCACAAACAGACAAAAGGAAAGGCTGATGAATCCAAAAGCAAGAAGAATAACAATCAAACAGAACCAATTACTGTGGTTCTGGAGACTGAAGAACAGAAAGCTGCCTTTGCAGCTTTCAGCTCAAGCTTTCAGGCTTATCTAGGAAGCACCTTGACTCCTGCTCACTTTTGTCAACAAGATCTAGAAGAACTTCATCCTGATGAAGTGGAAGAGATGGATCTGCAATGGCAAATGGCAATGATTGCCTATAGAGCCAAGATGTACATGAAAAGAAACAAAGGATTGTCTGTTGGAGGAAGAACAACAAAAATTGGTGTAGATAAGTCCAAAGTGAGATGCTTTAAGTGCAATCTGTTTGGACACTTTTCAAGGGAGTGCAATAACAGCCAACAGCAGTCAACTGACTCAAGACAGCCTAGTCAAAGGAGTTTCACACAACCACTATTAACCAATGCATCCCCACCAAACAATACAACAGGTATCTCTAACACTAAAGAAACTGGTTTAATTATTTTGCAGGATGGTACTTGTGATTGGAGCATGTATGAGAAGGAAGTACTTGCTGAAAACCAAGCTTTGATGGCCAATATGGAAAACAAAGTCCCTCCAATGGCCACTGAGGTAAGAGAAAGGTTGTGTTCCCCTTCTTGCATAGATGAAGTAGAAAGATATAGAACACATGCTCAACAATTGGCTGATAAAGTAAAAGAAACCTTACTCTTAAATGAATCTCATGTTAGAGAACACAAACTTTATCAAGTCAAAATTAATTCTTTACAAAAGGATTTAGATAAACTTGTATCTGAAAATTACAATCTAAAAGCACAAGTTGAGCATCTGACTACATCTTTAACCAAATCTATGTCAGAACATGCATCTACTGAGGTGAAACTGCAAAAATTCCAATTGTCATCACAACAGTATGAGAAACTGTTAAACTCTCATATTGAGTCTAAGAACAAGTCAGGATTGGGATTTCATGCAGTTGCACCACCAGTTACCAACAATTATATTCCTTTACCTGAGTCAATGACCAACAGTTTATCTAATCACTTCATACCTGAGTCATCAGATAAACTTAATAATACTGAGTCATCTGAATCTAGTTCATCAGACTCCGAGCTGTCAGAATTTGATTATGACAACTGTGATGACTTAGATGAAGAGGCTGAGACTAATAATGCTGGGTTGGGTAAGGATAAAACTGTGTTAAAAGAATACTCAATTCCAAAGGTACTAAATGAACTTAAACTACCCTATCCACCAAAACAAAGAAATCTGCTAAAGACAATCCACACAAGGATTGAGCAATTAAATGAAGGCATACATGCATTCAATAAACTAAATAAAGAAAAGTCAGCAAAAAGAGGATCAGGAGAAAAGAACATAACTTCCGCAGATCATCTGCGGAAGAAATCAGAACAGACTAAGAAAAAGGTCACAAAAGATACAACACAAGAACCTTTTGATATCATGTCTGGAAGAGGAAAAGACTCATCAGCAGCTAAATTTGAAAAGGAATTAAAGAAGCAAAAACTGATGAGCAAGAAGAAGGCAAAGAAAAGGAATGCATCTGACAGTGAAGATGAAGTTTACTGTAAATGGTGTGACATGCACAACCACAGCACAGAAGAATGCTACTTCAGCAGCTATTGCTCAATATGTAACATGAACAATCACATGACTTCAGATTGTTACTTCAACAAATATTGTGCAATATGCAACAAAAACAACCATACTACAAAGGAATGCTACTTCAACAAGAAGAACAAAACAAAGATTGTCAAGACAAAGAAAGTAGATACCTCTGAGTCAGACTCACAATCTTCTGAAGATGATAGAGATTCAAACCAAAAGAAACAACAACAAGAACAGAAAGTTACTAAGAAAAACAACAAAGTTGCTGAGGTGCAATTAAAGAATAAGAAGGAGAAATCACAAGTGCAAAAGAATGCACCACACAAAAAGGTAGCACTTGAGGAAGAAGACAACTTCTTTGATCACTTTGACAAAGGCAATGATGTGCCTAAGTCCAAAGCAAAGGATGCAGAAACATTTTCTGGCAATTCCTCATCATCCACATCAAAGAAGAAGTCTCAAACAAAAATGACTAACCAAGTCAGTATGAATCAAGAAGACATCACCTCAACTTCATCAACCATTACATCCTCACCCCAAACTAAACATAATGAATTAACAGACTGTACAGCTAATCTAGAAACTTCAAGTCTTATTCATGAGAAAGTTGATACATTAGATAACAATGTCAAGCCCAAGACCAGCAAGGCTTGGGCTCCTAAGTCTAACTAAGTTCATTTTTGTTTACAGGAACATCCAAGGAGGGCTGACAACAAGTGGTATATTGACAGTGGTTGTTCCAGACATATGACAGGAGACTGCACCCTCTTGCAGGACTTCAAACATAAGAATGCTTCATATGTAGCATTTGGTGGGGATAAGAAGGGAGGTAAAATTACTGGTGAAGGAATGGTAACAAATGGAGTTTTAAAGTTTGAAAAAGTTAACTTTTGTGAAAACTTACAGTTTAACTTACTAAGTGTATCACAAATCTGTGACCAACACTATACTACTTTCTTTGATAACTCTGATTGCTACATTCTTAAGCCAGGTTTCAAAATTCCAGAAGACTGGATCCTTCTTAAAGCACCAAGAAAAGGTAACACCTATGTGTTGGATATGAACAACACAACACTAACAAGCAAAGAAACATGCCTGATCTCTAAATCATCAGAAGATGAAGCACAACTCTGGCACAGAAGGATGGCTCATTCCAACATGAAGAACATGAATAAATTGGTGAAAAATGACTTAGTCATTGGTGTTCCAAAGAAAGAATTTTACTGTTCTAATCACTGTTTATCATGCTATAAAGGCAAACAACATAAAGTATCACATAAGTCCAAAACAATTAACACAAACACAACACCACTAAAGTTACTGCACATGGATCTTTTTGGTCCCACCAATGTGTTAAGCATTGGCAAAACAGTACTGTTTGGTGATTGTTGATGATTTCACTAGATTTACTTGGGTATTTTTCTTAAAACATAAAAGTGAAACATCAGAAATTTTAATGGAGTTCATCACTAAGATAGAAAATCAACTTGATCTAAGAATCAAGATACTGAGAAGTGATAATGGAACTGAATTTGTTAATTATGTCTTAGACTCATTTTGCAGGGATAAAGGCATAGCTAGGCAATTTAGTGCTCCAAGAACTCCTCAACAGAATGGAGTTGCTGAGAGGAGAAACAGAACTCTAATTGAAGCAGCAAGAACAATGCTAGCTGACTCACATCTGCCAATAACATTTTGGGCAGAAGCTGTGAACACAGCCTGCACTGTTCAAAACAGAACTTTGATTGTCAAAGAATATAATAAAACACCCTATGAACTTCTGTTTAAAAGAAAACCTTTTATAGGATATCTTAAAGCTTTTGGGTGTCACGTATCTGTATTAAACACAAAAGAACAGTTAGGAAAATTTGCTGAAAAAGCCTATGATGGTTTCTTTGTTGGTTACTCATCAACATCTAAATCATATAGAGTCTATATTCCACATGATAACATAGTGGAAGAAACTCCTAATGTATCCTTTGATGAATCCTTATTTCCACAGTCAGTGAAAGGATCATCTTGGCTGTTTGATATAGATGCATTAACTAACTCATTTAACTCTGGTTATCTTAACATGACAGGTGCTGCTGATACATGTTACCCTTATGTTCCTCCAAATATGGGTGTACCATTGACAGCTGACCCACCTAGAGTCACTTCCCTGGAGAACCAAAGTAACACTGATCCTGATGCATCAGCACAAACTAGTAAAGATGTTTCTGATGACCTCACACCATGCACATCAGCTGAAGTACCATCTACTTCCGTAGATGTTCCTGCTCTGCAGATGATGGACTGAGATCCCCTAAGAATCAAACCACATCAGAAAACCATTCAACACCATTGTCACACTTAGAAATATCTTGCTCTGAAACTACAGCTGATCAAGTCCCTGCTGCGGAAGACATGTCCACTACCCCGGAAGGCATACATGTTTCTGCGGAAACTCAGACAGTTGCACCAAAAATGAGATGAACTACTTTGTTGACTCTCCATCACAACTAACCTCATCTCCAACAACCAACATCACAAACCTGGATTCATCCATCCAAGTTAATGATGTACCAACAGTTAGCCCAATTGATAACATGATAGGTGACCTCCACAACAGAACTACCAGAAGACAAGGGGGAGCTACAAACACTTGTCTATTCTCCTGCTTTCTATCACAAGTAGTTCCTCCCAACATAACAGAAGCCTTGAAAGACAACAGCTGGATTGAAGCAATGCAAGAAGAACTTCAGCAATTCAGGAAACAGAAGGTGTGGAATCTAGTTGATCTCCCTGAAGGCCAATATCCCATTGGCACAAGGTGGTTATTTAAAAATAAGCTAGATGACAGGGGAATAATAATCAAAACAAAGCAAGGCTAATTGCTCAAGGCTACACACAAGAGGAAGGCATAGACTATGATGAAGTCTTTGCACCAGTTGCAAGGATTGAGGCAATAAGAGTGTTTTTGCATATGCATCATATAAGAAGTTCACAGTTTACCAAATGGATGTAAAGTGTGCCTTCTTATATGGTAAGATTGATGAAGAGGTCTATGTTTCTCAACCACCAGGATTTGAAGATCCTGATTACCCTCACAGGGTGTACAAGCTTGATAAAGCTTTATATGGACTTCATCAAGCACCAAGAAAATGGTATGAAACACTGTCCAAGTTTCTCCTAAGACATGGATACAAGAGAGGAACAATTGACCAGACACTCTTCCTCAAACATGAACATCAAGATCTCTTAGTTGTTCAAATATATGTTGATGACATAATATTTGGATCAACAAACAAGAGACTCTGTGAAGAATTTGAAGCCTTAATGCAATCTGAGTTTCAGATGAGTTCAATGGGAGAATTAACTTTCTTCTTATGATTACAAGTTCATCAGAAAACAGATGGCATCTTCATCAATCAAGAAAAGTATATCCTTCAAACACTGAAGAAATACAACCTTGCAGACTGTGCATCATGCAAAACACCAGCATCTACTATAGATAAAATTGTACCAGATCTAACAGGGAAGTCTATTGATCAAAGATTATATAGATCTATGATAGGATCATTAATGTACTTAACTGCTAGTAGACCTGACATAATGTTTGTGTGTGTGTGTGTGCTAGGTATCAAGCAGATCCAAAGGAGTCTCACTTGAATGCAGTAAAGAGAATATTCAGATACCTCAAAGGGAAACCATCACTTGGACTTTGGTATCCCAAAGAAGGAGACTTCAAGCTTTACTCCTATTCAGACAGTGACTACGGAGGATGCAACAACAATAGAAAATCAACAACTGGAGGATGTCAATTCATAGGACCAAGACTTGTGTCTTGGCAGTGCAAAAAGCAGACAAATGTTTCAGTATCCACAGCCGAGGCTGAATACATAGCTGCTTCAGCAGGCTGCTCCCAGGTTCTATGGTTACAAAATCAATTACTTGATTATGGTTACAATTTTCTCCAGACACCAATATATATAGACAATTCAGCTGCTATGTTTATCACTGCTAATCCAGTCCAACATAGTAAAACTAAGCATATAGAAATCAGATACCATTTTCTAAGAGACTGCTCAGAAAAAGGACTAATTAAGTTGATCAAAGTGGACACAACAAATCAGCTTGCTGATTTATTCACTAAGGCCTTTGATTCAGTAAGATTTAAGTTCTTAATTGAATCATTAGGCATGATCAACTTAGAATAAGTTCAAAACATTAACAACTGGTATATAGGCTCATTAACTGTGCTCATATGAGAATACAACATAAACTTATGTGTAAGGCTATTGATAATCTACGGATATGATAGTATGCTATAAATATGACATAATCTACTGATCTGATGTGTTGAATATGTGAATAGGTTCATCCTGAGTGGAAAATAAGCTATGTCATGCTCAACATAAAGCCAAGATGACTTAGTATAGACAAGTCATTATGAGGAGTTAACAAGTAAGTCTCATCAGAAAGTACACAACTCATCACTTATGCACACTTACTATGTTGTAACACCTTATAACCTCTATCTTTACGCATCATGACCCTTTATTTTGCGTAAGCAAAGACCTGGGTCAAAGGACACCTCTGTTTTACGTAAGTAAAGACCTGGTGACCTGATGCTGATCATTAAAAGTTCCCAAAAAAGAACTGCTCCTAAAAGAATCCTAAAGGATCAACTACATAGTATTCAAAGAGCATTCATAAAAGGCATTAATAAGATTTCAAAGAAATCTTAAGATAGAGCTTATAATCTACGGAACATGGTATGTGTGATAAAGTGATGACTTGATCACAATCTGGGAGACAGACTTTCATACACCTTGCATGATGCATTCATCCTTGTTTATCTTTAATTCTTACCAAAACATGATAACTAGCCGGACATGCCCAACATACACTCTAGGTTGAACTTCTGCGGATCACCATATTTGCAATTTGCACTAGATCCAGTAGGCTTTTCACTCAACCAAAATAAGCAGGAATGTGTCTGATTTATAGTATGATCCTTAGTTTCTCAACCAATTGCCTGCCACAGAACACTATACTCATGTGATTTTCAGTTACACATTCACTGATCATGCGATCTTCGTATAAATTTTTGATAAACTCATCCGTAGATGATTAATCACAAATTTAGGGGGAGTAGTACCTCGTGAATCTGAGTATAACTGATCAATTAATTCCCTTAATCTGAGTAGTATAACTAATCAATTAATTCCCTTCGGAACCGCAGGTGTACTACGGAAGACATGAGCTATCTTCCGTAGATACAGTGAAATCTGTTCATCCGCAGATGTTTCTGCGGAAGACAGAATGGGTCCACTTCCGTAGATAAAGTACGGAAGAAACAGAAAACTATGATTTCCGTGGATATTATACTTTGCTTAATTATGTGATCATTAATTGCTATTAATTATTTATTAGGCATAGTTAATAACCTCGGAGGGGTAAAAATTGTAAATGGGTGTCTGAAAAGGTATAAAAAGGTACTTCGACCGTTGGCCTTTCTATTCATTTTCAAAACACTGACCTAAAAACCCCTTCATCCAAAACCCCCTTCTTCATCGTCTACATCGAACACTAGGCTAACACCACTGTCACCATGGCTAATCGGTTCGTAAAAGACCACAATGTCTGTGCATTTCTGAATCCAGATGTGGAGGATGAATGCAGAGACATTATAAGATACCTGAGAAGAACACGACTCTTCTACGCGCTGACTGCTGACTCAGTCATCTATCTATCCCACATGATAGATTTCTGGAATACAGCTGCAATAGTCGAAGGAGATGAAGGAACCATGATCACTGCGACCATTGGGAACTTACCCCTTTGGGTAAACGAAGGAATAATCCGTAGTGCCCTAGAACTGGGAGAGAATGAACAAGGTCATCCGGATGTATTCGACCATGAATACATCCAGAAGGTATTCAATCTGATGGGCTACGATGGTGACTATGAACACGGAGAAATCAAGAAGGGTAGGCTATGCAAGCCTTACCGGTTCCTCTGCCATACTTACCTCAAGTGCATCTCCAACCGGAAGTCCGGGTTAGATAGATTCTCACGCCACATCTCATCTGGGATCATAGGAATCTTTGAAGGAAGAACCTATAATTATGCCAAATACATCATGAACTGCCTTTGCGATCATGTGCAAGTGCAAAAGGAGAACAAGATGTTCATGTTCCCTCAGGATCCTCCAATTGATAATCAATGAACAAATCCCCGAAGTGGAGAGAGAAGGTGATATAGGTGTACAAAGCCACTTAAGCAAATCCCTTCTCAACAAATTGAAAGGGCAGTATGAAGGAGGCGGTGTGGAGATGTTTGCTCATATACTAGATGAGAATGAGGACATTCCTCAGGAGCTGCTGTGGGTTGAGGAACAACCAACTGAAAGCTCATCAGCCCCATCTGCCACACACTCCCAGCCTGAAACACCACACCATACTTCACCCAAGTCACCCCACCAAGAATCACAACCACCACCATCACCCATCCACTTGACATCTTCAAGTGAGGACACCGAACCAATCTCTCCTGGCCAATCACCAACATCAATAAACACTGCTTCTACTGAAGTAGTTGGTCAGGATGAGATCCACCTACCTCCCACACTCACCAATCTCCATAACTTCCATTGATACTGGTGCCACAGAGCCCATATCTCCTCCACCACCAACTGAACCAACCACCTCACCC